>CM042480.1:30650883-30971040 GCA_023621385.1 Quercus gilva
TCTTCCAGACCCACCAAACTTTTATTTGTCTTAAATTAATGTCATAACAAAATTTTCAAGTCAATGACATTTGTTTTCTCTTTCATACACATTCCCATTTTTATGCCATTAGTAGGCCAATTAAATTACAGAAAACGTTGAAAATATGTCTAAAGATGGTCGGGGACATGTTCGCTCGAAGTTCAGATTTGCGTATTTTCTAAATCATTGAATTTAAGTAGATTTAATGATAAAAATATACCCTTATCAATAATAATATTCTGATTAATCTTATTTATTATTATTTATTTATGACATTCCATACTTATCTTTAAACCCAAAAAAAAGTGTATATGCACTTCTCTCTCTCCACAGCCAGGTCGCTGGCAGAAAGAGAAAAAAAGCAGAAAAAAAAAGCCACAGCCACCGGACATATTTGTAGCTACATGTTTAAACCTTGATGAGTGATTTGCAACTAATCCTATAATCTTGATTGTGGTTACTTTTTTTCTTTTCTTTTGGTGAGTAATAGAGTAATTGACACATATTCAGGTTATTTGTAGTAATGGTATGTCCTAGTTATTTGTAGCTACCTTTGATTTGCAACTAAGCCTACCAATGACACATGTTTATGTCGAATGACCTTGCTGGAATCACTTTGACACATGACCGTGGTTACAATAGGCCATAACCTTATTGTTTGATCATGATGGTAGTAATGGTATATAAGCCTTTATTGCTTAAAGCTGATTGTGAAAGACTTAAAACAAACACTACTTTATGGTGGCTATGGTTTTTTTGTGGAGGTGGACCGTGGAAAGACATAGAGGAGAAAGAGAGAGAGGGAGAGAGAAAAGTGCCTATACACTTTTTAGAGTTTAGAGATAAGTATGGAATGTCATAAATAAAGAATAATACATAAATGAAGAGATGAGTTTAAGTTACACCTGGTGTAACTCTATAAGACTTACACTTTTTTTAAGCCGTAGATTTCTAGAAGATCAAACGGTTAAAAGAAAACACTATTATTCATCATTATATCATTAAATACTTACCAAATTAATAGTATCATCATTATCTCTTTCTTTATTAATTGCTAATTGTGTTTCTTTTTTTTCCTCTCTCTTTAGTCTTTATTAAGTCCTTTCACTGTAATCTTTTTTTTTTTTTTTTCTTTCTCCTGCAGTTCATCAAACGATTCTACCCTCATCTTTCTAACATTTCCTTACTTCAGTCAATTTTTTACTCCCTTAAATAAAACCTCAGCCTCTATCACCTTCCTCATCTTTTTAACAAAATGTTTAAGACCATAAATTCTTGAAAATAACTTCTAATTATTTTTAGTTTAGGTTCCTTGTATCTTGTGTTCCAATTTTATTTACTTGATTTTTTAAAATCTTTTTTAAATGTTTGTTGATTTGCAAACAACCTCGTCACCTAAGATACAATTTGATTATTTTATCATTAAGGATAGACTTGTATATGGTGTGGTTGCCGGATATATTTTATCACTAAGGATAGATTTCTAATCCAAACTAATGTACCTCTAAAATTGACACAACCACGTTAGAGTGAGGGTTCAGTGGGTAATATTAATCCACAAGAAGCTTCCTAATCCTAATTTTATATCACTCAGGTGCCACAATGTACCACTTAATTACGCTGATGGCAAATCAACCATATTGTTACTACAGATCCATGAAACTCTAGTGCATCCAACTAATTAATTTTGTAGAAGAATATCAATGAGTTCGATAAAACCATCCGATTCTCTCACACATTTTTGAAACTTTACTCCAAAGAGGTCTAAACTCCATTCGTTGTTGCACAAGATCACAAGACATGAATCACAGTTTGATTTTGCAGGAAGAAATTTTCAGAGTTTGTGGTTGGATATCGAATTAATATAGGCGTCTATTTTTATGATTTAATCATTTTTTATGTTTTATTGTAATTTTTGTAATTCTAGGAGTTAGGGTAGAAAGATGAGGGTAGAAATGTTTGATGAATTGCAGGAGAAGGAAAAAAAAAAGATTACAGTGAAAGGACTTAATAAAGACTAAAGAGAGAGGAAAAAAAAAAAAAAAACACAATTAGCAATTAATAAGGAAAGAGATAATGATGATGCTATTAATTTGGTAAGTATTTAATGATACAATGATGAATAATAGCGTTTTCTTTTAACCATTTGATCTTCTAGAAATCTACGGCTTAAAAAATGTGTAATTTTTATGAAGTTACACCAGGTGTAACTTGAACCCATCTCATAAATGAAATCAATTAGAATATGATCATTAATAAGGTTTTTTTTTTTTACCGTTAGATCTACTTAAATCCAATGGTTTAGAAAAGTCGTAACTCTAAAGAGTTACACCACTCAATAACTTATTATTGAATTCATATTTTGAAAATTCAACCATTGAATTACATATTTTATATGTTCTTAACATACATGCCAAATTTGATGTTATTAAATGTAATTTATCATTCGATATATAAACTAATCTTTTATGCATTATTTCAAATTACAAAAACCTGAATTTAAACAATTGATTGATGACATGGCTATTTATCTTTGATCATCTTAAAATTTTGCAAGCATGAAGAATATACAAAGATAATGTAATCTAAAAGTGAATTTGTCAAAATTTTCATTCAATTAAAAACTATTGGTTAGTGTAATATTGTTTCAAATTACACCAGATATAACTTGAACCCAACCCATATATATAAGTAGCTCTATGTGTTTTTGCTCCCAAATTTTCTTTTGGCCTAAGAAACAAATAGTGATGAAACTCATGAATTTCAAAAGAAAATTTAGTTCTTTAAATTGGCCAATCATAAAAACTAAACTTAAGTTAGTAATTTTAAGTGAATCATTTTGTGTATTTATATTTTAATTATTGAATATATTTTTATGGAACAATGGAAGGATTTTTTTTTTTTTAAATGATCATGAAATGACTTTTGCAAGTGAGATAAAGAGAAAAAATACCAATGGATTTGTTAAAATTTAACTAGGAAAATACTTCTTCAAAAGAAAATAAATTAAAAGGTATGACAAGTATTTTATTTTAGATTGTTATATAAATATAGTATTATACATTTAAGAGCAAAATTGCCTAGGGGTTGAGTCAGTAGTGTTCATTCCTAATGTTATATACCACTTTGATTTGAGTTTTCTGTTTAGGAAAAAATTTAGCTACAAAATTGATTGTACCTAAAGATACAACTTTACACAATAAAATAAATATTACTACAAATTTTAAAAATCTAATCGTTGAATTGCATTTTTTTTTACGCTGTTAATACACATATCAAATTTTGTGTCAATTGGATATTATTTACTATATGATCTACAAGCTTAAATTTTATGCATAATTTTAAACTACAAAAACTTGCAATTTAAATAATTTATTGATGACATAGCTATAAATTTTTACTTTTCTAGAAATTTTGCAAGTATAGAGGATATAAGAAGAAGATGTAATTCAAATGTGGATTTGTCAAAATTTACCTCCAATAAAAAGATATTAAGTAAGGTTGTAGCCTTAGGCTACAACTAATTTTGTAATTAAATTTTGTTATTCTGTTTATTTCAATTTTTTTTTTAAAAAAAAATTTCAATAAGCTGCACTACCATATAATCATGGAACTTGATCCTTGACCACTATGAGTGCCTTCGACTAGATCTGCTTGGGACAAATTAGGTGTACCTAGTGCTTATATATCTCCTCCTTTGGCTTTCCTCATTATGAGTCGTTACATGCTAAATGTAACTCAATACTGACATTCTATAAACATCAAAGGAAAATGTTTCTCTCCAAGAAACTCATCAAACTTCACCAATATTTTTTTATTATATGTAAATTTTGAAAAGATAATTATTGGATTGCATATTCTTATTATATCCTCTAACAAAATTTTAAGAAGATTAAAGATTAGTACCTACGCCATCAATTAAATATTTAAATTTTAAGTTCTTATGATTTAAAATTACCCATAAAAAATAAGTTTTTTTTAATCGAATAATAAATAACATTCGATTTGAACGAAATTTGATATACGTGTTAAGAACATAAAGTAGATGAAATCCAACGGTTAGATTTTCAAAATTTACATCCAATAAAAAAATATAAAAAAAGTTTGAAAGATTTATCTCTAAATTAGTTTGGCGAAAAACTTTGTCCAATATCAATTGCCTATGGAACATTTTAATATTTTATTAACTTCTGGACTTTGATCTCTTTGGATAGAAAGGAACAAAGAAAGATCCAAAAGTTTAAATCGTCTATGTCATGTTTCAAACTCGTGGAGGATTCCTTTAATTGGGTTCTTTGAATTCTACTTGATGTTGGTGTTCTCAGCAAAAAAAAAATAAATAAATAAATAAATAAATAAATTGATATTGGCGTGCCTAAAGCCCTATTTGTTGAAACCCACATTGGTTAAGTTGCAAGCCCCAAGATCAGAATTGGGTTAAAACCTGAATACCGATGGTTCCTTCCTTTTCAGGGAACCCGGGGCACACTATAGGTAGTGGGTTAATTTTAGATCATTTCAACTTGTGCTAACAGGAAGCGAGTATATGTGTTGATGATTGGCTACTTTTTGGGGAGAACATAAGCCAAGAACTTTATTTAGTTAGAGACTCTCTTTGTTTCTACTTTTAGTTTAGTTTTTTTTTTTAATAAAAGAAAAAGACGTTCCATCATGTAATTATTGCTACTTAAGTTTATATATTATTTCCTTAAATACCAAAAAAAAAAAAAAAATCCATTAGAATTAGGAGAATTCTGTTATTGTGGTGGCATGAAATCTTGTGAAAAGTACTTGCATTAATAATATATAAAAATACAAAATCTAACAAACATATGATAGTTGATTTTGGTTACAAACATGTGCTAATAATGTGGCCTAACTGCCTAGGTCCTTTTTGTACCATGCTTATTATTCTTTCGCAGGTCTAGATTAGATCTAGTGTCCAGTGACACTGGATTCAAATTGTCCCTTTCTTTCACAAAATTTTGATTGGTAACTAATAGTATTTTTTTTTCTTCATAAAATCTATATATATATATATATATATATTAATAGCCAAAATTGAAAGAAAATCCAATTAGATTTTAATCAAATTCTCAATTTTGCACCGTATTTCATTTAATTTTTAATTTTGTGCCAAATGAATTATTGAGTATCAAAATTGAAGAATCCAAATTTAATTAGATTCTAAATTAAATTTTAATTGGAGTCCAATTTTCCATCATATATTAATCTAAGTTTTTAATTTTTGTGATAAGTGAATTATTGAGACACGACTTAAAAATATATAAATAGTGTGTAATCCTATGCATATATTATATAAATAATGTTACGTTATATTATATAATTATAATTATTTTTAATTAATTTTGCTCGTACATAAGACTACACACTATTTATATAATATAGCGTAACACTTGTTCAATTATTCTAACTCTTTTTTTATCAAAAAATAAAAAATAAAAAAACTTGGTAAAGTAGTTGTTCGGATGACAGACGTGTGCAGTACAACCAGTTTCTGTATCACACATAGTCATTTATTCATTATTCTTCGTGGGGGCCTCCATATTTTAGACTTCCTCCTCCTACTAATCCTTCCCGCGCGGTCATCTAATCTTCCTAATTATTTTATTAAAAATATTGAAACTCTATTATTATAAAAATAAATAAATAAATGCACAAATGTTCACGACTTTTTAGTTTTTAGCATATAAAAATATATATCTTGGGGTCCATTTGGTTCCCGTAAAATATTTTTTTTAAAATACATATTTTTCGGAAATGCTATTTTCCGGAAAAGGAAAATATTTTCAAGTGTTTGGTTGTATTTATGAAAATTGTTGTGGAAAATATTTTCACGTGTTTGGTTCTATTAGGAAAATACTATTTTCCTATAATTTTTTCACATTTTCTCAGCATCCAAACAAATTTTATTACAAAAAATTTCAACATCACAGCCCATTCAACCACAAATTCCGGCAACAACAACAACAACAGCAGCAAATTCCGGCAAAAACAACAACACAACAACAACAACAACAACAATCAGTTCATCAAAAAAAAAAAAAAAAAAAAAACAACAACAACAATCAAATTAAAAAAAAAAAAAACTGAGAGATCGAGGAAGAGAGAGTGTGGAGGCGATGGGTCGGCAGTCGAAGGCGATGGGTCTGGTTCGTGGATCGGCGAGCTCGAGGAGGCGATGGGTCTGGGTTCGTCGGTTTGTGGGTCGAAGGCGATGGGTCTAGGTTTCTCGGATCGGACTGCATGGTTATGAGGGGTGGTGGTGGAACGGCGTGAATCGGGATGTGGAACGGGTTTGGTCTCTTCTCTCGGCGTGGAGCTCCGGTGCTGATTTCTCGGATGGTCTCGTCGTGGAGGATGAGTTCTTCAAGTTTCTTGGCTCTCTCTTTTGTGCGTTCTCTCTCAACTTCTCTGGCTCTCTCGTTTATTTCTCTCTTTTGTGCGTGTTGTGCGATTTCCAGAAATGATTTGAAAGGAAAATAAGAACGTAAAATCATTTCCAGGTCAAAGGCATAAATATGGTCAAACTGAAGCTAATTTTTTGGAAATTAAAATTTTCTTCCCCTACCAAACACTGGGGTCAGGTGGTAAATGATTTCCGAAAATCATTTACCACCAAAACAAACGGACCCTTGGTATTATATCTGATGAGGAATGGAATCTTGAGGGTTTGATAAACTAACTAATAAGGGGACATGAGTTATAGCGTTGTTTTTTAACAAAATAAACCAAAATAATAAATAAACTTGTTTTTGTTCGTTCAATTAATGATATGCTGCGTCTTTGAAAAAGAAATATCTTCTCAAGAAAAAGAAATTTTCTACAACTCTAACTAAAAGAGTTCGGTTGGTTGAGTTTATTGGTTTTGCTTGGAAAATAAACTGCGTTAAAGTACACTTATATCTAGAAAAAATGAGACTTTAAAAATGTGTTGTCATTTCACATACATACAAATATAATAATAATAAAATAATCAGTCATAATATTTGACCATTCACTGAAAGCAGGTGTAATTTTCTGTCTTTCACACACAAGGTTATTAAGAGATTAAATCCTTGAAGATGGTTTGTAAATATTGATTGGAATTTTGGATACTAGATGCTAATGGAACTCAAGATCTCATGGTGAGTATTTTGAGGTCAAGGAACTATTAGACTAGCTAACCCCTTGTTTGGGTTAAGAAATTGATGTACTTGTTCACATGATGGTTCAATCTCAACTTTCCCTTATTCTGTTTGGTCATGACACAAAGTTTAGGCGTGCACATGATGTACTTAGATTTGTCTAAGTTCTACTTTAAAAAATTGAAAATTTCAAAATTATATCTAATAAATAAGGTTATTTAATTCATTAATTAAGCTAGACCAAAGGCACACAAAGTAAATAGTTCAATTAATAATGAATTAGCCTTTTCACATATGTTATACCTGTGTTCAGATGTTCTTCTTTTTTAATTTTAAAAATATACTCGTAATATTTTCATATTGTAACAAGTAACAAAATATAATTATAGTTTAAGAAAAAAAAATGTTTCTTAATTTAAAGGAATTCTCTTCTCAAAAAAAAAAAAAAAAAAAAGGAATTTAAATTTAAAATTTAAAATTCTCAATTCATCTCTAAAATCTAAATTTATCATATTTAAAATATATTGAATTAAATTTTGGGTTTTTTTTATTATAAAAATGATAAGGTTATTTTTCAAAGTAGATAAAAATTGAAACTAAAACAATAATTCAATTTCAATTTTATATATAGATAAATACATATGTTCCTTTCCCTCTTTAAATTATTCTAATCTATTTTTGCTGGTTTTGAAAAAACGAAAACAACGCAATTAAAAATGGAAACTGCGTCTATCTCAAACAAGAAAATTGAAGAGAGAGAAAATGTGAAAATGTGTTTGAGATGAGATGCAAGTCAACATTCAACAGTCAACCTCTTGGAAAAGATGGGCAGGGAGGAGTTCCTAGTCAATTATACACACCTTGGCTTGTTATTTTGGCTCATTTCTGATTTCTCCTAACGAAACCCAATCCCCCACGCATTTCACAAAAAAGTCACATACACACACCACACAGAAAGCTCAACGCAACACGACTTTCTCATCACAACCCCAATTCATTAACTTCTTCGATCCTTATAATCCCATAACCCCCCAATTCTCAGCTCACCAAGGAAAAAAAGAAAAGAAACAAACATGTCCGGCCCCGATTACCCTGATATCTTTGGTGATCATGACAATGATGGAATGCACCCACTCTTTAAAAAAAACAACAACGAGAGTGATTTAAATAGTAAGATCATGCTTACAGCTATTGTATCATTATCTGTGGTGATTGTGCTTGTTATTGCGTTACACATATATGCAAGGTGTGTTCTAAGGAGACAAGCTCGCCAGCGATTTGTTTTGCGTCAACTAGGCTTAGCCGTGGCTCATGTTCGCTCTAACGAGCCACCCAAGACGGGTCTTGATCCTTTGGTCATTCAGTCATTGCCCATGTTTGTGTTCAAGCAAAGGGATGCTGAGGATGGTGCTGCCTCGACTATAATAGAGTGCGCGGTCTGTTTAAGCGTGTTAGAGAAGGAAGAGATTGCGAGGTTGCTTCCTAATTGTAAGCACATTTTCCATGCTGAGTGCATAGACAAGTGGTTGAGTTCACACTCCACGTGTCCTATTTGTCGAACCGAGGCTGAGCCGCGGGTTCTTCCCGTGCCCCGTGAGGGTCCGGCGGGTCTAGCAGCTGCTGCTGCTGCTGGTGCACCCAATGCTCCACCCATGGATCGTGTCAATTCGGGTTTGTCATGCATGGAAGGGACCTCATATGGTGTTACCAACTCTTCTGAAAAGGTCAGTGGTTCAAGCTCAAGATTAAATTCATTCAAAAGGATGCTTAGTAGGGAGAAATCGTTGAAAAGGATTCATTCTTGTGGTGAAGACGATGATACAGAAGATTTAGAGAGACAGTGATTACACTATAGGTAAAATCTAATGCAAGATTTTACTCTTTTGGAATAAAGCGTAATTATTCTACATTTCGATTATAGCTTTATGATTTGAGTACATAAATATACATGAGAGAGAGAAATTTACATAAACTTGGTTCTAGTGATGAATAGACCAAGACAAAATGGTTGTCAGATTTTTAGAATTTCTATATATTTTTGTAAAGTTTGACAATTTTGTACTTATTACATTGTTTGCTAGTAAATTTTACTTGGTCTAAAGGGACTTGGTGTTTGGTAACCTAAAAGAAATGATAATAAATAAAATCACTAATATAATAGGGGCATAGTAGATGCAATCCATGTGAACTAAGCTATCACAAATTGATCGGCTGAATAAGTTATTTTTTGGGAAGTCAAGATGTTAATCCTTGGAATTCGTATTGATTTTCTGAAATTAATTTTTAAAGAATGAAGGGGAATAAAATCGATTTAAAAAAAAAAAAAAATTTATTCTATTGTGAGGGAATAGTCGGTGGCAGGGTGTACACAAGTATTTTAGTTGTTTAACGTGTGCTAGAGTTTATTTGATGTTTTTAATATAATTTTTTTATATGTTAACAATAGAATTTTGTTTTATTTATCGAGACCTATCCTAGTCCTAGCACAGGGGATAACCAGGGAAGGTGTTCAAATTTAAAGTCATGAAATCGATACCGAGTCACAAAATTAACCCTCTGGCAAGATCAGGGAGGGCCAAGCGGCCAGCCGCAATGTGGGCCCGATCTATCTGTTTGTGTAAATTGCATGAACAAGATTAATTTATGAATAGTGAATTGGGGTAATTAGATGTTGGTTGGGCTCTGATTTACTGTCAACCCACCTGTTATCCCAATCAAGTCGGGTTTTTAAGCTGCTGCTGCTTGTGGGTATTCTAGTTGTGATCGTTTCGATAAACTTAAATCAGCAGCTAGATCGATTGAATCTAGTAGTCGTCTCGAGATGTTGATGAATTGGATGGTGTCTTGATGAGAGAGCTGGTGATTTGGATGGCATTTTCATGAGACGATGAAAATCTCAAGTTCTTTGCCAGATATGGTGGAAATCTAGAGATCCTTTTGTCAAGATTTGGTGGAAATTAGAGATGCCTGTTGGATTTGGTGGACATCCTAAGTTCTCTGTTAAAACTTAGGCAAAGATCAAGTTGAAGAGGAATGACAACACGTGAAGTGAAGACAAGGAGAGGAATAATGGCATGATGTTTACGAGGGAGGGTAAGGCTTGACTCCAGTGCACTAGAGCTGACACTATTCGGACACGTGACAAAAATCGAACACTTGTTTGTATCGTGTCAGCTCCAGTGCACTAGAGTTAAGTTGAGTCTAATTAGGAAAGCATGATACTAGATAGAGCTGACACTATTCAGACATGTGACAAAAATCGAACACGTGTTCGAATCATGTCAGCTCTAGTGCTCTAGAGTTAAGTTGAACCTAATTAGGGAAGCATGATACTGGACAAAGTTCTTTAAATGGGTCGGGTTGTTGAATTTCCAAATCCAATGCTCAATCCAATTTGACCAAGTTTTGTGGATACCAACCTGCCGTTGACAAAGCTAACTCTTGAAATCGACATATTTCGAATAGGGTGGCTTTGGGTCGGATGGTTCTTGCTGGGTGTGGGTTTAATTGATCAGCTATAACGGTGAGAATAACCTCAAGAGCGAAAAGTATATTTTTCAAAACATTTTTCACATTTTTAAATATTGAAATACTTTTTGAAACAGTACCATATGTTAGAACTAGTTGGATACATCATATATCAGAGTTCACAATTACAATTAAAATCATATCAAGATTCCCATAAAAAAAAATAAAAAAAAAAATCATATCAAGATTTGATAGGATTTACCAAATGTATAACCCTAAACTTTATTTTTGACTCAAACATGGAAAGTTTTTATTGAACTTTGACAAAAGGAGCCTAACCTAATCCAAGCCCATTGTTTTTGACCATTTCATTTTACATTCACATGAACGGCTCTACTTTCAACTTTGGAAGCTTACATGGTTTCCGACTATACTCTTATGACCATCTCTCTCTCTCTCTGACTCTAGATAAGCGAAAAGGTCAATTGTCAGTCCGTTGTTCTTTTGTTTAGTCTTCAAATAATTTATTTATTTAATATTTGTTTCCCATCCTATTGTGCAAATTTGATCCGAAAATAAGGTCAATGATACTTGCAAGTTGTTCAGATTTGTTGGAAATTAGAGCATAGCAGAAATTGACTTCCGTCTCATTGAACCATAATTAGGAGGATCATGTAAAGAATTTATGAAAAAGTAATATGAGTGAAATGACATTGTCTATGTATAGTCTTAAATTATACATGGGTGATTTGTGGAGCCGGGGAGGTGGCCCCTCCTCCTAAAGGGCAATCCTCCCTTGTCCCTCCTCAAATATATATGAAGACCCTTTTTTCTTTTTCTTTTTTAATCTTTTTTGGTTAAAAGTATATCAAGACTCAAAACTAACTTGTTTTAATTCTCCATATTTAATCAAGAAAAAAAATTTCTTCTATATGTACTCTTAAAATTATAAGATATATTACCACAATACCCATAACTAATGAGTACCAAATTTATTTTGTTATTATTATTTTAATTCTGTTACAATGCTAACTCATCTTTTTTTTTTTTCATCAATAAATAAATAAATAAACCCATCTTTTGAATGGTTGCAAATTCAAGCTAAGGTAGACAACTAAAATGTTAAATATTGTACAACCTCTTTTAAAAAAAAAAAAAAAAGGAATTGTATTTTTTTTTTGAATTATATTATAATATAAAAGTAGTTTTTTTTTTTCTTTTTCACTTTACTCTTAAGTAATTAAATAACTTTAAGAATAATCAAATAACTTGTTTGAATATCTTATATTTTGATTATTTTTTAACTTCGTGTCTTAGTGACATATAGTGATTATTTTCATTTATAACTTTTACTTGTTTGAAATATCCACTTATATAAGTTATAACTACTTTAGATTATGGAGGGCCTAAGCGCATTAGTATTTGTGGTGTTAAAAAGCTAAATTGCTATTTTTAGCACCACAAACTATAAAATTGGAGCTGTATTAGTGAAGCTAAAAAATTTCTTCTATATGTACTCTTAAAATTATAAGATATATTACCACAATACCCATAACTAATGAGTACCAAATTTATTTTGTTATTATTATTTTAATTCTGTTACAATGCTAACTCATCTTTTTTTTTTTTCATCAATAAATAAATAAATAAACCCATCTTTTGAATGGTTGCAAATTCAAGCTAAGGTAGACAACCAAAATATTAAATATTGTACAACCTCTTTTTTTTTTTAAAAAAAAAATAGGAATTGTAATTTTTTTTTTGAATTATATTATAATATAAAAGTAGTTTTTTTTTTCTTTTTCACTTTACTCTTAAGTAATTAAATAACTTTAAGAATAATCAAATAACTTGTTTGAATATCTTATATTTTGATTATTTTTTAACTTCGTGTCTAAGTGACATATAGTAATTATTTTTATTTATAACTTTTACTTGTTTGAAATATCTACTTATATAAGTTATAACTACTTTAGATTATGGAGGGCTTAAGAGCATTAGTATTTGTGGTGTTAAAAAACTAAATTGCTATTTTTAGCACTACAAACTATAAAATTGGGGTTGTATTAGTGAAGCTAAAGCAAAAAAATTTTGCTTCTTAGCTACAGTGCGTAACTATCTTTGGCGGTGTATTATAGCTCAAATGTTAAAAAAAAACATTATATGATTTTGTGTTCACACTAGTCAGATTATTTAAATAATTTCTTTTCTTTTTTCTTTTCTCCTCCTTTCTCATTTCTTCTTGATGCTCCTCTCTCCTCACACTCTTCACTTCTCCTACTCTTCCCTCAGATTTTTCTCTCTTCCTCTACCTTACTAATCTTGTCTGCCCAACCGCTGACAGACCAATCTCGCTGTTAGGATTAGTGCCCTAAAATCCTATTGTATGCCATGTATGACATTATGTACGACATTATATTATATGTAATAAATTTGTTTTATTATTATTTAAAATAATGGTAACATGAATATTTGGAGATTATTATATAATTCTTGAGATGCATAGTATTTGATTTATGTGATTTAGTTACAGAAGATATAAATTACAAGTGTAGGGACTGGGTTTGAGCACTACCTCAATGGGGTGAGTGGGCTCAAGTCCAGTTAGCCCGGTACAATGAATTTGTAGAGTATGGGTTCAAGAATTAGGCCTTAATAAGGGTTGCAACAACTAAACATGGTAGTGAATGGGTTGGACGACAAGAACGTAAGCTAAAGCATGAGATATGGTTCATCGGCCTTCCTCTTAGGGGGCTGGAAGTTCTTATTTCTTCTTCAATGCTAGGTTACAGAGTTGATACAAGTGCTACAATATTTTCTCCCTCTAAAAATCCCGTCCCCCTTTCTGGGGGACTTCTTACATTATATATCCCCCCTTTAGTTAATCTTGGCCCTCCATTTGTTGGTCATGCAGGCCACCACTTGAGTGCTTGTCCCATTAGTCACCTTCCCCTTCTTTCTGTGGGTTGCAGCAATTACGGCAGCACTGCTTAGGGGCTACTTCTCCATTAATGCGGTCAGAACGTTAGGTGTGGGCATTTAATGTGGAGGTGACAGTTCCTCCTCGAATTGCTCCTCCACCATGCTTCCGTGGCTGACCCATTATACTTGTCTATTCTTTGGAGACGTTCTGAAGGACCACGTCTGATTGTGCTTTATTCTTCCTCTCCATGGTCTCGGTTGGCCGAGGACATGATTGTCCTCGGCAATGCTTCTTGGTAACTGAATCTTCTTCAGTTCGTCCTCGGACATTTCTTCCTCCTCGGCGTGGGCCTTGGGCCTAGTATGAAGTGGGCTTGGGTTGTCAAACCTGTGTCCCCATAACAAGTTCTTTGTAAACTCAAAATCTTAGTTCGTAGTTGTGGTGGGCCTTTTTCGCAACTGCGGGGTGGGCTGCGTCCTGCCATGTTATGGCCAAATGGTTTTGGATAGGTGAGTTAGGATTGCCTTGACTGCAACACACCCCAAGCCAGTTTGTGCATAAGTTATAGCCCTTTTACTAAGACCTTGGACACGTGCCCATGGCAGAGGAAGCTGTTACAAAAAAAGTTATGGCAAGCAGGTGTAATATGATAATAATAAGGAGAATATGCTTACTGTCAGCTAGAAAAACGAAAAATTCTAAATCATGATCTTAATAAAGGAAGAAGTAATGCAGCAATATAAATGCAACATGATTAGGATGATAACAATGAGGAAATGGAAATCACAGTAATGCTTGATCAATAAAATAAAAAGGGAGAATGGTCAGTCTGCCATGCTTGATTTCTTTACGGAGCTAAGTCTAGGAAGGGAACCACTTTTCAATGTAGGCAATCTTACTGGGAAATCCCGCCACAGAAATTACCCACTTTGAGAGAATTAGCCTAAATGGCTTATCCTCAAATTCCTTAATTCTCACTAAAGAGTAGGCTTTTAGAAGGAGAGAAGGGAACAGCCTATTGGTGCATGCCTACTATCACGCTCTTGCTCACTCTCTCTGTTTTTCTTTCTAATCCCTTTTCCCTTTCTAAGTTTTCTATTCTGTCTTTCACTCCCTTTCTTGCTTCCTTTTCTCTCTTGTTCCCTTTTGTTGTTGTTGTTGTTGTTGTTGTTGTTTTGCACTGTGCATGGCTGGGGCCCTTTTCATACTGCCTGTCATGACGGGTATTTACTATTTTACCCCTTAACTGCTTTTGTCTTAGTATGAGTGTCCTTCCTAGACCACCCACTGGTCTGTTAGTTGCCCAGCCATTACCACTTACCTGTGTTGGCCGTGCTAAATCCCAATCTCAGATAAAAGAGTCCCATTTTGTTTTCTTGCTCACAGTGGCATTCCCATTCGGATAAGGGTGGACATTCTCTCTCACTATCCCTCATGGCATGCATCTAGTGATTCCAACTCATCTTTCCCTCTCTTACTTTTGACCCATGGCCCACCACTCCTGTATTAGCTGGGTAAAAGTTGGTGGTGCCTGAGCCTTGTGCGTGCTCCACTTCCAAGTGTGTCCATGGCTTGTCTGTTGTTCATATGTTTGCCATGACCTGAGGGCTCATCTGCACATTCTGTTACTCATTCTTGACCTCTTGTGACGTGAATGAGTCTGAGCTTTCAGTCTTTATGTCTTACTTTTTTCTTGTGTTGGGTCTTGCTTGATCGTGGGCATTTCCTTCTCTAATCCGTTCCTTACCCTTTTTTGTGGGTCGGTTAATACTTTTCCTATGCCATCCTGATGTTTTCGTCATGCTATTATTTGACTTGTGCTTGCTGAGCCTCTTTTGGACCTGTTGTATGCTTTCCCTTTGCCCAATTCTAGTAACCCATCATTATCATTGGGCTTGTACTTATGTTGTTTTGGGCTTCCTTGGCCCATTTCATTCTTTTGGGCATCCTCAGCCCACTTAATTTCCTTGGGTATCTCTGGCCCATTCCAATTATTTATTTTCATGGGCTTTTGCTAATTCTTTTAGGCTTCCTCGGCCCAAATTACCATATCCTTCACTTTCGGGGTTTATGAGCTTTTCCACCAACCCCTTAGTTACTTAGTTCCTTCCTTTGGGCTCATTCGGCCCATTCTTGCTTGCTTTCCATTTCTCATAATGCCCGTGGGTTTACCACTTCTTTCTCTGGGCATTTTTGGGCTTGCTTGCTTGCTTTCTTTGAGGCATTTTTGCTATCTTTTAGGCGTATGGTCCATTATTCCTACCATTCAGGCTTAATGGTTTTCTTTTCAATTTACTAACTCTACTTCTTTATTTCCTTCCCCCCCCCCCCTCCCTATATTGTTGGGTTTCTTCTTGCTATTGGGTTTTTCTCGCCAAAATGGGCATCAATAGTAGTCGGTGATGAAATTTGACATTTCATCTGCAAAGACTATAACATGTCAATTAAGATGATTTGTCTTGATTATGGAAGTGAAGACTTCTAATTGATATGTTAATATGTTTTAAGTGTATAAGACATATTGAACTGGATTACCGTAAGATTTATTATTCTATTCACAACTGTCAAATGAATAATAAATCTCACGAATTTTATTTACATAAACTCTTAATCTTGAGGGAATAGTGAACTCAATCATGAAATGTAGGTTGCTTTAATATATCAGGAGTGAGATATCAACATACGGTTAAAACCTCAATATGTTGGGTAACCACACGTAATTTTAAATAAACACATATTCTCAAGATAGAATTCATAGTCTCTTTATATTGATATAAAATATTTCCTTGAGATAAGTTCAATGAGTTTGGTTATTCAAAGTGTTTGGTTATTCAAAGTGTTAGGCCTAACCACTTTAGTAAAGAGTTACTAAATTTTATATTTTATGAAATTAGATTTCATAAAATATATATGAATAACTTGAAGGATTAAATCAAGTGCTCAAGAATCAAGATATAGTAATCTTAAAAGTGACAGTTATATATTATGACTTTGTATTACTACGAATATTTTTATGAAGGGGTTAAATGTTTAA
Organism: Quercus gilva; assembly: GCA_023621385.1. Lineage (NCBI taxonomy): Eukaryota > Viridiplantae > Streptophyta > Magnoliopsida > Fagales > Fagaceae > Quercus > Quercus gilva. The sequence continues at coordinate 30,667,478 of CM042480.1, forward strand.
TAAAGTCTTGGGATTTAATTTATTAATAAGGCCTAGAATACAATTATATTAAATATAATTAATGGTAACTTTGAGCTTGTCAAGAGTTGATAGATAAATCTAAAACCCATTGGAGCTAGAGCTAGAGCTTTATTTGTCCTTTTTGGTCCCACTCCAAGCCACACACTAAAGCTCAATTGGGTTGACCCAAAAGGCCAATTTAATTAGATAATCAGTTATTTATTTAATAAATATTATTAAATAAGGTAACAGCCAAGTGCAGAAAAATACGTATGATTAAAAAGAGAAAGATTCAGAGTCTTTTCTCAAGAGACACTTGGTTATTCTGCTGCGTGTTTTTGTATGAGATACAAAACTGTATTTTTCCATGTGTTTATCCAACACTCACCTACCCAGCTTTGATCCACCCCTTCCATCGCCCCATCTCGCCAACCCAAGCCACCAGTACTCTTCTCCTTATCATTTGTTTTTTCTTTCTTCCTTCACTCCTTATCGGCCTAACTCCCTTGCCCAAACGCCAACCCATATTTCTTCCTCCACTCGTCGCTGACATAAGCCTGAAGTCCCAAATCGATTTCTTGGTAAGGTAGTGTGGAAGTACCATGGGTTTCGGGTTTGGTTGGGTTCGGGTTTAATGGTTCGCAGGTTTGATGGTGGTGGATTTTGGCTGCAGTAATGGGTTTGTGGCGGTGGATTTTGGTTAGGTTTGGCTGGGTTTTGTGTTGGTAGTTTGGCTGGGTTTCACAGGTTTGTCTAGGTTTCGTGGTGGCTGTGTTAGTGGTGATTTAAGTGGTGGTTTTTGGTTAATTTGAGTTTTTGGCAATGATTGTAGGTGGTTGTTCTTGGCTTGCTAGTTGTTGTTGGGTGGTTGTTCCTAGTTGGTAGTGGTTGTGGTTTGTGTCATTTATTAGTTTGTGTGGTGTTTTTTGGCAGTGGGTTGTACATGGTGGTAATCGGTGGTTGTTAGGTATGATTGGGTTTTGGGTGCGGTGGTTGTTGGTAGTTTGTGTCACCACTGTAGTTCGGATTATTTATTGTAGTGGTTGTTGTTTATTATAGTAGATATATTATTTTATTATGTTATTTATATTATTTTATTGTGTTGACAGCTGAAATTAAACCACTGATATTGAGTGTTTTGTGAAGTGAGGTGGTAAAATAGATAAAGTAGTTTTTTGTGGTGTCAAATTGCTAAATTTATGGTTTCATCAATGTGGATGTTTTATTTTTTTTATTTTTTTTATACAAGATAGAAATTCTGCTCTAACCTAATCTAAATGTATATGTATATGAAGCTCTCTTCTGGAGATTTGAATCTCGGTTATTGCCCCCACACCCTACACCCCACAAGTACCCCACAAGTACTTATACTTGTAGAGTGACCATCGCACCAAGAGTGTGTGGTGGTCAATGATTGTACTGACAAGTAACAATTCTAACTTTATGCATGGAAAATTGAAGCACACTCTACATTTAGATTATATTTTATATGCCAATGAATTTTTGACTATCTATTTACTACTTATATTAATTAGTTTGAAATTAATGTTGTAATCAAAATTTTATTTTAATTTATCTACCTGAACTAAAGTCTTGGCTCTAGTTATCTACACGATGCATAGCAAAACTTGGATATGAATTCTTTCAAACAAATACGTAGAATGACTGGTTGATTGATGAGATTTTCCTCCTCCATGAAGCAAAATTGATCAAACGAATACCATTGAGTGGGTCCAGAAGTGCATATAGGTTAGTTTGGCGTGGAACCAAAACTGGAGATTACACGGTAGTGCTTACTATCTGAATATATAGATGGTGGTGTGGTGAGTGCTCGAGATCTGTGGTAGGATTTGGGGTGCTGGGTCCCTAACAGAGCAAAACTTTTCTTTTGGAGGAGTTGCAACAGAATCTTACCAAAAAGGGTTACCCTGTTCAAGAGGAAGGTAATTTTTTTTTTTTTTTTTGCTAAATAATTGTTTATTGCGGGGGATAGAACTCCCACGGTGATGGTTACTTGGTGAACCAGGTACCACATGGACTACAAGGCCTAGTGGTAAGAGGAAGGTAATTAATTTATGAGAAATATTTGTGCAATTTTCGAGGAGAGGGCATTGAATTTGAAGCTATATCCCATGCTTTTTGTGAAAAAATGCCCCTATGCTCACAAGTTATGGAATGCCAACAAGTTAGCTTTTGATCATACCCAACATCGAAATACTGAATTTTTTGTGAGCATTTTTGGTTTCTATGGAAGATTCAAAATGAGGTGCGTTTAGGTGTAGAGGTTCAAAGGCCTTTGAGTTTTTGATTTGAAAAGTAGAGGATTGTGTTGGAGTTTGTGGAAGCCCAGGGTAGGAATGGTAGCAAGTCGCTGGCAATTACTACAAGAAATTTGGCGTTTTGCGACCAAATTATTTGTAACAACTAAAAAGTCATCGTTATTAGAGCACTAGCAGTGGGGTTAAACTAAAAAAATCTTTTTTTTTTTTTGAGAAGCCAGCTCCCAAGTGAGGGCAGAATATATTTATGAATAAAATCAAGATTATTGTTGTAAACATTCACAATGTCAGGAGGGACTTCTTTCGTCCATACTAACAGAGGATTACAAAATGATCTACGTGCTAAGCGATGAGTTACACTATTACCCATATGCTTAATATGAAGAAAAGAAATACTATTAAAGGAGCATGAAAGAGCATGGATATCTTTCAAAATGTGGCCCAAGTCCAAGAAAAGGAAAGATTTCTCCTTGATGGCTTTGATGACAACTTTAGAGTCTCCTTCAACCATAACTCTCTTAAAACCTAACTCTCTGGCAAACACGAGAGCCCTTCTTGCTGCTATCACTTCCACTGTCTCTACAGAAGTAGGCAGGGGAATTTTTTTGTGAAAGGGTAGCCAATACCAGTCCAGCCTGATCTCAGATGATCATGCCAAGACCTGCTGAGGACTAGGTTGAGAAAATAGTGCCGTCGAAGTTAACGTTAACCACACCAGAAGGGGGGAGGTTTCCAGTGAATCGCACGGGCTGTGAGTGGGATTTTTGCGTGGACAGGACGGAAGTGGTGGAATTCATGCACCAAGACATGGGCCTGCTCTGGAATTTTTTCAAGGTTCGAACAAGCATCCCTAAAGGCTGCTCTGTTTCTTCTCATCCAAATCAGGGAGATGGTGTTAGGGAACATCTCAACGCAGTTGGGGTCCTACAAAAGTAGGCAGGGGAATTTTTTTGTGAAAGGGTAGCCAATACCAATCCAGCTTGATCTCGGATGATCATGCCGAGACCTGCTGAGGACTAGGTTGAGAAAATAGTGCCGTTGAAGTTAACTTTAACCACACTAGGAGGGGGAGGTTTCCAGTGAACCGCACAGGCTGTGCGTGGGATTTTTGCGTGGACAAGACGGAGGTGGTGGAATTCATGCACCAAGACATGGGCCTACTCTGGAATTTTTTCAAGGTTCGAACAAGCATCCCCAAAGGCTGCTCTGTTTCTTCTCATCCAAATCAGGGAGATGGTGTTAGCGAACATCTCAACGCAGCTGGGGTCCTGGAGGGCTAAGAACATAACCTCAAAAAAGGTCGAGAGGGGTGAGGTAGCCTCCTTGAGCTTAGCAAACTGAGGGAGCCACACAGGATCAAGCTTTGGGCAGGTCCATAAAGCATGAGCTATGGTCTTGGGTTCCAGGTTGCACATGGGGCAGGTATCGTCTTGGAGGAGCTTTCCATGAACCAAGTTGACCTTCGTGGGAAGGGAGTCACTACATGCATGCCAGAGAAGGGTGCAAATGTGATTTGGAACGTGGAGGTTCCAGATTCTTTTCCAAGCTTCTCTACACACGGTATGGCCAGAAACACTTGGTGCATCAAGCTCCTCAAGCTCTCTTAATAGTTTGTACCCGGATTTGACGGAGAAGAGACCACTGTTCTTTGGCTAGTACAACCAATCCGAGGTGTTCACAAGATTAAATGGGATCGCTTTGATCGCGTTCGCCTCAAAAGGGAGGAAAATATCATCAACCCAATCAGATTTCCAACAGTGCATCTCATGATTAATTAATTTTGCCACCAACATTTCCAGGTCATGATCACGGGGGGGAGATATAACTCTACTTGAGCTTCCACTTGGCAGCCATTGATCAGTGAAAACCTATACAAAAAATTGCATAACTTAAGGTTGCATAACTCTAAGGTTGCATATATGAACAGTAAAGTTGCATAACTTAAAAAAATTTGCAACCTATAAACAGTAAGTTGCATGCTATTCATAGGTGGTAAAAAAAAATATATATATTATTTTAATCTTGTAGTTGTGTGAGAAGAGAAAAGTGAGTGGGAGGAAAAAGATATAGAATAATACTTTATAATATTTTATTAAGTAGTTTATACTATTTTATTGGGTTGTATGTAAAAATAAAAATTGAGATATAGGATGAGTTGTAAAATGAGTTGGTAAAATAGATAAAGTAGTATTTGAGGATGCAAAATATGTTTTTTTTTTTTTTTGCATCCCCAGGTGCTAATGCTCTCAAGGTGCTCATTAGCAACAGTAATTTATGGTCGCTGCTAATAAATACATAAAAGTGACGACATTTAGAGTGTGTTTGGATATCATTTATTGCTGAAAACACTGTAACAAATTAATTTTTAAATGTGTGAATAGTGCTGTGGGACAGAGAGAGAGAGAGAGAGAGAGAGAGAGAGAGAACTATGTTTTGCTGACTTTTGTGGATTCGTGAACAGTACCCATAAGAAACGCAGACGCACGAATTTGTTGAAAAACGCCAATCCAAACATACGCGTAATGTTGTTGCTAATAGGTTGTTCCTAATGCTATGGATGGAATTTTTTTCACTTTTGGAAAATAGTGGGAAATGTTTAGGGACAACATTGCATCACTAAAATAAGATTTACATTAACGATGACAAATAGTGCCAAGTGTGCATGTTGTTGGTGTAGCAAAGACACTTGAGTTAGTGTTAATTAGAGTACTACAAACAGAATAAAATTTCATAACATTTTCACAATTAATAAGGTGTGAACTTATCATATGTAAAAATAGAATTAAAAAAAAAAAGAAGATAAAAAAAGCAACAATTCAAAAAGAGAATGTTGTGAAAATATTATGAGGTGGCGCAAAATGTGTTATTTACTTATTTATTATGATCCAATTCTAATGCTGAACAAATCAATTTTTCTCGTCATACAGTAATAGTTTGACTCTCGCAAGTGAATGCATGATATAAAATCAAATTTGAATAATATTAGTAGTCCCACTTGAATAATACCTTTTAGTAAACAGCCATTTTAGAGCCTTAGAGAACAGCTTTGTAAACAGCTGTAACCCAGACTCGCAGACGGCAGACCACAGGTGGGTGGGTCACACAAAGGAGCAGAAAGATCAATTGAAGATTGCTTGAGATATTTGAGTTCACATTTTGTGTTTTTTTTTTTTTTTTTTTTTTTTTTGTTTTGGGGGGGAGGGGTCCCAAGCATGATTATCATATGCGTAAATAAAAAAGTGTATGAAAATGCGTGTAATGTTGTTTAAAGACTGAAAGCATGTGTTTAAACTTACGTACCAAATGATGCCCAAATAAATGCAAACAACTCCACTAATCTCGCTTAATTAAAAGTGCCCATATTGTGGTGCTTCGTCGCAAAGGAGAGGGCCCATATTGTTTGTTTCTTTACCAAAGTGGCGTGGTATTCGCACCACTTTTGCAGCTGGATTTGTTTGTTGCAAATGCAACCAAATTTTCACTCAAAGATTTCTGGTGTGTGTACTAATGCCGAAAGTGATGAAAAGGAGATATTCAAACTACTGATATTCTGCAAAAGTCTCCACAAGAACTTGGAAACGTCCACAATAAAAATGCATATACCTGCTATTCTTTTGTGGTCAACACAAACATTATGTTGTTGCTATAGAACTTCAAAACACGATAAAATGAGATTTAGGTGTATAATTGGATGCCCTGTGTCTCAGACATCTCTCTAGTTCTGAGTTTGCTAGAAAGACAAGAGCTAACAGTCTTAGAGAGCACACAAAGCATGCCTTGAAAATTACACTTGGATGAAGGCACAAGAATTTGAATCTGCTTGACTTAACAAATTACTAAATCTCAAACAGCTAAATTTATAGATAAGAAAAGATAATAATTCATTAAAGCTAACCTACTCTACTATATCCCGTGGATTGAAATTTGAATCCTGCATTAAGCGTGTATATCTCACCACCAAAAAAGCCTTTCCTTTTTGATTTAACAGACAGGTTAATCGAAAAGGAATAAGAGATAACTGAGCTCTACCGTTCTAAAATAATCCGTGAAAGCACCACTAACATATGACCTGTAATTAGTGGCCAAAACCAATGCAGAGCAATCCGAGTGCAGCCGCTTATATCTTCACTTGGTCCCATTCCTACTGCTGTTGTTGAACCAGAAAAGCTTCCATTGCTCACTGACAAACTGCATCCCAAAAATCCATATTTATTACACAATCAAGGAAACCAAATCACTTTCCGTCTTCATATTCCAATGGAACTTGGAAAATATGGCTATTATCCCTAATATCTAATGAACAAATGTGTTTCACACATCAACCGATTCACATAATTAAATTTGTAAGAATAAATTGTGGCCACTTTGTGATATCTTTATTTTCTTCTTGACAACTTATTCATCTAGATAGCTATTGCTCATTAACTAGGAAACTACATCATGTTTCATAAAGAAAAAAGAAGATATTCAAGACAGAAGTTTAAAGTGATCTCTTTTAATCACTGAAGTTTAAACTTTAAAGTGATTTCTTGAAGTCCTAGAAGTTTAAAGTGATTGCCACTGACACATCATGACTCTATAGGAACTAAAAGCAACCACTCTCAATTAAAAATTAAAAAAAAATTGGTATGACACATTCATAACATTACATTCCAAACATTAAAATTTCCCAATAACGAAACAGAGCCCATCTTAACACATTTAGAGCCAAATAAATGAAAATGAATTCTGAACAATTACCTGGATGGAAACTTGCATTTATCGTGACCTGCAATAAAGAAAAAAAATTGAAAATTTAGAAACAAATAAGCATTATAGAAAAAAAAAAAAAAAAAAAACCATCAAATCCTATAATCATATCTCAATAAGGGTTGGGGCCTTTTCAAATCCACAAAAACCCCAACTCAATTTCCACAAAGAGATTCATAATCAATAAAGTTAACAGGAAAAAGAAAAAAGACAGAGGTTTTACAAAAATAAGATCTAATAACTTTCCAAAGATTCAAAATCCCAATTGGGAACGAAGGAAAAGAAAAGAAGAAGGGTTTTTGGGACTGACTGGGGTTCAAAGAAGTGAGGGCAGCAGTGTTATCGAAGGAGCAACTGTCGGTGCTCAAGCCGTGCTTCAAGTAATAGTCGTTGAACGCGTACGACGCCATAACCACTATGTCGCTCGCGTCGTAGCAGGGCCCACCTTGCTGTATTGGGCTGCAGTCGGCGGCGCCGGGCCCACAGGCCCAGTTCAGCGCCGTCTGCAACGCCGCGTCCTCCGCGTTGTTCTTCGCCACGCACCACAGCTCCGTGCCCACGACGCCGGCCTGGGCCTTGGAAACCGACGCGCCGGAGGCGAGGAGTGGGAGCGTGAGGATGAAGAAGAAAAAGATCTTAAATATTTTTTCCATTGTTGCTGTTTTTTGGGTGATCTGAGAGAGAAGGGAAATGCAGGAGTTTAAAGTGGGGGAAGATGGAATGAAAAGTAACCGTTACAGTGAGTTGGGGATGGGAAAAGTGGGGGAATTAAAGAAAGGGAAAAAAAATAAAGAAGAGTGTTTGAAGAGAAGACGAGTGGGGAGTGTTGATTGAAGCAAGACTTCAAAAGTGTGCAAGTAACGGGTACTGACTCAGACTGACTTCTGGGATCTGTGTCTATGATTTGTCTTCTACCGGTTATTTCTCTCTTAATTAACCGACTTTATTTATTATGACTGTAGGAGTATTTTCTTTTTTCTTTTTTCTTTTTTCTTTTTTTTTAATGGGAAAATTTATCAAATGCTAGGGTATTGGTTTTGTAATTATTTTTTTAAATTTTTTATTGGGAAATAAAAAAAGGAAAATAATTTTTTATATTTCCGGGATATTAAAATTTCTTAGGAATTATCTATTAACAAATTTCACAAGAATATTCGTTAATCTGGACATTTTTTAAGTAATTTATTATAAAAAAAGACTTTTTTTATTTTTTATAATTCTATAATTACAATCGTTGATAATAATTTTTAATTTTATTTTTAAAAAATAGAAATGAATTTGAAAAGTCTTTCATGAAAAAAGATTATAAGGTGGCAACTGCCAATTAAACTATGATACTTAATTTTTTTTTCTCATAATTTTTTTTTTTAAATATTTCATAAATCAATGACTTTAGAGTAGTCATTAACTTTTCTTGTAATATTTGAGAATTGAGAAATGTCTCATACAAATTTGTTGGGCCATTATATTATTATTATTAGACCCTTCTTTTCCTTTATTTATTTATTTATTTTGTTTTTTATAATTTTAAAATTTGCTTTTGTTGTTACTCTGGCTCTAATTTTACTCACAAGTTTAATAGTTAAAAGTATCCCTTGAGGATAACCAATGTAAAAAAGTAACACACTTTTTTGTAATCAATAAATCAAGCTGATGTAAACTCTGTCTCTTACTTACAAACATGTGGTTTTTGTAATCAATAAATCAAGCTGAGGTATTCAGAAAAAAAAAAAAAAAAAAAAAAAAATCAAGCTGAGGTTATATTTTTTACAATTTCTTTCTCGTTTTTTAAAATGATATGTTGTGAAAAATGTATAATAGAAAAAATGTGTTTTTTGAAAAGGATAATAAACAAAACGTTAGTGGCATAAGAGGAAAATTATTAGGTACTCCAGGAGTATACCAATCAAAATTTAATATGTAAAATTGTGAATGCTTTAAAATAATGATGTTATATCAGTCAAATTAAATTTGGTATGATTGCGTCTTTGTCTGTAACATGCATTAAATAAAGGATCACATGATTTGTTTTTGTATTGATTTTGCTTTATATGACAGTTTCGTAGCAATTGCACCCAACATGCATTTTTTTTTTTTAATAAATGTTTTAACTCTGTCCTGTCTCCTACCAAGCCAATGAAGGCCTTGGCGTCTTGCCTATTCTAAACTTATTAGTTTACTTGTACCAAAGGAAATCAACGGAAATAAGAAAGTATGAAGTATGAACTGCAAACCTTTTTTTATTTTTTATTTTTGTTCAAATGTTCACATAAATTACGTCTAATAGTGCTAGTTAATAAGATTTACATGAAGGATGAAAAGGAAAACAAGGTAAAGTCTTTGTTCCATCTTAGAGTGATGAGAGTGTTTCTCCAAAAAAAAAAGAAAAAAAAAGAGTGATGAGAGTATAATGCACAACTCTGAAATCCTCGCTCTGCTGCCATACAAGGAATCTTGGACTTCTTATTGATACGCACTATGCCATGCCAATAATTTTGTAGAGATAATTCCAATCCAAATTTCCTACGAAAATTGTTAGATATTGATAAGGTTTTTCGTTATCAATATCTCCGTTCTGCCTGGTTAATCTTAATCCTTTGTGGGATATATAATTCATGAAATTAGGCAAATCTTTCATATTTGATTGAGAAATGCAATAGACCCCTCATGTAAAAGTAGTTACTTGTGATTATAAAATATCATAAAGGCCTTTATTTCTTTTGTATCTTTGCTTTTGTTTTTCAAATTCATGATATCACAAGTAGGTACAAGCTAATGAAGAAACTGAAGGCATCCAGCCCTCAAAAATTGCCAATTTGGTAATGTTGTTTTAGTAACATTGTTTAAGTATTGTAAAAATATGTGTGGGTAAAAAAGTGTGTGGAAATTAAACAACAGATTTTGAAGTAGGCAGAAAGGGAAACTACAATCTTTAATGTAGAAGCTTTGGAAAGCTTGAATGATACATGGCATCATAGCTTTCCTATTACAGATTCCGCTAATATTTCAATAGCAGAATAGCACATATTAAAAGGTTGTCCTCGCTGGAAGGGCAATGAGAAATGAAGAAAGTGGAACATCTTTAGAATCAAAATGAATTTAAAGATCACAAAAGCTTGTGCTTGAGTATCTACAAGTACCAAGAAGGGCATTGTCATTGTTGGATGAGGCTTGTATCATTTACATGTGATGTTGGTATGTTATATTGCTGTAGCATGGTTTCTCCAAAATATATATATATATATATTACTGTAGCACATGCATATTGAATTATTGAGCACAGAGCCTGCTAAGTGCCAAACGAAAAGGGGAAAGTAGATTTTCCAATCTCCCTTCATTTTGATATTATTATAGATTTTTGCATCATATCATACTACTGCTTCTTTAGAATGAAATAGATTATTCAATTGATTCCCAAAAGCAAAACAGAACTTACAGGAATAAAAAATGGAGGAATGAGGATGATAGAAAATGTCAAGAATGTATCATTGAAATCCTTGAACAGCAAAAGGGAAAAGTAAATGCCTTCTATAAAACAATCTTCTAGATGAACCTTTTCCTACTACAAAGATAGCATTAGTGAACCTGCTCATTGTGCAGAACCTTTTTAGACCGAAATCCTTTTTATTTTGAATAATTGATTTAATGATTTTTCCAACAATAAAAATGTGCATGGAACTTGTGACACCAAGAGGAGTAGAACCTAAAATTTGGCTGTTACATAACCAAAAGCAGTGTGGCATAGATGCTTCCATTTGCTACCTTGTAAAGTAGAAAGAGTCTATGACCATCCAACAACGTAGTTAAGAATATACACCAGCAACAAGGAAAGTGGATAAAGCGCATAGGCCACCAGTGATATCCAAAGAGGGAAGGTGGTGCGGAAACTGGCAACGAGACCCATCACTATGCAAACAATTATTATAACTAGCACCTCAGATGAGAAGTCCCATGTCAAGTCGCGGAAGTAAACAAGACCCAAGAAGACTGCAAGTGAAAGGATGTTACTCATGGTCACTGAACCATATATCTGCACCACAAAAACCACATAGATTATAGGCCCTTTTGGCTGCAAGTTCTTAAATCAAAACATGACGCAGGAGTCATAGAAAGAGAAGGTCCAAGATGAGCCACCAAAATGGCCAGAAGCCTGAGAACTGAGATAGAGTTACAGACCATCTTGTTCTGTAATTCAAGAAAGCCATAAGATTTGAAAATTTGTAGATTTGAGGGTATCTATGTGTGCCTAGCTAAATAACTCAGACATGATGTGATTAAGAACAACTGTGTCAAGACTAAGTGGCAAAGTTATATAATTTAGTCAACCGCAGTAACTGCTATTTGATTCTTTTTACATCTCTACTCTAGCCATGTTCTTGTGCATGATACTGGATTTCCTTATGGTTTTTAAATGATCTAGTGTGTTGAAACTCTTTCAGACCCTACCTTGAGTCAAGGACTATCCTTGGGACATTCAGATGGAGGAAAAGGAAACTGCTTGATAATTGGGAATTGACATGTCTATTCTAAGTTTTCTTAAATGCAAGTTTCCAAAGACAACTGAGAAGGTTATGGCTTGCAACTGCTGGAAACAGAGTTGCGAAAATAGAACTGCATTTAGTGTACACGAAAGTGGGAAGGTGAAGCATACCTCTGAATACATCAAGGATGCCATTCTTGACTTTTTCTTGCTTGCAAAAATAAGAGTTGATACTACCTCACTGGAGCTAGCAAAAGGTAGAATGACAAATGAGACGAAGAAGGAAGGAATGCTTGTTGCAGTTGAGAAGTTCTCAACAGCATCCACTAGGGGATCGGCAGTAACCGCAGCAATTATGGTTCCCAAAAGCAACATGAAAACTGCTTTGTAGGCATGCCACTTTGCATTTTCAATTGTCTCCACAACCTCATCGTTCTGATCTCCGAACAGATCTTGTTCTCTCTTTGTTTGCTACACATGCATTTATAGATGTCATTATGCAAACATTCAGGATTAGAGGAATTGCATGAAATAACATACCTGTTGAAAATTGTTAAGAAGTCTTATCGATAGGTCATCTTGGACTTCGCCACTTCTTGCAAAGTGCCTGGCCCGTGTAAGCCATCTTGAAATTCCGGTGACAAATTCATCCATATCAACTTGTGAATCTTGAGATTTATCAAAATCTTCCATCACTTGTGCAACTGCATCTTCAATATCTAAATCTATCTCCTCAAACTGAATTCCTACTACCAGAGATCTCAACTCCGCTGCTGATAGCTTTCCGTCTGAATTCTGATCAATTGTTCTAAACAACCTGGCATTGTGGTGCAGTGAATATTAAAATTAGATCATATATATTGAATGTCAATGGAAGTTTTTCAGTTTAGGAAATTAAATTGATAGGTTATCTGTGTATTCATCCTACAGACTATGGTGCCTATTGTACTCAGAATTACAGCCTAGTTGGTTAAGATGATTGGATATCTTAATCTAGTTGAATGGAAAGAAGATGTTTATTTTCTCCTTGTTAAAAAAGGTATATGTAGCCCTGGATATCTCTTTCAGGTACATAACCACAATGTAAGGTAAAGGAAGTTGTAAGAGCAGCATTTAACTGTTTAATGGGATTCTTTGGTTTACTGAAGCCCTTATTTGTAATGAAGATTCTCTAAAAGGAAAGTTTCCCTCATTTTGTTCTTATGAATTGTAGGATCTAGGTTGCTTGGAATGCAATGAGTTATGAGGTGCATATTTTATTGGAATGGCAATGAAAATTTCAAATAAACAATTGGAAAGATTTGAGAGGTTAGCAAAGACGAACCTTTCTATGACATCTGTATTTGGTTTACCATCTTCTTTAAAAAGTTTTCCTAGTGTAAGCATTTTTAGATTTCTCAGAATTCCTGATATTACATGCTTATGCTTTGCATAGGCAAGTCTTCTCTTCTGAATCCAAGGCTGAAAAATCTGCATTTATATTTTAAAGAAAGATGCTGCAATCAGTATTGAAAATGGAAACAAACATAACAAGACAGAAAAGTGGGCTACCTGATAACAAGGTTTGATCACTGAAGATCCATTCTTAAAAACAGCAAGCAAATAAGATTATACAAATCGTTAAGAAGATTTTATGAATCGTAAAGTACCTGATAAAGGCTGTAAGCAAGCAATAAACAAATGGAGACAATAAGCGAAATCATAATGGCTAAGCGACTATGAGAAGTTGCTTGAAAAACTTCTGGTATTTGAACTATTATGAATGGGATAAGAGATATAATCATGATTCTAGCAGCATAGCTAGTCCAGATATCAGTGCTCACCCCAGATCCTGCAAAAATAAAATCTACCATGTTCAACAAACATAAAACCCACACCATGAACATTTTTATTCCAAAATGTATATTTTCTCAGTATCATATTCCTATCAGAAGGTTAAAAGAACTGAATTTCTATAAATGTTGCTGTTACATTGAACATAAGTTTTATAATCTTAAGACTAAATCAGAATTAGGAAATTTGCAAAGCAACTTAAAGTTGCATATGCAAAATAGGTAAACATGTAATCTATTTTTTAACAAGCTGCACGATCCAAGCAATCATAATTAGTAATCAAAATATTTTGCATTCCAAAGTGTCATAAACTCACAGACAGCATATGCTGATATAGAGCCTAATCAAGTAGGACTTTTCTTTTCTTTTGAGAATCATTGAATTTTTAAAGGAAACACTTGCACAGAGGAAAAAAAAAAAAACCCTTAGTAGAAGTATAGGAAATTACCAGTTAAGCTAAATATTTTTGTATCTTTCTGATCTACTGCAACTGAATTCTCAAGGTCACACTTGCCAACTACTAGACAGGTGCTCCACAAAATTGTCAAAAGCATTACAGTCGATCCAGCTAGCAAGCCCATTCCAACCGAGACCTGACTTTGAGCAGTTGCTGTGCTCCCAGATAGTCCAGATGCTATTGAAGAGCCAACGAAATGTCAATATAAGTTTATCCAGTAAAAGCAAAGAATGCATTGACAAGAAACTAATATAATAGAGTGAATCAAAAGTTGTAGAATCAAGTCAGATCACATGACACATTCATATGAACAGAAAAAATTAGGCTTCCCAGTTAACAACTATAAACGACCTACACTAGGCCATCCTATGCATAAAAGATGAATCAATTCTTTCTCACTAGAGAAACAACACTGCAGTAAGAATTCGAAAAGAAAAAATAAAGCCAAAAGTTCAATTCTAATCGATAGTTTTGTTTTTAAATTAGTCTAGACTACCAACCTATTTGAGATTTCAGTGAAGTTAATTGACATAGTGTAATATTCACAAGAACTTAAAAATCCTTTTTCACTGTATAGTCTTACTAAAATTCGAACATTTTTTATAGTAGCCCATAATCTAAAATTGCATTGATGGCAAAAGATTTGAACTTTCAGTTGCACTTTCCACAAGGAGCCTCACTTTTATTTTTCTTGACAAAGAAATCTTTTGTTGCATTCTTTCATATTCTTCCATCTCTAGCATACTCTCTGTACGTGATTGATTGATTGATACCCAAAATGTGCTACTAGATTGACCTTAATAAATTAATTCTACATAAATTTTGGCCATCATTTTTCAACTTACAGAAAAAAAAAAAAAAAAAAAAAAAAAAAAAATCCTAACTAAAATTTTGGGCTTCGAAATTGAACCAAAGTTTCATCATTTTTAAAATTTTTTTTAGTGTATCACTCTTTTTTATATAAAGGCCACAGACTTCCATTGCATGTCGAAGGCCACAGCGGTTACTTATGTCCAGTGTTCAGGTGCTACTTCAAACGTCATATCGTTGATGGCATGCAAGTGCAGCAAGCAACGACTGTCGTCTATTTCCAGTATCAAATTCCATCAACAAAACCGCCAGTCTTTTCATCAACGAGATGTCGTTGATGAAAAGCGTTCATAATCATGCATAGAAAAAACTTAGATAGGGGGTGGGACCCACCATACCCATAGGATCCACCCCCTTTAATTTGTGCAGGCTTGGAGTAGTGCTCCAAGGCCATGTAAGAATTGCCTATCATGCATAGTGAATTTTATATTTATTTTTTTTTATAATATAGTGAATTAAGTTGAAATCATGGTTACAATACATTGGCAAAACGTGAAAATCTATTTTATCCTTTGGTCATGCTAATTGCTAAAGACAAAAAGATGACCCTGCGAGTGAGCAACCAAGGCTTATAGACCATGGCAATATTGTCATCACCACAATTCTCTGTTGTAGGGAATTAACCCAAAATTCCTAACCTGTGAGAAACAAAAATAGAGAAAACATATGTCAAAGAAAAATAATCACATGCACAAGACAGTATTTATGTAGTTCGGCAATTTGCCTACGTCCACGGAGTTGCAAGAATTTCACTATTATCAGAGGAAAATACAAAGTGCGGCAGTACAGTATTTTTTTCTCTCTATAAAACGACAACAACAAACCCTAATCACAAAAACAACGTTTTCTACATCCTGTGCACATAATTCACAATGGGCTATAAAATGGGCCAAAATTTTTTTTCGGGGACCCCCATTTCCTAGGTTGGGTTGTCAAAACCATTCAATTTTTCAAAAGAAAAATGAATTTTCTTCTGAAAAATTGAATTGCCCTAGTTTTTTTTTTTCCTAGGAGTTTTGCTATTATAGTCATAGTGGTCCTATATAATCTATATATGTTGCGTCGGTCTCACGTTTGCCCATGGGAAAGTTTGACCAAGACGTAGTGAATGTGGTTGCATAAAACAATTTTCTTCTATATCCATCTGTATGGCATATTCCAAATAGCCGGCTAAAAGCCTAAGAGATATCCTTAATTTTATTTTCCTTAAAATTAAAACTAAAATAAACAAAAAAATAAAACAAACAAACAAACAAACAAACAAAATAAAGGTTAAATTGGTTATATTATGGCCCCATAGGATAATATGAGAGAATGCAACAAAAGATTTCTTTGTCAAGAAAAACAAAAGTGAGGCTCCTTGTGGAAAGTGCAATTGAAAGTTCTACATCCTATGCATAAGATTTACAATGGGCAACAAAACGGGTCAAAAATTTTTCCCGAGGGCAACGGACCTCCGCTCCATGGACTAAACCTCAAAAAATCTCCCATTAAAAACAACGTAATATTATTCGGGTCGGGTCGGATTGTCAACCGAATCAAACATAACTAGGCTCCACAAAGTCCAGTATTCTCCTTGTGCCTCTATACAATATCATGTTCATCGGCTTGTAAGTTGTATCAGTTCTATGGCTACCTGCCTCCTATCCTATGGGGCCATAATATAACCAATTTAACCTTTATTTTGTTTGTTTGTTTTATTTTTAATTTTAAGGAAAATAAAATTAAAGATCTCTCTTAGGCTCTTAGCAGACTATTTGGAATATGCCACACAGATAGATAGGGAAGAAAATTGTTTTATGCAATCACATTCACATTCACGTTTCCCACGTGTAAACGTGAGACCAACGCTACATATCTAGGACCACTATGACTATAATAGCAAAACTCCTAAGGGAAAAAAAAAAAAAAAAAAAAAACTAGGGCAATTCAATTTTTCAGAAGAAAATTCATTTTTCTTCTAAAAAATTGAATGGTTTTGACAACCCCAATTTCACACATTAGGACTAACAGGTTTCGACATATATATTCTTAAGCATTTGTATTTATTTAAAGTTCTTTGTACATTAATTGGAAGGAAAAGATAATTGTTAAATTTGAGCAAGGACCTAGGGGTAATTCTTTATAACACCAAGCTAGGTGGCATCCTTGTCCATCTTTTATGTAGTATCTTCAGTGATTAAGTTAGCTTAATCACTTCTTTTCAAATTTAATAAAATCCTTTTAAAAAAACACCTAGCTTAATCAGAGTTTTTATAAAAAGAAAAAAAGAAAAAAAAGAAGAAGATAAAAGTTAGCTTAATCACGTATTTAGTAAATCTTAATGTCAGAATCGTAGCCTACATAAGCTTGATTACGTCTAAAGTGAAATAGCATGAGAAAGACTTGTTGCTGTGGTTATTTTTTTAAGCAAAGACCAATTTTTTTATTATCTTGATTTCACTTCACGTTACTGGAAACTTAGTCTTATTCTATTACAAGTGGTGTATGCAAAAGATATAGAAAACCTGCCCAATTACTAAAAGTCTAAAACGTATAAAAACGAGTTATTAGCACATGCATACTGAAAGTTAAATGCTTAAAATAATAGTGCCTATCTAGGCCTGTTTGTTTAAAAAAATTTCACAAATCTATCTCCTATTCCTCCTTACACGTATCAGAAGGAAAGGAAATTCCTACATGCTAATTAAATTTCTAATCTTTATTTATTTATTTATTTAGTTTTTGTTAAATAGGCAAACAAATTTGAATTTCCTAACTTTTTCTTTTGATAAGCTGGCCTTCCTAACATACACGCCATACTTATGTAGATATCTACGTACGCGAAGCAATTTCTATCTTTAAATTAGGTGATAGTCTTTCATAACTTGACTTATAGGAGAATAAGCCAATCAAATGACTGAAGAGAAGTTTTAAATGTACAAGAAAGATGAGAAATAAACAAAATATAAAAAGGACGGCAATGTCGTCATGTGTCATAAATTAGTTTTGTATATCAAGTTTTATAATTCGAGTGAATGTTAGGTGTGGACCATGAGAGAAATTTGTGGTCCCCAGAAAAATTGACTGGAAATATATTAGCTTAGCGCCTAAGAAAATTGGCTTACCTTAAAATTTGAACAACTAATCCATTTAATTTCATATAATCTGAATGGTTTCTTGCTATGCAAGCTGAGAAGTTGATCAATAGTGAAATGGACTAACTAAGACATGTGAGTTTGTTTGCTTAATAATAAAGCTTACCAAGGATAATTGTTGCATCAGGAAGAGAGCTCAGAACAGGCAAGAAGAGCCCACCAATGATCCCAGGTCCAAGAATTTCAAGCAAAATCTCACTTCCATCTGACAACAACTTGGCCCCCAAGAACATGAAGTAACTATAGACAAGAATGAGAAAAACATTTCCTAGAACAGTGGTGGTGCATGGCAGAAATCCATACGTCTCCGTGCACGCATCCGATGAAAACAAGCGGTTGAGATGAAGTAGATTTGGTTGCTGAAGAGCTTGGACTCCATCGGAAACCAAATTGAAGGTAGTGTAGTTGCTTGTAATAGGTCGACCCTGGCTGGACCTAGCTAGTGTAAGAAAGAAGATGGCTAGGAAAAAACATACAAGTTTCTTTTCCATGTTTCTTCTATGTAGACCTTCCTTGGGTATGTTCAAAGATAGAATGAGGTCTAAAACGCTTTGGTTAAAAAGTATGAATGCTTATATTTGGTAATTGTAAGTGATAGGGAGCGGTAGATGAGAAGAAAACATTGGAGATCGACTTTGAAAGCATTAATAGTCAATTAGAAAGGTATAAGTAAATGAGTACAGAGCACGCATATGATTATGACGAATGGGAGCATAATGGAAAGATACATAATAACAAAGTATATAGGTTTTTGTACAAAGGATGTGTTGATGGAGAGGTTGGCTTTAATATATTGATAATAATAAGATAATACCCCAACTAATTCACGCCTTATTTAGTATTAGTACTGTACAAGATTAGTTAATGGAAAGATATATAATAACAAAGTACATAGGTTTTGTACAAGCATGTGTTGATGGAGAGGTTGGCTTTAATATATTGATAATAATTATATATTAATATGATAACCCAACTAATTCACGCCTTATTTAGTATTAGTACAAGATTAGTTGGAAATTTGCATAAGGAAGCGTAAGGACAAAGGTGATTACGCTTAACGGTCGAACTTGTGTCTTACTTTATTCTAAGATTTTATCATATTATATAGTGCAAAACACTGAAGTTTGAGGTTTTTTTTAATTTTACACTTTAAATTTTTAAAATTTGAATTTTGTCTCTTAAAGTTATATTTCATTTGCATTAGTAGCCTTTTTGTCCATATTTTTTTGTTAAGTGCCACATAAGCTTGCCACTCATGTTTAGTTCGTCCAATAAAATGATGTCACGTTATTTTCATTATGCCATGTCATTTTATAACGATAACTTGACATCATTTTTATTTAATGAACTAAGTGTTTTTTTTTTTTTTTTGAATAGTTTATTTAGTTTTTGGTTGAAAGTGTACTAAAATATACTTATACCTAGCTTGAAAAAATTTGAAAAAATGAGAAAATGCAGGGAAAGTGAGGTTTTAAAAAGAAAAGATGTACATAAAAGTTAAAAATTGAACTTATAAGCTGATACCAAACTCACCCTAAATATGTGTGACAAACTTATGTGTCTCTTAATAGAAAATATAGATGAAGAGCTATTATTGCAAATAAAATATAATTTTAGGATGTAAAATTCAAATTTTAAAATTTTAGGATATAAAATCCAAAGACCTCAAACGTTAGCGGTGTAGCTTATACTTTAACCTGTTATATATTAGAAATATCATTGTAGTTGTAACACACTTTTTTTTTTTTTTTTTTGAGAAGAAGTTGTAACATACTTGGTTTCGCTTACTTTTCATGAGATATATACAATAAAGTTTCTAATTAAATGTTCGCCAAAATTGACCTAACAATAAATAAATAATCTCTGGTTTTAGCTTAATAGCATGCCCAAACAATGTTGTAGTTAAAAATCTCGAGTTATACCACCATGCACCCTTTGTGTAATGACCACTCCACAAGTAGGGGTGGAAATTTGTCTTCGCGTGTCGAGTTCGTGTCATGTTGACTCATAAGTATTCAACTATATGAGTCAACTCTAACTCGACATGTTTATTAAACAGGTCAAGATTCCTTAACCCTAACACAACCCATTTATTAAATGGGTCAGTCATGTCGACTTATGTATCAGATTTTATCAAAAGGAAAAAAAAAATTAATTTTATTATTAACCAAATTGATATGAATTATGAAAAACCAAACAAATAAATATTTTTAATGTAAAATTAGAACTAACAATACTATATTACAAATAATAATTCAAAACTAAGCATATCTCAATATCACAAATAATTAATCATAATATGTCAAAGAAAATAAATCACAACAACTAATAAGTTTATATACCTAGGGTTTGAAGGGTATATTGGTAAAATGTCATTTAATTAAACAGGCCAGATAAGTTAAACAGGTTCCATGTGATGGACACTAACTCAGCCAATTTATTAAATGGGTTAGTCGTATCAACCTGAATATGACACGAACCCATTAAGTCTCAAGTCTCAAGTTTCAAGTCTCAACCCATAACTTACTAATTTTATATCATGTCATGTCGGTTCGCGGGTTGTGTCCAATTTTGCCACCCCTAAGTACAAGCTAGTATAAGTTCTTGTGAAATGGGGGTCAAGGGGTAAGAACAGAGATTCAAGTCATTAAGAAGAAGTTTCACATATACATATACACTTAAATTCTGTTAGAATAGAATTTTTAGCTCAGATTAAAATAAATAAATAAATAAATAAATAAATCTCAAGTTATTATTATTATTTTCTTCTTAGAAAATATTATTATTGATATTATTGTTATTTGTTTTCTAACCAAATTTCCAACAAGTTGCAGATAATAAAAAAATTATCAAAGTATATCCAGTGGTCAAACTTTTTTAATTAGATAAGCAAGGAAGATTCTGAGTATATAATCTTGACCTTTATTCAGCAAAAAAAAAAAAAAAAAATCTTGACCTTTATATATATTCAAACCAGAACGTCTTCGGCCACCCAAAGGAGAGTAAAGTAATTCTTTGGCCACCCAGCAACCCCTAATTTATAAGGTTTTTTAAATTAAAAATAAAAATAAAAATAAAGGGGGCAATGAAGATGTATGTATGTTTTTTTTTTTTTTTTTTTTTTTTTTGTAGTTTTAATTCATGTAACAAGTTATATTTCGTTTGTTTTTTGAAAACATTATTTGATATTTACAAAGGGATTGAGAATTGCAAATGATAGACATGTGTGTATGTATCAACGTAGTTGAGATGTAAACGTCAATTTGTATTGATGCAACTATTCTAAAAAAGTTATGAATAACAAATACATTAATATACTTATTTATTCGAAAAAACATTTTTTCACTTTAAACTATATCCTTGATTACACTTTGTACCATAAACTTTTTGAATGCACGTTTTGCACCTTAACTTATGATCCTTATTACACTTTGCACCTCGACATCAATTTTACTGTTATCTTGGATTGAAAAATATGGCAACACGTGAAAAGACTTAAGCTATGTTTGGTAATTGTTTTTTCCTCTTATTTTCAGTTTTCAAAAACAATTTTCTATTTTTGAAACTAAAAAACTTGTTTGGTAACTCAAAATGGACAGAAAACAAAAATTGTTTCCAAAACTCAATTTGTGAAGAAAACTAAAAATATGCAAAAGACTGTTTTCAGTTTCTAGTTTTCAAAAGTCAAAAAACTATTTTTTTAATTTCAACTAACCAAACATGTTTTTGTTTTCAAAAATACAAGAAAATTGTTTTTTCTTTATATTCCCAAAAACAAGTTTTTAAAAATAGAAAACAAAAACTGTTACCAAACATTACCTTAATTGCCCCTCTTCTTAATACTTTAAAAACAAAAGATAAATTACACTTTACTTCCCTAAACTATACTCTTGATTACACTTTACACTATAAATTTTGAATTTCCATCCAAGTTAACAACAAACTTAATGTCAGGGTGCAAAATGTAACAAAGATCATGGTTTAGGGTGCAAAACGTGCATTTGAAAATTTTAGGATACAAAATATAATATGAGAAATAGTTTAAAGTGGTAAAGTGTAATTTGTCTTGTGGGTGAGAAGGCCCAACGCCACAGGTTGGGCCTGTGGCCCAGTTTAGAGACGACTCCTTGTCCGAAGAGGCTAATAGTATCAATGCTCTGCCATCTTGGTGGAGGTGCAATCCACAAGGAACAAACGCTCCGTCCGAAGACAACCTGGACGGGCCGAAGGGACCATACCCAACGGAGCAGCCCAGAACTTGATCGAGTAAGACGTGCTAAAGATCTCCATGCTTGGGGAAGACTCCAGGCATGCCTAACTGCGTAGCTATCACGAAATATCTTGCCAATAAAGCTGCCACCGCCACATTTAATGCACTGCAGCAACTTTCCTGGCCGCATTTATGTGGAGAAGACACCTGAACAGTGCGTCTTCACCCACCACCACTCACTGCAAGTTAAAGCAAACGGTTGATGTGACTAGTACTCAAGTGGGTGCCTAGATAAAGGACAAGTGTGCGGTGAAGATGGGAAAAGGGTGTATATATAAGGGAAACAAGTCTCACAAAGGGGGGAGAAAAAATTTGTATTTACTAAGCCTTTAAATAGAAAACCTCTTCGGACTACAGGGATTTATCCCGTTGAAGGATTGACTCAATCCATTTCTTTATCATTGGTTTTTTTGTTCATCTAGACCGTTGCTATATCCACCATTAGCCCAGTTGTTTAGCCCATTCTCTACAAATTTATTGTGGGAAATTTGGTGGGCTCATCATATAGAGTGTTGGTGCCTGGCGCAACAAATTTTGACCCTACAATTGGCGCCGTCTGTGGGGAACAGCTTGAGCAAAGGTGGAAGCAACACCTCAGAAGATGGCTGAACCAAGGCAACGACCAGCTGAATCCAGGTCGTCTAAACACACCGATCCTTTTCTTCATCTGGAGCGAAGGCAGAATCGTGAGGAAAGTGTACACACCGCACGCGACGACCAAAACCAGTCGCATGGGGAGAGCCACATGTCTCATGCAGAGAAGAACGAAGGCATGCAGAGGGAAATAGACAGGCTCAAAAGGGAGTTGCGCCATGCAAAGAGGAAGCGTAGCCCCTCGTATTCTGATGAAGATCTTGAGGACGAACGGGATGTTGGCTACAAACAGAAACATCGGACGCCGGTCAACGAATCCTTTACCTATGAAGAACTGCGTCATGATGGGAGGAACTTTCAGGATCCCTTACTGAGGGGCGCAGGGAACGATGCTATGAGCAAAGCTCTAGATCAGATCTCCCGGTCCCATTTACACGTAATATCGAGGGTGCCAGACTTCCCAGGCGTTTCCACCAACCTACATTCACCATCTACAATGGCAGGACCGACCCAGTGGAACACGTGAGTCATTTCAACCAGCGAATGGCGGTTCACTCCAGGGACGAAGCCCTGATGTGCAAAGTTTTTCCCTCCAGTTTGGGACCAATAGCCATGAGATGGTTCGATAGTCTGAAGGCAAACACTATTAGCTCTTTCCAAGAGCTAACCCAGGCTTTTGGGTCCCGCTTCGTCACTTGCCGAAGGGTTCCCCAGTCCGTGGCCTCGCTGTTGTCTGTCAGCATGAAAGGGAACGAGACACTGAAGTCATATTCGGATAGATTCTGGGAAACATACAATGAGGTAGAGGAAGACTGTGAATCGATGGCTGTTAGCTCTTTTAAACTGGGCCTCCCCACTGAACATCCCTTGAGAACGTCTTTGACGCGCAAGCCTGCCACCAGTATACGCCAGTTGATGGACAGGATTGATAAGTACAAAAGAGTTGAGGAGGATCAGTAACAGAGTAAGGGAAAGGAGAAGGTTATTCCTCAGGAGGGGAGGGATTTCAGGTCGGACAGGCAGAATCACAATAGGCCGAGGAAGGACTGGGCCGGGCAAAGCACAGCGAACTTCCAGACGGTCAACGCAGTTTTTCGCGAACCGGTGCACCAAGTCCTGGATAAGATAAAAAACGAACCATTCTTCAAAAGGCCGAACAAGATGGTGGGAAACCCTGAAAGGCGCAACCACAATTTTTACTGTCAGTATCACCTAGACCACGGCCATACCACTGAGGACTGCAGGAGCTTGTGGGATCATTTGGATCAGCTGGTTGGCGAAGGCAGGTTAAAGCACCTCCTGCACCATTCATATGGTCAGGGAAATCAAACCAGCACGGGGCCCAGGAGGGGTGATTTTGTAAAACCTCCCTTGGGAACGATCAATGTCATCTTTGCTGCACCAGGAAGGACAGGATCTTGCCCGTCCAGGATATTGTCAGTTGCTCGGGTACCCTCGGATAAGGTTAACAGAGAGCCGAAAAGGACTAGGACAGACGTCCCCGTTTTGGGCTTTTCGGAAGAGGACAAAATAGGAACTGTACAGCCGCATGATGATGCCCTGGTAGTCACTCTAAGAATAGGCGGATACGACGTCAGAAGGGTGATGGTGGATGAGGGCAGCGCTGCAGAAATAATGTATCCAGATCTATATAGGGGGCTGAACTTGTCCCCCGGAGACTTGACTCCGTACAGTTCCCCTTTAGTCAGTTTCGATGGAAACGTGATCATTCCGAGGGGGCAGATCAGATTGCCTGTGCAAACCGGTGCTGAGATTGTGGAGGTAGATTTCATAGTGGTGGATGCCTACTCACCCTACACCGCTATTGTAGGCAGACCTTGGCTTCATACCCTTGGGGCTGTGTCGTCCACCCTACACCAGAAGGTTAAGTACCCCTCTGAGGGGGTAGTTGAAGAAATTCGAGGGGATCAGGCTATGTCCAGGCAATGTCTGGTGGCAGCCATCCAGCATGAGCGGTATGCCGAGCCTTCAAATGGTGACAAGGAGAGTTTATAGCAATTAAGGTCTTCGGCGCCGGACACCGGAACCTCGGCCGGAGAAGCAGAGTGCGAAAGCTTAACAAGAATAGTTGTTGATAATGATCCAGAGAAGTTCTTTCAGGTCGGATCTATGCTGCCTCCTCAGGAGAAGGGAGAGTTGATAGAATTCCTCAGGGGAAACGCTGATGTATTTGCATGGGATCCTGCAGAAGCCCCGGGGGTAAGCCCAGATTTCATTTGCCACCATCTAAACGTAGATCCCACCATAGTCCCCAAGAAACAACCGCTCCGGCGACCGTCGAAGGAACACGCTGATGCAGTCAGGGAGGAGGTAACGAGGCTCAAGCAGGCAGGGGCTATTAAGGAAATTTTTTACCCCGAATGGCAGGCCAACACAGTGGTGGTAAAAAAGAAAAGTGGGAAATGGCGGGTGTGCGTGGACTTCACTGACCTCAATAGGGCTTGTCCGAAGGATCCGTTTCCCATGCCAAAGATAGATCAACTAGTTGACGCCACCGTTGGGCACCCTCGGATGAGTTTCTTGGACGCCTTTCAAGGCTATCATCAGATACCACTGGCACTCGTCGATCAGAGCAAAACGGCTTTTGTAACCCCTATAGGAAATTACCACTACAAGGTAATGCCGTTTGGCTTGAAGAATGCTGGGGCTACCTATCAGAGAATGATGACCAGGATGTTTGAACCACAGCTGGGCAAAAGCATGGAGGTTTATATTGACGACATGGTGGTTAAAAGCAAGGTTATCACAGAACATATTGGGGACCTTCGGGACATCTTCGAAATTCTGAGGAGACACAGACTACGCTTGAATGCCTCCAAATGTTCGTTCGGCGTTGGATCGGGCAAGTTCCTGGGGTATATGGTCACTCATAGGGGAATCGAAGTTAACCCCGACCAGATAAAGGCCATCAACGACTTGCGAGCTCCTCGGAACCCCAAGGAAATCCAGAAGCTGACTGGGATGACCGCTGTCCTTAACAGATTTATTTCCAGATCAGCCGATAGGTGTAGGCCTTTTTTCTCGTTAATCAATAAGTGGAAGGATTTCAAATGGACGGAGGAATGTGCCGTTGCTTTCCAGCAACTTAAGGACTATCTGGCTAGACCTCCCATCATGTCCAGTCCCGAGCCAGATGAAGTCCTGTTTGCCTACATTGCTGTGGCTCCTAGTGTTGTTAGCTTGGTGCTGATCCGAACAGACTGTGGCGTGCAAAAACCCGTCTATTATGTGAGCAAATCGCTGTAGGAAGCTAAGACTCGTTATTTGCCCCTAGAGAAGGCCATTCTGGCTGTTGTGCTGGGTACTAAGAAACTGCCCCACTATTTTCAAGCTCATACCGTCATAGTCCTTACCCAGCTCCCACTTAGAACAATACTCCGAAGTGCGGACTACACGGGGAGAATTGCCAAGTGGGGGACGATGCTGGGGGCTTTTGATATTAAGTACATGCCCCGCACGTCGGTGAAGGGCCAGGTCCTTGCAGACTTGGTCGCAGAATTCACAGAGCCCCCTTTAGACGAAGTAACCCCAATACTGGCCCCTGAGAGTAAGACCATTGGCATGGTCTCCTCACGGAACCCCTTGCCCTGGGAGGTGTACGTTGATGGCGCATCAAACCAAAGGGGCTCTGGAGTGGGGCTTGTGCTGTTAACCCCAGAAAGAATTACCATCGAAAAGGCTTTAAGGCTGAATTTCTCAGCAACGAATAATGAGGCAGAATATGAGGCTCTACTGATGGGGATGAAGATGGTACGAAGGCTAGGGGGAAAGTCGGTTGAAGTATTCTCGGACTCGAGATTAATCGTCGGCCAAGTACAGGGAGAATTTGAGGCGAAGGACGAGAGGATGCAGGGGTACTTGAGCCTAGTTAAGTCCTTGCAATCAGAGTTTGAATATTTTAACCTGCAGCACATCCCCAGAAGTGGCAACACACATGCAGATTCATTAGCCACCCTCGCCACCTCTTCGGCACAGGCATTGCCGAGGGTTATCCTTGTTGAGGACATGCAGGAGCCTACGGAAACAAGAAAAGAGTCACTCCAAGTCCATTGCGTTAGAGCCGACCCGTGCTGGATGGATCCCATCATCAAGTTCTTAAAGGATGATGTATTGCCCGAAGAAAAAGAGGAAGCGGACAAGATACGAAGAAAAGCCACAAGGTTCTGGCTGTCCGAGGAACGGAAACTTTATAAACGTTCCTATTCGGGTCCGTACTTACTGTGCATGCGCCCTGAAGCGGCTGAGTCACTACTGGAAGAATTGCATGAAGGGATATGTGGGAGCCATACGGGAGGAAGGTCCTTGGCCCACCGGGCCATCACGCAGGGTTATTGGTGGCCATGTATGCAGAGAGAGGCCCACGAATATGTAAAAAAGTGCGACCAATGTCAACGGTTCGCGCCGAACATACACCAGCCAGGCGGTAACCTCAATCCACTATCCAGCCCATGGCCTTTTGCTCAATGGGGTCTGGACATCGTAGGCCCATTCCCTAAGGCAGCGGGAAACAGGAAGTACTTGCTGGTCGGGACGGACTATTTCACCAAGTGGGTAGAAGCCGAACCTCTTGCAAATATCAGGGACGTAGACGTGAAGAAGTTCATTTGGAAGAACATCGTCACCAGATTCGGAGTCCCACATACCCTCATCTCGGACAACGGGCTTCAGTTCGATAGCAAAGCTTTTAGAAGTTATTGCAATGAGCTGGGGATCACAAATAGATACTCCACCCCCGCCTACCCCCAGGGAAATGGGCAGGCCGAAGCTGTCAATAAAGTCATTGTTAACGGGCTAAAGAAGAGGCTGGATGATGCGAAGGGTAGATGGGTAGAAGAACTACCCCACGTATTGTGGGCATATAGGACTACGCCTCGTAGGTCCACTGGGGAGACCCCCTTTTCGATGACCTATGGAGCTGAAGCTGTTATACCTCTCGAGACTGGGTTCCCTACCTACAGGACTAGCTATTTTAACCCAGCCGACAACGATGGGCAGCTGGAGAAGAGTTTGGATCTGATTGAGGAACGAAGGGAAAACGCAATGGTCCGATTGGCGCACTACCAGCAGAAACTCAAACAGGGCTATGACGCCAACGTGAGGTTGAGACCCCTTGAGCCTGGTGATCTGGTCCTAAGGAAAGTGGTAGGCAACGCAAAGAATCCAGCATGGGGAAAACTGGGGCCGAATTGGGAAGGTCCATATCGCATCACCTCAAAGGCCGGCATTGGAGCATACTTTCTAGAAGACCTGGATAATCATGTAGTGCCCAGGCCGTGGAATGTATATAACCTCAAAAGGTACTACTATTGAATGAATTCTTCTCTCAGTCACGATTGCTTTTTATTTATGGTGGTCTTATTCCTAAGTGTTTAAACTTAAATCCTATCATGCCTGTAGTCCTCGGACCAGATGATTTGGGTTAGTTAACACTCCCGTTTGCAATTCCTAAGTGTTTAAACTTAAATCCTATCATGCCTGTAGTCCTCGGACCAGATGATTTGGGTTAGTTAACACTCCCGTTTGCAATTCCTAAGTGTTTAAACTTAAATCCTATCATGCCTGTAGTCCTCGGACCAGATGATTTGGGTTAGTTAACACTCCCGTTTGCAATTCCTAAGTGTTTAAACTTAAATCCTATCATGCCTGTAGTCCTCAGACCAGATGATTTGGGTTAGTTAACACTCCCGTTTGCAATTCCTAAGTGTTTAAACTTAAATCCTATCATGCCTGTAGTCCTCGGACCAGATGATTTGGGTTAGTTAACACTCTCGTTTGCAATTCCTAAGTGGTTAAACTTAAATCCTATCATGCCTGTAGTCCTCGGACCAGATGATTTGGGTTAGTTAACACTCCCGTTTGCAATTCCTAAGTGTTTAAACTTAAATCCTATCATGCCTGTAGTCCTCGGACCAGATGATTTGGGTTAGTTAACACTCCCGTTTACAATTCCTAAGTGTTTAAACTTAAATCCTATCATGCCTGTAGTCCTCGGACCAGATGATTTGGGTTAGTTAACACTCCCGTTTGCAATTCCTAAGTGTTTAAACTTAAATCCTATCATGCTTGTAGTCCTCGGACCAGATGATTTGGGTTAGTTAACACTCCCGTTTGCAATTCCTAAGTGTTTAAACTTAAATCCTATCATGCCTGTAGTCCTCGGACCAGATGATTTGGGTTAGTTAACACTCCCGTTTGCAATTCCTAAGTGTTTAAACTTAAATCCTATCATGCCTGTAGTCCTCGGACCAGATGATTTGGGTTAGTTAACACTCCCGTTTGCAATTCCTAAGTGGTTAAACTTAAATCCTATCATGCCTGTAGTCCTCGGACCAGATGATTTGGGTTAGTTAACACTCCCGTTTGCAATTCCTAAGTGTTTAAACTTAAATCCTATCATGCCTGTAGTCCTCGGACCAGATGATTTGGGTTAGTTAACACTCCCGTTTGCAATTCCTAAGTGTTTAAACTTAAATCCTATCATGCCTGTAGTCCTCGGACCAGATGATTTGGGTTAGTTAACACTCCCGTTTGCAATTCCTAAGTGTTTAGACTTAAATCCTATCATGCCTGTAGTCCTCGGACCAGATGATTTGGGTTAGTTAACACTCCCGTTTACCATTCCTAAGTGTTTAGACTTAAATCCTATCATGCCTGTACTTTTCGAACCAGATGATTTTGATTGGTTTAAAATCCTAAGTGTTTATACGTTATTAATCTAATCCGGTGCTTAGCGGAATATGCAAATTTAAAGCCAAAATTACGTCAACTATTATCATGAAGCCTTGTTCAAGGGCGTACAAAAGGTTGCCGCTATTTTTGACTGGCTCTTAATTATTAAACCATCATTGTTAACCAAGATGACGCAATCTAACATAATCCGTGAAAGTAACACTAAACAAAAAATATACTTCATTCACTGAAGGGGCAACATCATTACAAAAACAGTTGATAAAGGACCCTAACTATTACATAACTTTAACGTCCTAAGCTTTGTTATGGGGCGCTGAATCAAGCTTCGGCAGATCACCCGAGCCTCCGGCCTGAAGAGGAGCTTCACTCGTCTCCGCTAAGGGTGCAAGATTTTGACCGACCAAAGTAGCTTCCGAGGTGTCTGGGAGTTCGCAAAGATCAGGGTCGTAGTAGATACTCCCTGGCTGCCTCAACGTAGATTCTGGAGGAACTCCTGCCGCGTCAAGGCATTTGGCCCACGTTATCTCGCAATATCCCCTGCAGACCTTGGCAAACTCCTCAGTCAGCCTAGTCTGGGTCTCTTGCACCCCCAGCAGATAGCCAGCCTGCTTCTCGGCCTCAGCCGCTTCTTTGGCTAACTGGGCATCTTCCTTGGCCCTGGCAGCAGCATCCTTGGCCTTGTCCAGCTCAGCTCAAAGCTCTCTCACCAACGCCCTCTCTGTCTCCAGATTAATCTCGGTGGTGTACAGCTTCTGGCGTTGGTCTTCAGCTTGCTTTTCAACAGTCCTTAGGCCTGCCTCAGCACTCTTCTTGGCCTTCGCCTCCTCTTTCAGCTGCTCGGAGAGGCGGGCGCACTCGCTTTTTGCAGCACCCAGGGCTTTCTCAGCCTCCTCTGATTGTGCCTCAGCCTGCACTTCAATATCTTTTTTCTTATTCCACTCCTCCGCCACAAATATCTGCTGGGCGATCTGCGCAAGTCAAACATTCCTTATTGTTATTTTTTGGACGTAGCAAGAAGAAGGTAACAAAGTAAATGCCCTTACCATGCCTAGATCCCTCTTTAGAGATAAGAAAAGTTCCTGCTGGCTGAAGCGCCTGTAGGAATCCATGTCCCTCGGCAAGAGCAGGGGCTGCTCCAAAGCATCCGCGATGTAACCAGCCTTGCCTCCACCATAATTTCTGATGGAGGCATCGTAGGGGATGTCCGCGCCATCGAGCATTATCTTTGGGGGCCACGTCCGAAATCCCCGGCGCACATCGGCGGCTGGAGGGTCTTCCCTGCTCTCAGTAGAGGAAGCCCTTTTTCCCCTGTTATCCTGGCCACCTTTTGCTGCTTGGGCCCCTTTTTGGGCACAATCTCAGTGTCTTCAGCCTCCGTCGCGACCCTTTTCTTCTTTAGATCCGGCAGTGGCTTTAAACCGGGATCTGACGGGGCTTGGGGGGGAAGAGGAGGGAGACCCACGTCCGGCTGAGATGGGCCAGTGCCTTTGGAGACGTTTTTCAGTTTCCTATTCTTCATCAGCTCCGATATGCTCTGCATGTCTTCGTCTGAAGAATAGGCAGACACGATTAGTCTCTCTGGATTAACGGCCGATTGCCTGTCCGTTTCCTCCTCGACGTCAATAATGTGAAACTCTTCGGAGGCCTCACCCTCAAATCTAAATTGCTCGATCTGCTCGTCAAGTGAGGGCGTAGAAGATGCAACTCTTTCCTCCTCGGCTGCTGGTTCAAGGGGAACTTGTGCAACAGGTTGAACGAGCAGCGGTATATCCTGTGGATTTGGATGAGGCACCGGAGCAAGATCAAAGGGGGCTAAGAAGGTCTTCCGAGCCACGTCAATACGATTGATGCGGCGGTCCCCAAGTGTTATCGCGTTACCAATCGGTTGAAATTCAGACTTCGGAGTATAACCGAGGATAAGGGGAACGGACCGGAGCTGTCCGTCTTCACTTACAAAAATCTCTGACCGAAGAAGGTAGTTTAGAGCCGCAGTGTTCGTGAGGCTTAGCCGCGGAGCCACGTGACGCCTATCTGTAAACATTGCAACGGAAATGTCAGAAAAGAACACAATGTAACGAAAAGAATGCCAAAAAGGTAAAAGTAAACAATGTTAGAAAATCTCAATGGGGGAGGTCCCACCTAGCTCTCCTGGCTGGGTGGGGCAATGAATTCCATCATGCCATGCGCCCGAGACGACCAGATAATCATCCATCATCCCTTTGTTAGACTTGGGGAGACAGGATAGAAGCCTGACGACATCGGACCGGGACCTTAGGTAGTATCCCGCCCCCTCTTTGGTACGACACTCATACATATGTACCACATCGTGCCAGGTTAGGCCCAGTCCTAGGTGACGATTTAGGTCGTCAACTGCCCCTAAAACCCTAAACGTGTTAGGTGCGCACTGGTCAGGGCTAAGCCTATGGGCGGTGAGGTAAGTTCTGGTAACTGGACCCATGGGGATGGTCATCCCTCCTTCCAGGAAAGCGATAATGGGGATTATGACTTCACCCACTTTTCGGTCCGTTAGTAAACCCTCTGTGGGGCAATACTTCAAACCCACATTCTGAGGAATGCGATATGTCGCCCTAAACTTCTCTATCTGGGATAGACTGTCCACTAGGTATTTAAATCTACCCATGTCAAAGGAAGGGGAACGTGAAATGACAACTGAAGAAAGCCTACTAAATGGCCGAAGAGACAACCTTGACAGATTTCGAAAATCTCAGGCAAAAAACTTACACGGAATCAAATTGGGAGGTGTTCTTCAGCCTCGCTGTAGGATTGTAGCAGATTCTTAGACGGATTGAAGTAGATGACAGGAAAGGCTCTGGAAGTCTGAACGCCTGGTTTCGCTGGAGTGTGTGAAATTTGCTAAATGCGAAAACAACCCCTTCTAGGACTTTATATAGAGGTGGACAAAATGGTGGGACTTATCCCGCCCAAAACTTTTAAAAGGCAATCTCGTCCGTTGGATTTGCAACGTGCCATCAGATTTTAGACAAGACGCCGCCTGGAGCAATTAATGATGCCTCGGGAACGGCACGACAGCAGCGGTTATAAAGAAGGCGCATAAATTCATGCGCACACGTGTGGAGTCAAAACTCAGTGCCCTCATTTGTCAAAGAAAATCAAAACCCCACTTTTTCTCTTCGGATGCGAGGTAAAAAGTGGAATTTTGAGGGGCTATTGTGGGTGAGAAGGCCCAACGCCACAGGTTGGGCCTGTGGCCCAGTTTAGAGACGACTCCTTGTCCGAAGAGGCTAATAGTATCAATGCTCTGCCATCTTGGTGGAGGTGCAATCCACAAGGAACAAACGCTCCGTCCGAAGACAACCTGGACGGGCCGAAGGGACCATACCCAACGGAGCAGCCCAGAACTTGATCGAGTAAGACGTGCTAAAGATCTCCATGCTTGGGGAAGACTCCAGGCATGCCTAACTGCGTAGCTATCACGAAATATCTTGCCAATAAAGCTGCCACCGCCACATTTAATGCACTGCAGCAACTTTCCTGGCCGCATTTATGTGGAGAAGACACATGAACAGTGCGTCTTCACCCACCACCACTCACTGCAAGTTAAAGCAAACGGTTGATGTGACTAGTACTCAAGTGGGTGCCTAGATGAAGGACAAGTGTGCGGTGAAGATGGGAAAAGGGTGTATATATAAGGGAAACAAGTCTCACAAAGGGGGGAGAAAAAATTTGTATTTACTAAGCCTTTAAATAGAAAACCTCTTCGGACTACAGGGATTTATCCCATTGAAGGATTGACTCAATCCATTTCTTTATCATTGGTTTTTTTGTTCATCTAGACCGTTGCTAAATCCACCATTAGCCCAGTTGTTTAGCCCATTCTCTACAAATTTATTGTGGGAAATTTGGTGGGCTCATCATATAGAGTGTTGGTGCCTGGCCCAACAAATTTTGACCCTACATGTCTTATTTATTCCAATAAATAAAAGTCAATCAATAGCTTTTAAGTATGTTTAATACTTCAATTTAACAATTTGTATTTCTATGTATAAAAAGTGTCAATGCTCAAAACTATAGTAGTTTTGGTTTATTAAATTCAAATTGTTTCACTGAGTTTCTTTTTTTAAAATATAGCCTATTGAACATGCTTTTTATTTTTTATTTTTGATGAATCCTGTGAAATCAGTGGGTTGAAAATCTCCTGGCGTTGATGATCTTGAAGGCCAAGTCCTGAAGAGGCAGATAAAATCAGGGAAGACCGGTGGAGGCCGGTCTGAAACCCTTCGATGATAAAGTTAGTAGGTTGGAATAAAGAAATACTTCTAAGTCTTATTATTCTTTTGTTTTTTCAAATGTCTCCATGAATTACCTCTTCGTAGAAAAATGTTTATATAGTACACGGAACGGTTACTTGCTCTAATAACCGTTCCTATTATTTGGGAATCCAACAAATTCTGAGATAACTTCCACAATTCTTGTGGAAATTACCTTGTATGGACCAGTACTTTGATGCAGTTTGGTGGAGGCCTTGGTTCAGTAGGCGAGGATCACATGTTCAAATCCAAGATGCTCGTCCGTCCGTTGTTAGGGACGGACGAAGCTACCTTCGTCCATTATTTGGAATGGACGAAGTTAGCTTGGACGAGTTTTTCATGCTCCCATCACTTTATTTTTCCTTTGGACGAAGCATATGGACGAGTTCAGAGATGCTACATTTTGCAGCATCATCAGTTGCCTCCAGTCCATTTGGTTGTCCGAGGAAATAAGTATGTTCTGATCACCTTTTGGTTGGACGAATTTATATCAATGACCACGTGTCACATGTTGCAATTTTATTGGCTTCTGGTTGCGTCGTTTTATTCTTTTGAGGAGCATGCCACATGTCGTCTTTTGGTTGGTGTGTCATTTCAAGTGCTCCATGGGGCTGCCTATAAATAGTGGAATCCCACCCCTACCCTTCGTATTTCCGAAATTTTTCCTCCTTGACATTCCTTGTCTAGAGCCTCGTCTAGGAGTTTCCTCGCGTCCATAGCCCTTGTTCGTCTTAGAGCCAGGTATTCCTTTCTCTCTTGTTTCTTTTAGGTTTCTCTTTATTCTTCAAAAAATGTCGTCTAGTGATAGTTTAAAGAAAGCTATAGACAAATATCAAGACGAGAGCAGTTATAGCACTAGTTCTAGCAGCTCCAGTAATGGTAGTGGGGGGGATTCCACGGACGAGGAATATGTTTCTGGTGTCCCTGGGTTTCCTTTGGAGGTTCTTCAAGAACTTAGGAAGGCCTCGGGGTCCCAGGTAGGCACCTCGTCCAACGCTCCACCATCTGTTCCTACAGACGAGGAGGAGGTTACCGTCTATAGTTGTGCAGTAGGGATTCCCTCTAAAACAGATGAACAAAGACTTAATAATTTGAGGTCATGGTACCAGATCCCAGACGAGCTTAACCCTAGGCTGCCCGTCCGTGGAGAATGGTGTTGTGGTCCTCATTTTGGGATAGGCGTTTACGAAGCTTATCTATTGGGGGGCTTAAGGTTTCCTTTGAATGCTTTTACTAGGGAGTTGTTAATTAGGTTAGGTCTAGGAGTATGTCAGTTTAACCCCAACGCGTGGAGGTTGATTGTCTCCATGCAGATTTTGTGGAGGGAAGTGTTTGGAAAGGACCGTCCTCTTACCGTGGACGAGTTCCTCTACTGCTACAAACCCTCCGAAATTCATCAGTCCCTTGGCTTTTATCAATTCACAGCCAGGGGTAACAATTGTAGATTGGTTAGGTCCTTGGCCTCGTCTGACAGAAAATGGAAGACAGAGTTCTTCTTCTTCTCCAGCTTTTGGGCCGGAAATCCCGTGGACGTTGGCCGAGACACCTTTGGTCGTTACACTGGGGATTTAGGAAACTTTCGTCTAGAGGGTAAAGTCCTTATCTTCCTTTATCTTTCTCTTCTTTTCTTTCTCCCCTTCTCTTTTTCTTTTTAACTAACTTTTATTCATTCATTTTCCTTTTCAGCCGTTGAACGACCTTCCCTCAGCAAACTTCACTGTGACCGCGTCCACAAGGTTCATCTATACACGAATAGGGACTTTCACTCCTCGGTTACACTTAAAAAACTTGCCAAGTGGGGGCTAGGTCCTAATCCGTCTGCGGAGGCCCTTGCACACGAAATCACAGTAAAAAGAAGTAAGTTCTAAATTCCAAGTGGTGAAGCCCAATCTGCCTTCGTCCCAACAGCCCACTCAAGTCTTTGATGTAGACTCGTCCACACCAACTGAAATCACCTCATCTAGGACTCCGCCACCCAAGACGACTACTCCTGCCTCGTCTTAGCCTTCCCAAAGGGCTCCGTCGAGCATCGTTAAGAATGAAGACTTGGCCTGGGAAAGGTTTCAAAAAGCTGTCTTGGACGAGGACATAAACACCTGCTATGACATGTACTTGAAGGACTTCAAACACTCAGGTGTTCATGATCTTTTTAAGGTATGGGTCTCTTTACTTCGTCTTGGCTATTACATAAAAATCCATCTTTTGTTCTTAATCTTATTCGTTCTCTTTTACAGGCTATGTCAAAGTTCGTAGCAGCGTCCAGACAAGCTAGAATTGGACAAGACGAGGCTCCTACTGGAGACGAGAATTCAAGAGGTTAAGGGCGAGTCTAAGAGATGGGCCGGGGTAGCTGCTAAAGCCAAAGAAAGGGCGAATGAATTGGAAAACTCAGTGGAGGAGTTGAGAGCAGATGCAGTGGAGAAAGATACTCGTCTTGATCATCTGCAGAAGAGGAACGACGAGCTGAGTCATCTTCTCTCCCAAGCACAAGAAAATGCAGTGGCTGAGTTTAAGGCGTCCAAACAATATACTAATCTCCTGGACGCCAACTATGCAGCAGGCTTTGAAGATTTCAGAATGGAGGCTATAGAAAACTTCCCTGAAGTTGACTTTAGCTCCATTAAACTCAATTTGAATGCAGCTGCCACTAGCTCACTCCTCCAAACTAGGTCTGAAGACGTCAATGTTGAGGACGACACCATTACTTTGCCCCAGGACGATCCCAAGGATGATACTCCCCGAGATTAAAATTTTTTCAATGACCCTTTGTATTTTTCCTGTTTTCCTTTCTCTTCTTCTTCTTTTTTATTTTTTATTTATTTTTTTTTATTTGGTCCACTTTGTGACCTTCTATGTAATTCTAATACATTTGCCTCGTCCATGGTTTTAGGACGAGGTCTTAAAACAATTTTATTTTAACTAGAGCTTTTGGACGTTGGATGTCTGCCCTTAATGAATGAATGCTTGTTATGTTTTCTCTCTTTTTAGTATGTGCATGGACGATATTTTTCATTTTCATGTACAAAATTTCATGTTTGACTCGTCCATGTTTTATATGTATATCTCTACAATAAAGAAAGGTAAAAATCAGCATTATCCGTCCTTGAACTTGGTTGATTTTTACGTTTAGAGAAGGCCTTGTATTTTACTCATCCATGGGCTGAACTGTTTTAATAAATGCTTAAGTTCAGAATACTCTACATTTCTTCGTCCATGGCCTAATATGTATTCGTCTATGCATTTTCTCGTCCATGGACTGGATATATATATCCTGCTTTATTTCGTCCGCTGTATGGATGAGTTTGCCTTGGGCTTTACTTCGTCCTTTGATTTGGACGAGCACGCCTGGGCTTTACTTTGTCCTTTGGCTTGGACGAGCATGCCCTCTGTTGTTTCTCCTTGGAAAGCTTGATATTACATCTCCGTGTCCAGAGAATTGTTTCAAGTTTTTCAACCCTTTCAGGGGTAAATTTGAACAAACGTAGTGTGGAAATCAGTGAGTTACACAACATTATGTATATTACACAAGTATTGTTCATCACATAAGTATTGTTCATAGACGAGGCATGCACCTTAGAGGCTTATGCCTTTATTAAAACAATACAAACCATAACGTCGTCCTTAAGTTTAACATAATAATAAAGCCAAACTAGAAATAAATATAAGTCTTTTACATAAGTAGTCTCTAGGCTTATTCAGAGTTACGCTCACATCTAGGCTTGCATTTCACTGGTAGTACCTCCTCAGGTGTTCCACATTCCAAAGATACTCCAGTTTTCTCCCATCAAGGGCTTCCAAGTAATAGGATCCTTGTCTTTTGCAGTGGACAACTCTGTAGGGGCCTTCCCAGTTTGGTCTCAACTTCCCATGAGCTGGGTTCTTTGTTGCTAAGGAAACCCTTTTTAGGACGAGGTCTCCTACCTTGAATCGCCTTGGCTTTACCATTGCATCATATCGCCTAGCCATAAGGTTTCTATACCTTGCCATCGTTTGCTCAGCGTCCGTCCTTACCTCGTCTATTAAATTAAGGTTCAAACGTTTCCTTGTCCTGATAGGCCGCCACTCTATAATTGGCCATATGCACTTCTGCAAGTATGACTGCTTCAATTCCATAGGCTAGTTTGAAAGGAGTTTCTCCCGTAGGAGTTCTCACTGTCGTCCTATATGCCCACAGAACACCTGGTAATTTGTTTGGCCATACTCCCTTTGCCCCTTCAAGTCGAGTCTTGATTATTTTCAGCAAGGATCGGTTTGCAACTTCAGCCTGGCCATTTGCTTGTGGATGAGCCGGTGAGGAATAGTGATTTTGAATCCCAAAGTGTATGCAAAAATCTTTGAAGAGTGCATTGTCAAATTGTCTCCCGTTGTCAGATATCAGTACCCTAGGCACTCTAAACCTGCACACAATGTTCTTCCATACAAAATTCTTGACATTCTGTTATGTGATGTTAGCTAAGGATTCTGCTTCTATCCACTTGGTGAAATAGTTAATTCCAACTACGAGAAACTTCATTTGTCTTAGACCTAGTGGAAAAGGACCCAGGATGTCTAGCCCCCATTGCGCAAAGAGCCATAGGGATGTCATTGGAGTTAGGTACTCTGATGGTTGCCTGGGGACGTTGCTAAACCGTTGGCATTGATCGCAGACCTTGACATAGGCCTTGGCATCAGCTTGCATGCTTGGCCAATAATATCCCGCACGAACGGCCTTATGGACGGGTGACCTGGCTCCCGAATGATTGCCACATGCTCCTTCATATATTTCTCTTAATATGTAATTTGCTTCGTCTGGAGCCAAACATCTGAGATAAGGCTGGGAAAAGCCTTTCCTGTAAAGAATCTCGTTCATAAGAACGTACCTGGCAGCCCTGGCCCTCAGCTTTCTGGCTTCGTCTTTCTCTTCTGGAAGTCGTCCGTCTTTTAAATATGATATAATTGGAACCATCCAATTTCCTCTACTTTCCACCTGTTGTACTTCTGGGATGTCTATACTTGGCATATACTGAACTTCATCAACTTTGTCCACAGTTTCGTTCGCTGAGGCTTCCTTCACCAAGGCATCAGCTTCCATGTTCTCCTCCCTTGGGATTTGAATGAAGCTAGCTTCTTCAAACTTTTTAATAAGGCGCATCACCCTGTTGAGATACTTCCTCATTCGCTCTTCCTTAGCCTCATACATTCCATTCACTTGGCCCATGATTAACTGAGAATCTCCTAAGACGAGAAGTGACTTCACTTCTACAGACTTAGCCAATTTCAGCCCTTTAATAAGAGCTTTGTACTCAACTTCATTATTTGTTGCTTGGTACTGCAAACGAACTTTGTGTTTTTGCTTGTCCCTCTCTGGGGATTGCAAAACCACACCTATTCCTCCTGCGTACTGTGTAGATGAACCATCCGCATGGACAATCCACCTCTGGCTATCTTCCATCTCACCTATATCGTCACAATTAAAGGTAAACTCTGTAATGAAGTCTGCTAGAGCCTAAGCTTTTATGGCATACCTTGGTTGGTACTTTATATCAAACTCACTGAGCTCGATGGCCCATTGAACCAAACGTCCTGCAGCCTCTAATTTGTTCATTGCCTTCTTGAGTGGGTGATCCGTCATGACGTTGATGACATGAGCCTGGAAATAATGCCTTAGTTTCCTGAAGGCTGTTATCAACGCAAAAGCCAATTTCTCCATTAAAGGATATCGTCCTTCTGCTCCCCTCAATGTTTTGCTCATGTAGTATACAGGTCTTTGTACCTTGCCTTCTTCTCTCACTAGTGCTAAACTTACTGCGTGTGGGGTGACTGCCAAATACAAATATAACTCTTCCCCTTGTACAGACAAGCTTAATAAAGGGGCCATGGTAAGATATGTCTTCAAATCCTCGAAAGCTTTCTGACACTCATTAGTCCATTCAAATGCTTTTTTAAGAACCTTAAAAAATGGTAAACACTTGTCAGTAGCTTTAGAGACAAACCTGTTGAGGGCGGCAACTCATCCGGTGAGGGACTGGATTTCTTTAACATTATTTGGAGGCTTCATATTTAATATTGCTTGAATTTTGTCAGGATTTGCTTCGATTCCCCTGTAGGAGACCATAAATCCTAGGAATTTTCCTGATGATACTCTAAAAGCACATTTGCTAAGATTCAGCTTCATGTGGTACTGCCTCAATGTGTCGAACGTCCCCTGCAGGTCGTCTAGATGCCTCTCCTCGTCCTGAGTTTTCACCAGCATGTCATCTA
Source organism: Quercus gilva (assembly GCA_023621385.1). Taxonomy (NCBI): domain Eukaryota; kingdom Viridiplantae; phylum Streptophyta; class Magnoliopsida; order Fagales; family Fagaceae; genus Quercus; species Quercus gilva. The sequence goes on from CM042480.1 coordinate 30,707,387, forward strand.
TGTAGACTTCCATATTCCGCCCAATCTGTGATCGAAACATGTGATTGACCAATCGTTGGTATGTTGCTCCAGCATTTTTCAAACCGAAAGGCATGACTTCATAGCAGAACAAGCCTTGACTAGTAATAAAGGACGTCTTCTCTTGGTCCGTTTCATCCATCCTAATTTGATTATATCCAGAGAAAGCATCCAAGAAGCTGAGCAACTTGTGGCCTGCGGTAGAGTCTACCAACTGGTCAATGCGTGGCAACAGGTAACTATCCTTAGGGCAAGCCTTGTTTAGGTCAGTGAAGTCAACACACATTCTCCATTTACCGTTCGCCTTCTTGACCATTACCACATTTGCTAACCAGTCAGGATAGTATATTTCTCGAATGAACTTCGACACAATTAACTTCTGAACTTCTTCCTTAACAGCATTATCTCTCTCAGGGGCGAACACCTTCTTCTTTTGTCGCACTGGCTTGGAGGAAGGACATACATTCAAACGGTGGGTAATGACACTAGGATCTATACCTGACATATCTTCATGACTCCAAGCAAATACATCTCTATTTTTCTTTAAGAAACTGATGAGATCCTTCTTAACCTTCGCTTCCAAGTCTGCTCCAACCCTAGTACACCTCTCAGGGTTGTTTTCATCTAGGGGGATATCCTCTAACGCTTCAATGGGTTCTGCCACAACTTTTTTATCTTCAATATTTATTGCTTGAATTCGTTCGTCTGTAGCCAGCATGGCTAGATAACATTCTCTTGCTGCTAGTTAGTCTCCATGCACTTGTCCTACTCCATGCTCTGTTGGAAACTTCACCGACAAGTGATAAGTAGATGTAACTGCCTTCCAACTGTTCAGAGTTGGCCTTCCAATTATGGCATTGTAGGAGGACGAACAATCTACCACAAGGAAGTTCACATCCTTGGTGATTTCTCGTGGGTATGTCCCCACTGTCACTGATAATGATATAGTACCCACAGGCTGCACCTTCATCCCACCAAAACCTACTAGGGGGGAGCTTGCTGGACGAAGTCGGTCTTGTCCTAACCTCATATGCTGAAAAGTTGGATAATATAAAATATCTGCCGAGCTCCCATTATCCACCAACACCCTTCTGGTCTTGTAGTCAGCAATAAGAAGGGTGATGACAATAGCATCGTCATGTAGGTGGTGAATTCTCTCAGCATCCTCATCTGTGAAAGTGATTGCTTGCTCGTCCGTGGACCTTGCTCTGGGGGACCGTCCAAAGAGTTGGACGCTCTGCACTACCTTCAGATATGCCTTCTTGGACTTGGACGACTGTCCTGTTGAACTTCCCCCTATGATGACTCTGATTTCTCCTAGCGGTGGTCGTGACAATTCCTCTACTTTCCCTTTCAATTTCTCGTCCTTATGGTCTCGTCCAAGAAAATTTCTCAGCTTCCCCTATCTAATGAGATTCTCATTCTGTTGTTTCAAATCAAAACACTCGTCCGTATCATGCCCATGATCTTTATGGAAACAACAATACTTATTCTTATTGTGTTTGTTGGGATCTCCTTTCATCTTCTCCGGCCACTTCAAGAAAGGCTCGTCCTTGATTTGCAGAAGAACTTGCTCCAGTGGCATGTTCAAAGGGGTATATTGTTGATTCCGCGCTGAAGAGCCTGACTTCTTATTATCTTGGTCCCTCTTGTCTTCTGTTCGACCCTTCTTTGGACGAGGTGCTTGTTCGAAGTGACGAGCAGGGTTTACTTCCATTCTCTCAGCTCTTTTCCTCTTCTTAACTATGATTGCGTCTTCTGCGTTCATGAAATTTTGGGCTAAATGGAGGAGTTCGGCCATGGATTGAGGCTCTTTTTCATAAAGTTTATGTATAAACAAGTTAGAATTAACCCCATTATGGAAGGCTGCCAATAGTAGTTTGTCATCTACCTTGTCCACGGTCAGGGCTTCCCTGTTGAAGCGTGTGATGAAAGAACACAGGATTTCATTATCTCCTTGCTCTATAGTTAACAAGCTGGACGAGGAACACTTGTGTCTCTGTCCCTCAATGAAATTATTGACAAACAATTTGCTCAGTTCCTCAAAAGAACTTATTGAGTTCGGGGGTATTTTGCTGAACCAGACTCGCGCGGGTCCTTTGAGGGTGGTGGGGAAGGCTCTGCACATTATCTCATCTGGAACGCCTTGAAGGTGCATGGTAGTCTTGAAGGTAGCAATATGGTCAAAAGGGTCACGCGTTCCATCATACGAATCCAAAGAAGGCATCTTGAATTTCGGAGGCAAATGATGACCATTAATAGAGGCAGTGAAGGGGGAATCCGTTCGGTGAACCAAGTCTTCTATAGGGTTAGGTCTCCGCATGTTCTCCCTCATTTCATCCATGACTTTCTTCATCTCATCCATCTCCTTCTCCGAATGTGGCACCTTTCTTGGTGTGGTATCTCTTGATTGGCTTTCTGGCTCTACATTCCTTCCAACTCCTTGGCTCTGACCATGCTTTTCTCCATAGGCTTCATGCCGTTGTTCTCTGAGATTAACTCTTTTCCTTAATTCCTGGTTCTGGCGGGTTAATTCCGCCATGGCAGCGGCCATAGACTGCACATGTTGAATAGATGGAGGTTGCATGGTAGGCGCAGATCGTTGGTCACGATGGGGGTTACTGGAAGCGTCTCTACTCTCTTGAGGGCCTGGACTAGTGGCCCTTGATCTTGTCCGAACCATTTCAACCCTTTGTCGGAGAAAGGAATCGCAGAACTCCACAGTTGAAGTTCAAGGATGATTAATTCTCTTTCCCATAGACGGCGCCAACTGATGAATCCTGTGAAATCAGTGGGTTGAAAATCTCCGGGCGTTGATGATCTTGAAGGCCAAGTCCTGAAGAGGCAGATATAATCAGAGAAGACCGGTGGAGGCCGGTCTAAAACCTTCCGATGATAAAGTTAGTAGGTTGGAATAAAGAAATACTTCTGAGTCTTATTATTCTTTTGTTTTTTCAAATGTCTCCATGAATTACCTCTTCGTAGAAAAATGTTTATATAGTACACGGAACGGTTACTTGCTCTAATAACCATTCCTATTATTTGGGAATCCAACAAATTCTGAGATAACTTCCACAATTCTTGTGGAAGTTACCTTGTATGGACCGGTGCTTCGATGCAGTTTGGTGGAGGCCTTGGTTCAGTAGGCGAGGATCACATGTTCAAATCCAAGATACTCATCCGTCCGTTGTTAGGGACGGACGAAGCTACCTTCGTCCATTATTTGGAATGGACGAAGTTAGCTCGGACGAGTTTTTCATGCTCCCATCACTCTATTTTTCCTTTGGACGAAGCATATGGACGAGTTCAGAGATGCTACATTTTGCAGCGTCATCAATTTTTATCTACATATTACTGTTACCCTAAATATATAAAATATTATCACAACAAATTGTTACAATATTTTCACAATTATTGAGATGTTAACTCTTTATAAGCTAAAATTAAAAAAAAAATAAAAATCACACTGAAACTAACCACAACTAAAAATAAAGGTATAGTGAAAAAAAAGAGAGACATCCATAACATTTTTTACAACACTTTTATAACAAATCATAGGCAGTAAATTATTATTGGTTCTGATTAAAACTTACCAATAAAATTATCATTTTGCTCACTAATAACAACCCTTAACAACCTACTACTTTATGATTTGTTGTAAAAATATTGTAGACATAGCATTTCTCTTGTGAAAATATTAAGACGTTTTTGTTGTCATGATATTTTCACAACTATTAAAGTGTCAATTCTTTACGAGTCAAAATAAAATATAACAAAATTATAAAGGTATTACAAAAATTTTGTACCATTATGTTGTGTTTATGATTTGTTGTAAAAATATTGTAGACATAGCATTTCTCTTGTGAAAATATTAAGACGTTTTTGTTGTCATGATATTTTCACAACTATTAAAGTGTCAATTCTTTACGAGTCAAAATAAAATATAACAAAATTATAAAGGTATTACAAAAATTTTGTACCATTATGTTGTGTTTCTAGAAATGTTTCTTTTGGTTTAGTCAACCCAAAATTCATTATTTCACATACAATTTTCTTGGGTTGACTTTTTGCATTTTTTATTGCATTTTTATCTTTACACACCATTTTAAGTAAAAACACATAGTTTTACACACACACAAAATAAAAATAAAAAACTTAGGATAAAAACACATTTCATCTTTTAAGTTTGGAGTAGTTCACAATTTCTCCTTTAACTTTAAAATCAAGCAATTTTCCCCTTAATATTTCGGAAAAGAACAAATATGTCATATTACTATTCTCTCAATTAAACCCTAATGAAAGTTTATAATTCTTTACATTGTGTAATGTTTAAAATACTCCTACTAAATTTTAACATTCCAAAATTTTCTTCACATATTTTGAGTTTTAGATGGTAGTAATGCTTAGAAAGTTGGAATGGTGATATAAATTTTTTTATTTATTATCTAAAGAACATTGATTTTCTAGGTTTAAATCTTCGAAACTTATAATTTATCTAATGAGAAATTTGATAACACATGCATTTTGTTATTTTTTTTTCTTTTCTTTTCTTGCCTAAAATAGGTGTTCATTAAAAACTAAGTAAGCCAAACATTGCACCTAGACTCATCTAAAATGATAAAGACAAAAACATGAATGAATTTTTTTTTTTTTTTCATTATGTATGGTTAAAGGTATTTGATGAAAAACTTCAATTGTAACATATGACATCATTCATTGCGAAAATTTAAATATTGTTACAATGTCTTAATATTAGTAAGTTGCTTATTGTTGGATGATGATGATATTCGTTATCATTCTTAGAAGTTTTTAGTTAGTAGATATTGCCTTTAGCAAATAAGTATTAAGAAACTATTATATTAAAATATATATTTATATGTTAAATAGCTATCATAACTTTGTGTGTGATTAACTATTAAAGTTCTTATACGAATAAATTAACTTTGTATGACATATATTTTTTTTGTATATAGTTTCATACTTCTTCAAATATAAATTTTATTTTAATTTTTTCACTCAAAAGGTAGTACATGTCTTTCACGTGCCACCATAATTTGATTATAATTTTTATTAAATTTCATAAGCCCATTAAATGGCTTGTTAAAATCCCTATTAAAAGGCCATATGTAGCCCATTAGGTGTGGCCCACTTGCCCTGTCGGCTAAAGGCCTAATGGGGATTGTTCATGGGCTAGGGTTGCTCTTCAAAACCGGCTTGACCTGGCCCGTTGACAACAGGCCTCCAAGCTCAACCCGCATAGCCCTTGGGTCGAATAAAAGCAGGCAGGTCGGCCTAGCCCATGCCCATTGCCAACCCTAATGACTAAGCTTGCTTTTTCAAGTTGAACAGACACCTCCTAAATGAAATTTAAGGTCCTATTTGACTTAAGTCCTGTTTAATTATAGCTAGCTAAAGTTATATTAGATTTCTTATCAAAAAAAAAAAAAAAAAAGAAGTTATATTAGATTTAATTTAATAATCCCAATAGCTAGTAATAGATTAAAGAAAAAGTTGGGGATCGTGGAGTTAAGAGATATTTTCTTGTGTGATGATAATGTAAATGTGAGATCAAAAATATTTTTATTTCGATGATATTATGCTTGCTAGGCTTAAGTTCGGAGAATCTTGGTGACAAATTTTGGGATGAGAGATTTTTGTGAATGAGTTGGTTATGTGCAAGCGTATATATATATATATATATATATATATATATTTTATGGGAAAAATGTTTGGTGCCACAAGGAAGCTTTTCTCCGGAAATATCATGGTTTCTTCTTTTCCTTCCTTATACATGCGCTTTAAAATATTATATTTTCGCAAATTATCTAGAACTCATAGCCTTGTTACTTATTACCTCTCACTCGTAGCTGTAGGTTTCTATTTGTTTGTATATGCCTTGAGATGTTCCTTTTATTTCACTTCAATGAAACTTATAACATATCGCTTGTATTTGGCCTTAAATACCCATGGAGTCAATACATGGGCCGTGATCCATATTACATTATTCTTACATGTTGTGTCCTGGTTGCAGTGGTGGTGATTATGGAATTTTTATGTGGCCCTCTCCCATTGGGCCAATACAATGGACATTACTCCTGAGAATACAAATATACAGGACACAATGCTATGAATTAGATACAGAATATAATTCTTATTATGATTTGTTGCGTTGATATGTAAACTCTACTTAATCTTGAATCAATTTTTTATAAGTCGACTTGAGATTCAATTTATAGATGGTTTAACATTTCGATGAATTGGGATTTAAAATCTTTGTGGTGGTCTCAACTTTATGGATGATTATTAGAAAAGATTCTTAACATATCATAAGATTTATTTTCTTGAAAATTCGCACTTTTCCAAACTCAAAAAAAAAACGAAATTTTCTGCCTTAGGGCAAATAATTATTGGGTAATGAAAAATATGATACACTGTAGAAATTCATGGTCCTCGCTGATGCCAAGATTAGAAATTGTCATATGGGCAGTGAAGAATATGATAAACAGCAGAAATTCATGTGTATAAAACGACTTACAGATTATAAGAAACACCGTACTATACGACTTGTAGTTCTGCAAATAGGTGCTGTGTAACCATTGGTTAGAGTAGTTAGTTTATTAATATTGTATAACGGCTACATTTATATTTTGTTGAGATTAGTTTGTGCTCTTCTTTGCTATACAAGCAATAAACATCTATTTTCTAATTTATCCATATTAATCCAGCTGTATGCGTACGCATGCAAGTAGCATACGCATGCATACACGCCCTAAAGAACCCTAACCCATAAACTAAAGAACAAAAACATGAAAATAAAGAAACTAACAACCTAACATGCTCAAAAATAAACACAAAGAAAACCTATGCTTAAACAAAACATAAACAAAACAAGAAAAACAAGGAAAACAAGAATCAAAACAAAAAAAGAAAAAGAAAACAGACTAGAACTTATACCTCAAAGCAACAAAGCTCCTTAGCTTGATTTTGACTGTTCTCCTCAGTCAATCTTTTCACAATAAAAAACAAAAGTGATTAGTAAACTTGAAACTCGAATATCAAGGCTAGAAAAGGCCTCAATCAGAAAAATATTGACTTGAGGATGTTTTGTGAAAAACTCCCTATTTGATTCATTATTTCTAGTGAATCTTGTGTTTTTCCTTAGGATTTTCTGTGTGTTTTGAAAAGGTACCATGTATGAATTTATATAATGATAAAATGGAGGTTTAGAACGGCTCCTAGTCAATGTGGGATTCATTCCAAAACATATCTTTAATATAGAATAACTTGTCTTTCATACGAGTGTATACGTACGCATGCCCTAGGGTTTCCTGACCTATAGTTCATGAAAAAGTTATATTTTCTGAAAGCACTTTCCTTAAGTCAATTTCAATCTGATCGAGCATTAAACCAACCTAGGGCTTTAGAATTCCAACATCATTGGGAAATGGGGGCCCAAGTGTAAGGGTACAAAATGCGATGTCTAAAGGCGCCAATTGTGGTGGTGCATTCCCAACAACCTTAGGTTGATTGGGCTCAAACCCCCAATTAATTTGTATTCTAGTTGGGTTTAGCCCACAATGGAAGGTCCCAGAAGTGGTTTGTATTGTAATGGGTAATGTCTTAGTAGTACTTTGGCATTAGGCTGCTTAAGACTCAGCCTAGCTGAGGAGGTTTTCGAACAATCGAGTTCCATTTCTGAAGTCTAAGCAGGACTTCCCTCTCCCCAACACTTTGTTCTCACTGTTCTTTCATGTGTCTCTCCCCTATTTTTTTGTTCCAACCCCTTTTCTAATTTCCCTTCCCTTTTTTATACCCTCCTCTTAGTGGAGCCCTCATGATTGTGGAATATTCCTCGTGTGTGGGCCCTTCCATCCTTCGGACCTAAGTGGATCCTTGAATCTATGCTATTGTTCCTACCTGTCAAATCATTTACCAAAGGTGGGGTTCGAAACTCTACTATTGAGAATATCACCTAGTAACTTGTGCCTGAAGCCAAATCTTATGCTTAGCAGGCAGGTTCTCCCAGATATCAACCTATATCTTCGGCGGAGGTAGGTTCTCATTGGCGGGCTCTTCTGAGGTGATGCATCCCTAATCACGCCTCACTTGGTTAAAGTGGATTGCAATTGGACCAGCTTGATCTCAGATGGGCCAGGCCTGATCTAGGGATGGGTCTCCCTTTTTACCCCACTGTAGTTCACTTTAACTTATTTTTGCTATTATCTCATCAATCTATCATTAATTTCCTGAGCTCATACTACACATTTCTCTCTTCTTCATATCTTTTAGTATACCCACCATTTTATATTAAAAACAAAAGAAAAGTAATAATAATTAAGGACTAATAGTAATAACTAAGTACATAAGGCCCTAGAGAAAGATAGAGAGACACAAAGTATTGTGGATTGTTAAATGAAATGCACTATTTTAATATTACCAAAATATAAGACCCAAGATTAAGATTAACAAAGTATTTGTAAGAGAGAGAAAGAGGAATCTTAGCCACCTCCGTCATACTGGCCTCCCATCATAATCAAGCCACTTAAACCCCTAATTTTTTTTTCTTTTTTCTTTTTCTTTTTAAATTAGGGGTTTAAATATGATTTAGCTTTGGGTAATTTGGTTGAATAGTTTTTGTTTTGGGTATATAAATATAGAGAGAATATTTGGTGCACAATGTAAAGCCATATTCTACCATAGTTTTAAATCATCTATAAGACACATACATATGCGCTTGCCACAGTATCATGTCTTAATGTCACACTATCGATGAGTGGAAAATGGTGAGAGAGTTTGGCATAATTTTATTTCATGATATGCAGTCTATGAACACAACACAAATTAGTTGATTTTCATGGTCTTGATACTCTTTTGCATTTATTTTTGGTTTCATGACTTAAAAAAAAAAAAAAAAAAATTAGTCTTACTTTTTCTTTATAATATATGTATAACATTCTCCAAAACCGTCTTATATAAAATATCACAAAATTATCCTTGCATCGCTCGAGCAACTTTACTAATATATTATAAAAGTTGGATCCCGTAAGTAATGGATGTACACAACCATGAAAAGTGGCGCAACATTTTATCTATTTAGAATGATGTGGACAGATAAAGTCACATGGCAAGTAACAATTTATCCATAATATAACACATTTTCCATATGTCAATATATTTAATTACGAAAATGAACTCATTTATTTGAATTAACCCTAAATTAATGGTACATTATAAATTGTTTATATTTAATACTCTTAAGGGTGATGGTGCATGTATATATTTACTGCCAAAGAAAAATGTTAAGTTTAAATTTTATATCTAGGTGTGTAATTACTCCTCATTTAGCTTTTTTAATTTCTTTTAGTAATTACCTTAATTAGTAATGTCTTCTAAGCAAAAACCTTAATTAGTACTGATTTGGAAAGGAGTATACCGTACATACAATCTAATATATATATACGTAAAGCAGAAACTGCACTTTTTTCCTCTAACCAAACAGCCTCCAAGAGTTTATATTTAGTATTTATAGACGTTTCAACTTATGACAATGATTTCCTTTCTTTTGGTTTGGACGATACAATAGGAGTAATTTACGTTGTTCAACATTAAAAAACTCAATGGTTTCATTTCCTTAAAAAAAAAAAAAAAAAAAAAGCTTGTGGGGGTGTGGGATGCAAGAGCCATGGTTCAAGTTTCAAAGAGGAGCTTCACACACATATACACTTAGATTAAGCTAAAGTAAAATTTCTATCTTGTAAAAAAAAAAAAAAAAAAGTTTGCTCTTTCTTCTCTTAAACGTTTGACCTTTCACCTTCTTCTCTCTGTCACTATAAAAATTTAGAGATGGCTGCATAGAAGCACACTATAGAATTGTTATTGATGATGATAAATATTAGTTGCATGTCTGGTTTCTACAATTTCATTTGACTCTATTCAATTTGTTTTGCATTTCTAGGTTCATGATTGGTTTTCCACAACAAATAACTTTGGTTCGGTATTGATTGTTCCCCACAAAATTACAATCAAGCTTCGATATTCACCATTTTGAGAAGACGTGGATTGTGTTTATCATAGATATTCGAAGTTGTCGGCAATAGGATGATCTGATCTTTTTTCTTTTCTTTGTCTTTTATTTGGGCTCTTACATTCAAATTTTTTAAGGTATTCTTGTCATTTTTTTCTCAAATTTTCCAATGTCAAGGACCTTTGTTATTGTTAACTGAATTTTGATTGTCATAGCTGTTTTATTTGGCCATCATTGTTGTTAAATTTCCGACCTAGAATTATATATGTATGTATGTCTATTTTTTTTGTACTTTTCTTTTTAATTTGAACAAAATGGTGGATTTATAAGAGCAATATTGGTCTCAAAGTAGTCTCAAAATCTTTACTGTTGCAATTTCAATTTTGCTGTTTTTGCATCCTAGTCTCAAAATCCTCCCTCTAATTTCTTGTTTATCTTCGCTTTCTTGGTAGGCTTTTAAATACTTTGTTTGCTTAGCTGATAATCTTTGGGAAAAGGCTATGAAAAGAACAAAGCAAATATAATATACTCTGTAGCATCAGTATCCCATTTTTGGTTATTTATTGCTAGCAAAAAATTATACAATTGTTCAAGGAATGTGTCAGTAAAATTATACTGTTAATTTTTAGACCCTTTAAAACAACAATTGGATTAACCTAGTTAATTAGCCAAGTGATTAACTTAATCAAATTATGCAATTCTAGGTTATCACAATCACACAATCATATCAAGAATATATAAAACAACGGAAAAATAAAGAACACAAGATATGATGACCCAGGAAACCACACGGTAAAAACCTGGGGAGAATTTGATCTAGCTATCATCAAGGTAAACCTGAATCCACTATGAAAGAATCAAAGTTCATACAAAAGGACTTACAAGCTCCCCGCTTGACTTCCTAATGCTACCTACCAGTAGAACTTACTGACACGACCACGTGCAAGCTCCAAATCCACAGACTCCTTCTTTCTTGGATTCTCCAATTAGCTACAAGCACCCACGCTTGTTATTTTTTAAGCTCCAACGGTAGCAACCGAGTTGATCATCAAGATGTTGAAGTAATCTTTACCTTGAAAACCCTAAGTTTTGTGTAAAGAAAAGCTCCTCTAGATCTCACAAGAGATTTACACAAAACAGAAAAGTATGAGCAACAATACAACAGGAGCAACTCACAAAACGTGGCTAGGGTTTTGCCTTATATACCTAGGGCAAAAACATAAAACCTTAAACGTTTAATGAGATAGGGCTGAGTTGGAGACGCAATTTGGTCGACTTTCGATCGATCGAGTCTATCCTTCGATCGATCGAGTCAGGCCGAAATGCATTAATACATCTACAGCCTCTCGATTCCAATTTTACATGAATTATACAACTTTGAGCAAGCCTAAACAAGACTAAACATATTGTTTTGATCATGGTTTGCCAACATAACATATTAGGGTTCTAAATACATAAAATCCTAAGTTTTTAAAACTTAACAAACTCCCCCTTTGGCAATCCGTGACAAAACACAAATTAAAAGCTCAAAGTTTACAAATAAAAAGCCCTTTACAAAAGTAATGCTCATAAACATAAAATTCAATCCTAACTACTATCCATCAGTTGCAAGTGTAGACAGCAGCAAAATCGAATCAACCTGCATATTCCTGAAACACTCAACAAACGCATAAACGCATATGTGACAGAAAAACAGTAAATCCACAGATATGTAAACTAACTCTCCCCCTAACTACAAAATCTCCTCTAAACAGTAAATCCACAGATATGTAAACTAACTCTCCCCCTAACTACAAAATCTCCTCTACAAGGTCAAAACACTACTCCCCCTTTTTGTGACGGAATGCCAAAGGACAATCACAAGTCATTAAAAGGAGGTGGCGAGGGTGAACGAAGATGCGCCAAGTCAGCTCTCAGAGCACGTATCTCATCAAGCAAGTCCACCAAAATCTGACCATGAGCCGCCTGAACGGTCATGACAGTCTCCAAGGTACGATGTACATCGAAGTCATCCGAAGGAGGTGGAGGAATTGCAGTAGCAGCATCAGCACCAGCAGGATCAGGAACAGCCTCACCAACAAGACCTGTAGAAGAAGAAGGAGGGGGTGCGGTACCAGAAGGCTTAGACCTAGGGTGTTTAGAGTCAGCTCGAAGATGAGTAGCCCTCTGTCTAAGAAAAGACGCACCTGTGGGAGCTATAACATGTACGGGCTCAAAAGAAGGGAAATCATCTAGACCAAGATAAAGCAAAATCTTATGAATAAAGATAGGATGGACAAGAGCATGAGATGAAGATGAACTCCTATAAACTTCGTTCAAAGAACGAAGAAACAAGTGAGGAAAACTGATAGGAGCATCAGTGACAAGAGAATACAAAAATACACACCGCTTGAGAGGAATGGTGTGAAGATGAAAAATGGGCCAAAAAGAATGACAAGCTATCCTAAAGAAAAGATAAATAGTCTCAGAAAGCTCAGCAGTGGTGATCCGAGGATTAGAACCCCATAGTATAGAAGACCCAGTGATGTAAGACATGACATCACTCAACAAAGGAGACTCATTATAAGGGTAAACAGGGTGTCGGACCAAAGGTACCCCTAGAGCATCAACCACTACCGTAGGAGTAATGGTGTACTCTACGCCTCGTAGCCAACTCTTAACTAGAGTGTTGGAATCATAGACACAGATAGAGATGTTCGAAAAGAACTCTCTAATCAAGGTAACCGAAGGAGGAGGATCAGAAATATCCAACAAAGGTAACCAGCCCCGACGCTCAAAATTTGCCCTAATGGCAGGATCTAACTCATCTAAGACAACAGAACGCTTAGCCCAAATTTTCCTCTGAAAGTTCAGCTTCTCAAAAATCTCTTAGTTTTTCTCACTCGGAAACCTCTCACGGTCAAAGGAATGTGAAGGAGGAGAAGGTGAGGAAACAGACCTACAAGCTCTAGTCTTCCTAGGCATGATGCTAAGGAAAGGACAGAGACACAAAGAAGAACTAAAAGAACAAAAACAAAACAAAAATCCAAGGCAGACTGCAAATTAGCACAAAAAATAGAATAAAACATCTATATGATGCATGAACAATTAAAATGTCATGATGCATGTTCTAATGCAGTAAAAATTAAGTTCAATTAAAGGTTAGATTAACAAAATTGGCTTGAGCATAGGGTTTTTAACAAAAACCCCAAAATTGAAAAACCACTTGTTGAAATTTTTAAAACAAATTGATGAATTGAGCATCACATAACACAACACATAGATTATAATGCTTAATTACATCAAAACAACAAACCAATTTCATCAATATCAACCCAATTGAACAAAATCCCCAAATCGGATTCAATACAAGCCCTAGAATTTTCAATTTTGCATAAAATTCAAAATTGATCAAATTATCCAACAAGGATCAATGTAATAACATCATAGGAACAAAACCCATTGATCAATTTTATAAAAAAACGGATTGAATCAGCAAAAACCCCAAAATGCATAGGTTTGAAATTCCCAAATTAAAATGCATGAAAAATGCATGAAATGTGAAAATAAAATCAAAAAGAAGGGTAAGATAGACATACCGGCTCAAGGAGAGAGAAACCTTGCAAAAATTTTGGGAGAAAACGACAAAAAAATCGCTGTGGAGCCTTGTCGAGTCGGAGAGAGAAAAGAAAAGTTTGAAATTTTTTGAAAAGTGACTTTGAAAAAGTCAGATCTTAGTTTTTAAAAAAACTTGATTCACGATATTCGATTGATCGAAAATTACATTCGATTAATCGAATCAATCCGAGAATTCTAAAAGAATTTTAAGTAATTTTCGATCGATCAAAAAACAAATTGGATCGATCGAAATAGGCAACGGCTCACAACATTTTGAAAAAAAAAATACAGTTTTGAAAAACAAACACATTTTGGCCACAAAACTCCTCAAAGCATTAAAATGGATAAACAAAATGCATGAGTATGAGATGAAATGCTTTTTCAAAAACCCAAGTTTTAATCCCAATTTCAAACATTCTCCCTTTGAATTCTTCAAACACAAAGAAGTTGTGCGTAATTCTCAAGATATTTTCAAACTTGGTTGGTCAAACCAAAAACACACACAATAACATGTACAAAGTTTAGTAAAGAGTAACTTGTGTAGTGTGTGCAACTAGTAAAAGTTTGAGATACATGTGAGATGATATGTGAATAGAAATCAAATACAAAGTCTACAAAATTTATCACATAGAATTTGAAAGAGACTATCACCAAAAGAGTTACATCATATAACTCTCACATCTCCTAGAACAAAAGCTTGCAATCATGTAAGTTTCTTGAATTTGGCCTCATAATATACACACCAATTTTAATTAAGTGATTTTGGCATCAAGCTTAATAGTACACACCAATTTTAATTATGTGATTTGGCATCAAACCTAATAGTACACACCAATTTTTCAAAAACCCAAGTTTTAATCCCAATTTCAAACATTCTCCCTTTGAATTCTTCAAACACAAAGAAGTTGTGCATAATTCTCAAGATATTTTCAAACTTGGTTGGTCAAACCAAAAACACACACAATAACATGTACAAAGTTTAGCAAATAGTAACTTGTGTAGTGTGTGCAACTAGTAAAAGTTTGAGATACATGTGAGATGATATGTGAATAGAAATCAAATACAAAGTCTACAAAATTTATCACATAGAATTTGAAAGAGACTATCACCAAAAGAGTTACATCATATAACTCTCACATCTCCTAGAACAAAAGCTTGCAATCATGTAAGTTTCTTGAATTTGGCCTCATAATATACACACCAATTTTAATTAAGTGATTTTGGCATCAAGCTTAATAGTACACACCAATTTTAATTATGTGATTTGGCATCAAACCTAATAGTACACACCAATTTTAAGCATTAAGCAATTAAAGCCGAGGCTACACCTTATGTTCTTCTTGTGCATGTGCTACACTTTCTCGAGCACAAAATCTTATGATATGCACTAAGGTGTTCATGATTGGCTAGTGAGCAGTAGTGAGATGATTATTTATGCCTTTCTCAAAAGGATCAAGTCTGACAGTTAAAAAACATGTGACTTCAAGATCAAGACAAAGTGATTAATGACCACAAACATCTTTCCCACACAACATGCACTATAAAGTTTCAACTAGTAAAGTGCAATAAATAAGCTCATCAAAACTAAACAAGGTACACAGGACATGTTATGTGCAAATATTTTGACCAACCTTGTTTTCAAAAACAAGAGAAATAATGACAAACACAATTTGCTTCCTTCCATTTTTTTTTTATTATTAAAAGAGAAAAAAAAAACACAATAAATCCTAGAATGAAATGCATGAATGTTATGCAATGCAAATCCTAGAAACAAAAAAAAAAAAAAAAAAAAAAAAAAAAAAAAAAAAAAACACCAAAAACTAAAGAACAATGGTCACAAAAGAATAGAGCAATGAAGCACAAGGACCATGTCAGAAAGACTCAATTAGATCGAGTCTTTTGCATCCAAAACTTTTTAGATACAACACGAGCATTGGAGTTCTTATGCACGTTTGAGTGATTCCCAACTCCAGGATTGGAATAAAGGTAACACCTTTACCAATTCACCAATAAGTGCCATAGGATCTTATGCTTGAGGCACAAACACTTTTGGTTTATTTGCACTCTTAGCAGCTTGAAGCTTGTAACAGTTAGGACGAATGTGTCCAAATTTTCCACAAAAATGACAAACCCAAGTAGGTTTACCATGCATCTTATCCTTAGATAAGGTAAACTCCTTAGGCTTAGACTCTTTCAGATCAACCTTAATCTTCTTAGGTGGTGAAACTTCTATGGGTTTAACAACCTCACTCCCAGGGGGTTTGATAGTTTCACTCACACCCTCGCTCACAGAAGGTTCAGAAGAAGATGAAGGAACAAAGATAGTGGAATGGGGTGCAGACATAGAGATGCTCTCAACAAAACCTAAACCAGATTTGTCAGAATGATACTTTTGAACACTCAACATTTGATCAAGTTTAGAACTAGCAGATCTAGTAACAGATAAATCAAGTTCTAATTTCTTAACTTTATCAATCAACAACATATTCTCAGTTTTCACATTTTTCAAAAGATCATTAGCATCAAACAGTTTAACAAGTAAATTTTTCTTATCAAGCTCAACAGATTCAATTTTCTTCAGGCCAAGTTCAACATTCATAGCATTCTTAGCAGCAACTTTACAAAGTTTATTATAGGCTTCTTGAAGATCTGCATCCTCAGAGAGTTCCCCATCAGAAGGGTTCTCTTCAACAGATATGCTTTCATTGACTACAGCAGTAGCAGTGAAAGCAATGAAGTTTCCATCCTCGTCACATCCAGACTCATCATCAGAAACCTCATTATCACTAAGGGTTACAGCCATAGCCTTGCCCTTAGACCTCAAGAATGTTGGACATTCAGATTGAACTTGACCATACCCTTGACAACCAAAACATTGAGAACCCAAAGAATTGTTGGAAGATTGACCTATTCTTTCTGTAGGTTTTTCAATGTTGTTAACCTTAATGGGATCATTCTTCCTAAAATTTCTAGGTTCAGCAGTGTTTGTATTCCTTGCCCTTCTATTAGTATTCCTAAGAAAGTTTATAAAGTTCTTGGCAAGGTAAGCAATCTCTGTAGCAAAGAGCTCATCATCAAATCCACCAGCCTCAACATCATCAATAGACTTAAGAGCCATTGACTTGGATTTGTTAGTTTTGGGTAGGTCTAGCTCATAGGACTAAAGATATCCTACAAGCTCATCTACAGGGATGGAGTCCACATCATTGCTCTTAGTAATGGCAGTCACTTTGGGTCTAAAGTCCTCAGTCAAGGATCTAAGAATCTTCCTAACAATTTTAGGTTGATCATATATTTCACCCAAATTAAATGCAAAATTAACAATGTCATTAAGTTTGGTATAAAATTTATCAAAGGATTCATCATCAGACATCCTAATGCTCTCAAACCTAGAAGTTAATTGCTGCAACTTATTTATTTTGACAGCCTTTGTACCTTCGTGCACAGTTTGGAGGATTTTCCAAGCAGTATGAGCAACCTCAACATTTGAGATTCTTTTAAATTCCTCCATAGAAACAGAATTAAAGATGGCATTCATAGCTTTGCTATTAAATGCAGCTGCTTCTTTTTGAGAAGTCTGCCACTCACTCACAGGAGTAGTGGGCTTCTCCCATCCGTACTTAACGGAATTCCAAACCCTCTCATCAATGGATTTCAGGAATGCTTTCATTCTTACTTTCCAATAAGCATAATTATTCCCATCAAAGTTAGGAGGAACAACAAGAGAGTGTCCGTGTTCCATGACAACAGGGGTCAATGATCAGCTCAGAGATCAAAAGATCTACAACAAAAAGAGCTACCTGCTCTGATACCACTTGTTGGTTTTTAGACCCCTTAAAACAACAATTGGATTAACCTAGTTAATTAACCAAGTGATTAACTTAGTCAAATTTTGCAATTCTAGGTTATCACAATCACATAATCATATCAAGAATATATAAAGCAGCGGAAAAATAAAGAACACAAGATATGATAACCCCAGAAAACCACATGGTAAAAACCTGAGGAAGATTTGACCTAGCTATCCTCAAGGAAAATCTGAATCCACTATGAAAGAATCGAAGTTCATACAAAAGAACTTACAAGCTCTCCGCTTGACTTCCTAATGCTACCCACCAATAGAACTTACTGACACGACCACGTGCAAGCTCCGAATCCAGGGACTCCTTCTTTCTTGGATTCTTCGATCAGTTACAAGCACCCACGCTTGTTATTCTTTAAGCTCCAATGGCAGTAACCGAGTTGATCATCAAGATGTTGAAGTAATCTCTATCTTGAAAACCCTAAGCTTTGTGTAAAGGAAAGCTCCTCTAGATCTCACAAGAGATTTACACAAAACAGAAAAGTATGAGCAATAATACAACAGAAGCAACTCACAAAACGTGGCTAGGGTTTTGTCTTATATACCTAGGGCAAAAACATAAAACCCTAAACGTTTAATGAGGTAGGGCTGAGTTGGAAATTCTACAGAAAACACAATCTGGCCAACTTTCGATCGATCGAGTCTATCCTTCGATCAATCGAGCTTGGCCGAAATGCACTAATACATCTGCAGCCTCTCGATTCCAACTTTATATGAATTACACAACTTTGAGCAAGCCTAAACAAGACTAAACATATT
The DNA here is from genome assembly GCA_023621385.1 of Quercus gilva. Classification (NCBI taxonomy): domain Eukaryota; kingdom Viridiplantae; phylum Streptophyta; class Magnoliopsida; order Fagales; family Fagaceae; genus Quercus; species Quercus gilva. Next base: position 30,725,647 of record CM042480.1, read on the forward strand.
GTTTTGATCATGGTTTGCCAACATAACATATTAGGGTTCTAAATACATAAAATCCTAAGTCTTTAGAACCTAACATATACAATTGTTCAACAAATATAATATACTCTGTAGCATCAGTATCTCTTCTACTCATAAAGTTAGATTTTGTTAGTTTCAATTTGATCTTTCATGTTCCAAAGCTCGGTTGTGATGAAGAATAAGTCACCATGAATCCGTTATTGCAGATAAGCTTTTGTACCCTAAAAAAGATGCCTCTAGGTTATGCAATTGGGTTTTGGATGGATTCTATAGTAAAAATCTAGATTCCTTTGTTGTTTGGCCCTATATTTTGTAGGTTTGTCTCCCTGCACAAGCTTTGAAGGGTTTTAATCACTTAAAAAAAAGTAGTGAGTTAATTCAGTGCTGTTGCTTAAATGTTTCTGAGTATTTTATATTACTCTTTAGTATTATTTGGAGTGTTGTATATCTTTTGCAGACTATATTCTTAGGAGCCTGAACCAAGTAAAAAAAAAAAATCAGCTTGTTTTGGTTGTAGAATCTACTATTTAAATGTCAATTTGGTATTATAAATATTGGAATTAATTTATTTTTCTTTGGGGTGTATGAGACAAATGCAATCCATGTGGTTATGTATGCAATATTGGAATATAAATCCTCTGTCTAAATTTTTTTTGTTTCACTTTATATCCTATCAATCACAACTTGACATGTATTCATTTAATTTTCCTCCTTATAAAATAGACAAAGTTATATTTGTAATATTGAATATTATTTTATGTAACATTTGAATGTATAAATTTAAATCTTAAAAGTTTTTCTGTGCATCGCACAGGTTAACCACTAGTTTCTTGTAAAGACAATTCTTGGGCTTGCTAGAATAGAGTTTCTAGAGGTTTAGCCTTTTAGGAGGTAGGAGGTACTTTCATTTTTTAGTAAATACTAGTAAGGGTTGCATGTGTAAGCCACATGCTACCCCTTGAGTGAGAAAATTTAAGATAATTTTTTTTTTTTTTTGAAGTAGTATGAAATTATGTACTAAAGTTTAGAATTGTTATTTAACATATGACCATTTATTTACTATGATAATTTCTTAGAACCTATTTATTAAAAACAGTATCTACTCACGAAAAAATTCTACTAAGAATGATAACAAATGTCGTCATCTTCCAATAATAAACAACTAAGTTTTAATAAAATACTGTCATAATATTTAAATTTTCGCAACAAATGATGACATATGCTACAATTGAAACTCTTCATCAAATTAAATACCTACAACCATTTGCAATGAATATTTTGTTATTTATACTTTCTTCTTTATTATCTTATTTTACGAGTCTAACTATGATGTTTAATTTACTTAATTTTTAATGAACAGCTTTTTAAGAAAGAAAGCAAATAAAAAAAGAACAAGATAACAAAAGACATATGTCATTAAAGTTTCTATTAGAAAAAATTATAAATCTAGAAGATTTAAACCTCTAATAAATTTGTATTCTCTACGTAACATATAGAATATCATACATTACCATTTTTACTTTCTAAGTATGACTAACACATAAAACTCAAAATACACGAAGAAAATTTTTGGGACATTAAAATTTAGTGAGGCATTTTAGATATTGCACAATGAAATATTCTAGGAACCATACGATTTTGTTAGAGATTAACTAAGAGAGTAGAGATTATATGCTTGTCTACAAAATATAATAGAGGAAATTATTCAATTTTAAAGTTGAGGGAAGGGAGGGGGGGGGGGGGGGAGGAATGAAACTACCCTAAACATAAAAGGGAAAAAACACTTTTTTCCTTCTTCTTTTTTTGTTGGTAAAACTTTTTTTTTTTTTTTTTTTACTTTAAACAATGTGTTAAAAAAAAAAAAAAAAAAAGTCAACTCAAGAAAATTGTGTGTAAAACTATGAATTTTGGCTCAACAAATTAGCTAAACAAAAAATAAAGTCAGGAACACAATAAATGTCACGATATTTTGTCAATACCTTTATTTTAGTTATGGTGGGCCTTGGTATGATACTTTATTACTTTATTTTTGAGTAATTCTACGTCCACAATATTTTCACAACAAATCTTAGGTGATAAATTATTATTGGTTTTTAATTGGGTTTGGGACAACCACTCTAAACTATGCATTAAAAATATTCTAAAAAAAAATAACTACGCATTAAAAAAATAACAAACAAAAAACCAACAGAAGAAAATTTTGTGTTAAATAGTGAATTTTGGCTTATCAAATTTGACTAAACCAAAAAAGAAGTTTAAGAACACAACAAAATTTCACAATATTTTCACGATACCTTTATTTTCAGCCGTGGCAAGTTTCAATCTAATATTTTATTATTTATTTTATAAAAATAGTATCTTCATAATATTTTTATAACAAATTCTAGTTGGTAAGTTGTTTATGATTTTAAAATAGACACATAACTGATATCACTTTTTTATCCATTAATAGTAACTTATTGCCTATGATTTGTTGTGAAATTAATGTGAAAATGTTTTTTTATTTATTTATAAAAAATTGAGACCTCAAAAATTGTGAAAATAATGTGATAACAACAAGTGTTACAAAATATTCGCAAAAACATTTATCTTTAATTGTGGTTAGTCACAGTCTCATATTTTATTATTTTATTTCGACTTATAAGAAATTGACACCTCAATAATTATAAAAATATTGTAAAATTTATTGTGTCAGTATAACAATATATATGCCAACTCATATAAATATTATAAAAAAAATATTAAAAAAAAAAAAACGGTGAGTTTTGCTGACCAATTGACTAAACTAAGTTTACTATAGAAAGAGCCATTTTTGTTTTTGGTAGTTACAATCAAAGGAGTCAAACCGGTACAGGTGACCCCCTATTTCATACCGCTTTTTTTTTTTTGCCTAGCTGTTTTGGGAAGTTTCGGTCATTCCGACCGAAATATTGATTTTGGTGCAAAATCAGTTTAGAAGACAATTACCTCTTTGAAACTGATTTTTGCCGGTAGAAACCAATAGATTTGTGACACTGAGACAATGACGAAGTTCCAGCGAAGTCCACCACTACATCATGGTCTCGTTCTGTTAATCTGCATCTCTTGTTCTTACTAGTTTGTCTTCTCCTCTTCTTCGTCCAACACAAACTTCTCATCCTAGTCCTTAAGCTGTGATGCTGTGTTTATTAATTTTTGAAAGTAATGTGTGGCTTTAGTAAAAGTTAAAACTAATGTTAGACATTGAATTCTATTCAAAATTCACGTGTTAGAGCATTCGCATCAGTCCTTCTAAAGTTTTCCATCTATATTAGCAAAAGAATCCACATTTTTCTATTTTACACAGACACTTTACAAAAACATCAACTTCAGTTTATCTATTATATAAAGTCTTTTATTGAAATAATATTTTTCCTCACTTTTTTTATTATTTCCCACCTACCCCCACCTAACACTCTTTCTCTCTTTTTTCTCTGAACACAGACTCCCTTTCTTCTTCCTTTCCTTATCTCTATTTTTCCTTAAGGTGCCTCTCTTTCTTCTCCTTCTTCTTTCTTCTTCTTCTTCTTCTTTTGCAATTTGGGTTTTATTATAAATGATGATTTTGGGTTTGCAATTTGGGTTTGATTATGGGTAGTGATTTTGGGCAAAGAAAGCAAAGATTTTGGGCGGAGAAAATGGTGATTTTGGGCGGATTTGCAGTTGTTGTTTCTTCTTTGGCATCTGTAGAGAGGGAAAATTCCCGACCTATCACAAGCTGACACGTCACACTACCAAGTCCACAAAATACAGCCAATTACAAAGCGCCACGTATTGCTGTTAGGTTTTGCTATTACTGCTCAGAAGCCAACAGAAATTTGCCAAGTGTCATGCAAGAACCAATCACACATCAACGCACGTGTAAGCGATGACCCAAGCAACCTCGCACGTGTAAGCGATGACACAAGCGGACCAATTAGATTGTGACATGTGTCACCAATCAAACTCCGCCACGTGTCGCTCATCCACCTCAAAACTCCTGTAAATAGAAGCCTTCCTGAGACATTTAGGGGGGATCAAGCCATCTGAAGCACAAACAGCATCAGAGAAGATTCAGAAGTCCAGAAGCTCTGCCGGAACCAAGCTCTAAAGCCTCCAAGAACTTCAAGAACTTCAACCTTTGAATAAGAAGAACATTTGAAGAGAAATCATCAAAATCATCCGCCTAGATCCAAAAGTCTGCGGGAATCAAGCCTAAAGTGTCCGAAAACATCAACAAATCACAAATCAGTGAAGCTCTACGGATTCAAGCCTCTAAAGCACCGAAGAACTTCCACCACAAACCTTCAAATACGAAGAACATTCAAATAGGAATCATCCAAATCATATTCCTAGATATCAAAGTTCACTGGAATCAAGCTCAAAAGCCTCCAGAAACCTCAACAAATCACAAATCAGCGAAGCTCTACGGATTCAAGCCTCTAAAGCACCGAAGAACTTCCACTATAAACCTTCAAAGACGAAGAACGCGCCAAGAACACAAAGAACACACGAAGAACACGAAGAACATGAAGAACAAAGGATTTCTAACAAGCTCATAGCTAGAGATTCATTGTAATTCTGTTTCAACAATCTTCGATCCATCCATCAACCAAATTGAAGGATATTTTGTGTTCAAGTCATAATCACATTACCACAAATCCAAATCAACAAATATTTCAAGGAGATCGAATCAGAGGATAACTCTTTTGTAATCAACAGAGAATTGTACCACACAATCATCAATACAAATTCGCACTTGTGACACTATTTCACTTGTTTGACTTTATTTCGAACAGAGAAATTTAGTCGTCCACAGCATCTTCTTTCTTTCTTTCTTTCTTTCTTTCTTTCTTCTTCTTCTCCTTCATCTTTTTTCAATTTGGGTTTGATTATCTATATGAATTTGTATATGGGTTTGATGAATTTGGATCTAGATTTAGAACGATTTTGATGATTTGTATAGATTTGCTATAGCTAGATTGAAGAGAAGGTAAAGGAGGAAGAGGGTAGAGGAAGAGAAAGCATCAAATAAGAGAGAAAATAAAATAAAAATAATCATTTAGAAAGCTACAATAACCGTGCATATTGCACTATTACTGTAGCAATATTGGATATAAACAATAATATAGATGGACTAATGTGGCTAGATTTTGAGTGAAAATGTGTAAAATTATGCACTTTTTCTATTTTACACCTACTTGTGCAAGTGCTCTTAGGTGGAGTCTATGACTAATTGACCCTTTTACACTTGTTCCAAGTTTTATTTTTAAAAAATATAATGATTAGACAATTTAGATTTATATGTGTGGACTGGGCTATTATAGAAGAATAAAATTGATGATGAATTGGTCCTAACATACTCAAAGACATAGGGTTTATCACCACGCACCCTTTGCGTGATAGTCACTCTACAAGTATAAGTGCTTGTGAAGTGTGAGAGGATAAGGGCTGAAATTCAAGTCTCTAAGAGAGCTTTATACACATATACACTTAAATTAGGTTAGAGCAGAATTTTTATTTTGTATTAAAAAATTATTGTGGGAAAAAAAAGAAAAAAGAAAAAAGAAATATATATATATATATATAGTGGAAATTTTGAAACGGTATATCGATATTAACCGATATTGAAATATATCGTTCTTTTGGCTAAACCGAAACGGCTTCCGCTACGAAATTTAGTCCCTTGATTACAATCATCAACCTTAAAACTCCCAGTTCACTGCTTTATCCACTAGTAACTAGTATGATTCTTGAATTAAACTTAGTAGAATTGCAACTAAGCCGAATTGAAACTTCACATTCATATAGGTGCTACCCATTTAGAAAAATCAAGGTTAAATGCAAAAGCCCTTATATTCTCTTTTGGTTACTACCCAAAAATTTAATTAATAAAAAAAAGTTAATCACCACATCTATGTAAATGTCCAAACCAATAAGCAGTTACTTTAAATTTCATGTATGAACTTTCAATTTAACAATAAAGCGCTTTTTCTTTCTTAAGCATTCAATCCAATGGTTTAACTTCCATAACGCGAAACCACCAATTTGTAAACCTTATCCCTATTACATGTTTTTGATAGGCCACAAACGTATTGACCCCTTGTGATTAAATCAATTGATTAATTAGCCAAGTTATTAATTAATCCAATTAATCATGCAAACGCGTGGCAGCACAAACAAATCACCAATAAACTAAATATGCAGCGGAAAATAAATAACATGGTGATTTGTTTACGAATGGGGAAAACTCTAACGAAAAAAACCCTACCGGGTGATTTTCAGGTCATCACTCCCGAAACTCCACTATTATCACAACAAGTAGTTACAAGTAAAGGAATCCCAAGTACCTTACCAACCTACAGTTGAACCCTTACCTTAATACCCAATTGGACTTGTTCTGTAGTGACAATTTCCACTTTTGATGCATGGCTCCCAAGTACGTGACTAACCAATTTGCGCAGATCCCAATACGCGACTTCAATCACTAACTAGAAAGAAAGGTTGGCTACAAAGTTCTTCAGTTCATACACATAATGAAGATCAAGAAGATGCTTGGTTACAAAACCCAAAGGTGCACATACACAGCAACTTCTTCAGAAGAGATGAATTAGGGCAGAACTTTGTCTTCGGTCACAATTTGCTTGAACAGAGTTTGCTCAATGCTTGTGCAACTTGTGAACTATTAGAAAACAATCATTTTATATGTCTAGGGTTAGGAGAAAAGAAGGCCCAAAGACACATCCACGGATCCCAAGAAATCAGATTAGAAATTCTGATTTTATAAACCTCGACAGATATAAGCTATCGAGAAGGCGTTGAGCCACGGGCTTGAACAGCTTTACTGAAGCTCGATAGATGCAGCTGTCGAGATTTAATGATCTTGCACTTTCAGCTTGTTTTCTTGAACAGACTTGAAGGCTTCAATACTTGATCTTGAAACACGGTTTCTTGAAGTATTTCAAGACATCTAAATCTACCCAAATACAAGTAAAGTGCGTTTTGTCAAAGGATTAGCCAATTACATAAAAGTATGACATATGTTCTTAACATGTGAACCACATATGTCCTAACAGTTTTAATAGCAAATTTTAAGATTTATAATCAGAATATAACCCCCCACCCCACACCCCCCCCCCCCCCACGCCCAAAAAAAAAGCCTAAAACCTAACCTTATTGGCCTGTTTGGATGTTTAAAAAAGGAGGGGAGTAGAGTAAAGGGAGGAGGAGTAATTCAATTACTTTGTTTGGAAATTTTTTAAGGAATGAGGGGGAGGGGTTTGCAAGAGTTTGGAGGGGTTTCAACTACCTCTAACCCCTCATTTTAATTCCCCAAAATTAGAGAGATTTGAAGGGAGAGTAAAGTAGATAAATTATTGACCAAACGAATTCTCCAATTTTGCCCTTTCTAAATTAACAAAATTACAAACCGATTATATAAATAATCTTTGTTTGTTTCCTGAGAAAATTTAAGGTGAATGAAAAAAAAAAAATGAATCTCACTATTTCACTGACACTGAAGCTAAACAACCATGTCATTTTCGCTAAAAACCATTGAAAGACCACGAAAATGAAAAAAATAAATAATAAAAAATAATAACTTGAAATTTTTGAATTTTATTGCTGCAACTTTCTGGGCAACAAAACAGAGTAATGTAAAAGAGAGTTCACTTTCAATTAATCAATGCGAAAACAAAATCCCTAATTGCTCATTTATGAATACAAATAATACGATGCACACAATAAGAGGAAAAATGAATTAAAAAACAGCTTTTTACCAGATGAAGAAAATGAGCTTTTCGATGTGCAGTGGAGGCCAAAACACAAGCAGAGAAGAAAATGTTGGTTTTTGCTTTGGAAGCTCCGAAGAGAGTAATGGAGTGGGCGATGTAAACAAAGTTGTTGAGGGACTCTTTCTGTGCTCTGACATGACAGTGGAGACCACGGTCCCGACCCAACCTGGCCAACGGTTCATCTTGTTGGAATTCGGAGCCATCTTGGTTTGCCTTAGAAAGCTCATCGAGCTCCAGAGCTACTCCACCTTGATCAAACCGGCCGATCTTTCTCTCATCTCCACCTTATCCGTATGCTGCAATGGTATCACTCCCAATGCCGTTGTTTCCGCCCCTACCTTCCTCCAAATCTCCGATCACATTTACGACCTCCTCCATGGTCTCTATCTCTCTCTCTTGGTCCTTGTTTGGTTGCTCAAAAAATTTTGAATTCTAATTTTACTTTTTGGATGTCATATGATAGACTGAGGTGGAGCTAGCTTTTTGTTTGGTTGGTGAGAAATGCAAGGAAACTATAGAAATTTATGAAGGATTTTTATTTTTGTTATAATTGTTTCTGAGGTAATAAAAATTATCTAGCTTTTTGTTTGGTTGGTGAGAAATGCAAGGAAACTATAGAAATTTAATTATAAATTTTTTTGAGGTAAGAAAAATTATTTTATAATAGGTAATAGTAGTTTTTTACTTTACTTAGTGGTATTTGATGGAATGAGAATGTCGATTAAATAATTATTTAATCTAATAAATTAATCATAGACCAATGTTGCAAGTCCATTTTCAAATAGGGGTAAATTTGTTTATTTAAATAATTTCCTCTCCTTTCCATCCTAATTTTTACAACATCCAAACAAGAGGAAGGGCTAATTACTCCCTTTCCCCTTACTAATTTTAAAAACATCCAAACAAGGTGGAGGATAACCATTCCCCTTTACTCTTCTCCCCGCTACTCTCCTTCCCTCTACTCTACTCCCTCTCTAAACTTCCAAACAGGCCATAAACTTTGAAATATATCAAATTCCTCAGAAGGATTGAGAATTAAGTAAAAGTGACATCAAATCTTGAAAGCATGGGTTAGATTACATACTGGGAGATTTTAATTGAGTTAAAAAGACATTGAAAATGATAAAACCAAAAATCCCTAACTTTTTTTATTATATGATTTGATAAAATTCTAATGGAAGAATAATGTCCCAAGACTTGTCAACAATGGTTTTAGGTTAAAAGGACAAAATACCTGCTGATTACCTCGAATAGATTAACTAGGCTTGATTTAAAGTGACTTTGAATATTTTTGGGTGTTTTTCAATGAGTTTTAGCTTCTTCTTTTTTTTTAATAAAAAAATTTCTTTATAAATACAATATAGTTTCATGCTATGACATATGATATATATATATATATATATATCCAAATGGGTAAATTAGTAAAGGACACATTACATAGGGGTTGATAATATATTTTCTAATTTATAATGGCTTTGTTAAAGAAAAAAACAAGGTTAATAACCCTATTAGTTTTTTTACTCTTCAAAAGTGATGTTCACACTTCCTCAAGGATTACAAAGAGAAGAAGAGTGAATATGGACTTAGGTTGTGTTTGGCATTGGCTAAAAAAACCAGTTTTTTTTTAATATTTAGCTTATTTTTGTTACTGATTCACAAAAAAAAAAAAAAAAAAAAAAAAAAGCTTATTTTTGTTACTATTTATGTGTCACATTGTACTTTTTGATTCATGAGTCCCATTAGACTATTTCGGCTAACTTTTAGCTTTATTTACAGTATTTTCAGCAAAAAAATTTCAGTTTCAGCTAAATAAACTATTTCCAAATTGACACTTATTGTGCCAAAATTGATCAAATCCATCCTTAGGAAAGAAATCTTTCCAAACATCTCTAAACTTTTCAACAATATAGGCTAGGTTTTGAAAAAATGGAGATTTTGCGTGATTTGGTGATCAAAGCCAATTATTCATTTAAGTAGGAAATATCTCCTTATCAAAAAAACAGTAGGAAATATCTCTTTGATTTGAAATACTTATCTCCCTCATCTATTAATTTATTTTGCAGGTGGACTGAGGTTTGAGACTTAGAACCATGGCATATGTCCTTGCAGAATCCCAATTGTCCTCATTATTCCCTATCTATTTCCTTATCTCTTCTCAGTTTTCACCTTTTAAAATATGAATCTCTTTGTCTTACACCTCCTCTCACCAAAGAACTCCTCTGTCTATCTCTCTTAGATGGCTGCAACAGAGATGTTTGTCTTAACATTGCAAAAAAAATGCTGGAGAAATTAGGGTCCCTGGCTTTCCAAGAAGCTTAAATTATATAGGGTGTTGAAAGTGATCTGGGAAGACTTGAAAAAACCATATCCATCGTAAAAGCTATGTTGTTGGATGCAAAAGAGCAGCAGGTTCATAATTAGGAGCTGACTGTCTGGCTTGGGCAACTCAAAGAAGTCTTTTATGATGCTCAAGATGTCCTAGATGAATTTACGTGTGAAGCACTACAAAGGCAAGTGGTGGAAATATAGGGGAGCACCACCAGGAAGGTACGCCGTTTCTTTTCTTCCTCTAATTCACTTGTATTCCGAATCAAGATGGTTCATAAAATCAAAGATATTAAAGCATGGTTAGATGAGGATGCAGCCGACAAGGCTAAGTTTCATCTCTCCAAACGATCAAAAGATAGGCATTTGGTACATGGGAAGGAGATGAGCTACTCCTTTGTCCAGGCTTTAGATGTGATAGGAAGAGACCAAGACAAAGAAAATATTGTAGAACGTCTAATGCATCCTGCTACTGGTCAAACGTCTTTGTTATTCATATAGTTGGGATTGGTGGTCTTGGCAAGACGGTGATAGCTAAACTGGTGTTCAATGATGCAAGAGTGGTTGATCATTTTGAATTGAAATGTTGGGTGTGTATTTCTAACAAATTTGTTTTAAAACAACCACTGGTTAAAATGATTAGATCAATAACTAGTGATGATTGTAAAGATTTGGATGAAAAGCAGTTGCAAATGCCGAAATGCGCCTTCGAAATAATTTGGAAGGCAGGAAATTCTTGTTCGTCTTGGATGACATATGGAACAAGGATAGGGGGAAATGGATTGAGTTGAGGAATTTGTTAATGGAGGGTGCCAATGGAAGTAAGATCCTTGTGACTACACATAACCCAAAAATTGCCTCTATGATTGGCACCATGTCCCCATACAACTTGGAATGTGTAAGGTTGAATTTAATCAACCATATTGTTGGCTTTATTCCTTACCAATTTACTTGTAATTCAGTATTTAAAAACCCTGTATTTAAGTGGGAATTATGTAAGGGTAGTGTGTGAGAAAGTGTGAAGAAAAAGCTCAAGAGTGTGCACTCAGTAGGGCCTCGTAACTGGATCTCGTGACTGGCTCGTGGCTGGCAAGTCGCCAAAGAAGGCACACGTGTCAAGCATGCAAAGGAGCTGAAGAGTCACACCAGCTAGAGCACTACAGGAAAAAACTTCCAGTCTGACCATTTTGTTAGCTTGAAACTTAGATTCGCGACTCAGTCAAGTCGCGAGGCCAAGTTGCCAAACCACTCTGTTTGGAAAAAACTGACCTTTCGCATTCCAAACACACACCAATATAAATACCTCTTATACCCACATATTGTAGAGGGCTTCTAAAGAGAATTTTGAGAGAGAAACGCTAGAGAAAAACAAGATTGATTCATCCACAATCTTCATCCTTGTTTCTCCAAATTCCTCTATTCTCACCCTCTTAATTGTTACATCCTTGAGAGACACACTTAACCGAATTCTTTTCTCCCATACCCATATCTATGAGAAGGTTATTTGGTGCTTCGGAAGTAGTTAGGAAGGGACCAATTGATATTGGTTAATGCTATGGATTATAGCGAGATCCAGTAAGCTAGAGAAGACAAAAGTTCAGCGTAACCTCTTTAGAGCAACAAGCTTAGAAGGCTTAAGTACACTGGGTAGATTAGGCTTGGAAGGTCTTCTACTGTTCATGCCAACTTCATTCTCTAGTGGATTATTGACCGCTTGGAGGGCGGTAGAGAGGTTTTACGTCGAGGACTTCGGTTTTCTCTTTGATAACACATCGCTGTGTTGTCTTTGTGTTTGCATCTCTCTTCCCTTAATCTTTACCTTTTAATTACTGCTGTAGTTGTGATTAATTATGGTTTAGATTGTTTTATCAATTCTGTTTTAGCTTATTTTCATATTCCGCACATATATTGTTTGATAATAAGCTTGAATTGATAATTTGTAATTTAGGGGTTTAAACGTCCAAGGTGTTTTACACACTATTTGAACTTTTACTTGGTATCAGAGCGAGTACACTTGTTGTGGTTTAAATGTCTAGTGTGATCCTTGACCCATGTTACATGAATCTTTGGATGATGTTGATATTCCTAACATCAAACTCTTGAAGAAAAGGGCTAAGAAGTTTAATAAGGATTTGAGCAAGTTATTTTGTGAAAATGATGATTTGATTGCTAAGCTCAATGAATCCAACAAATTGGTTAAAAAATATAAGAAACTTGTTGAAAATTCTCTTGAAAAACTAAAAGAGTTTGAATGTTTGAATATGGACTTGGATGCTAAACTTGTTTTGTCTAACAAACTTGTTGATGAGCTAAAATGTGAAAATGAATCTCTTAAGATGCATGCCAAGTGTTTGATTGCTGAACCTATTGCTAAAAATGATGATAATATTTGTTACAATCATTTTGTGGCACTCGATTTTGTGCCTATTGTGTGTTCTACCTCAAAGGACAAATCGGTGTACGTTCCTCCACACAAAAGAAATCAAAACATGGAGAGAAAAGCTCTTAAGCCAAAGCCTTTATTTAGGTCTCAACCTAAGGTTTTGGATGGTTCTAAATTTGTTCCAACTTGTTACCATTGTGGTGTAATTGCTCATATAAGACCTCAATGTCATAAGTTGAAGAGAGAACAAAACCTTGTTGCTAGATTCCTTCCCAAAAAGCCTAGTGGACCTAAATACATTGTTTGTCATCATTGTGGTGCTTTTAGTCATTTAAGACCTTACTGCTCTAAGTTTCATGCTTTTAAAAGAATCGAAAGAAAAGAGAAATTTGAGCTTCTTGGAAGTTGTGCTAAAAAGGGTAAACTGATTTTGAGTGAAAATAGCATGTTATTAAAAAAAATGTTTAATACTCTTAACTCCTTGTCTATGTGCATCTCCAGTTATTATTCTTCCAACCCTCGTCTCACTGCTCTTGAGACACTCATTCTAAACAATCATTCCGTTTGGAAGAGAAAGGGTTCCTATGGTTGAGTTTATGCTTTTTTGGTCCTTGATCTAATTTTTTCGATCTTTGTAGGACCTTTCATGCATTGAATGTCATATCTTCATGCATTTTGTGCATCTTGCATTTCTTTGTATGCATTGCTTTTGTTTTTTATCTTACTTTTATGTTTTAGTTTTATGTGAGTAAAAATCCAAAACCATATAAAAAGTGAAAAATTCAAAAAGTGAAAAATTCAAAAAGTTTGATCGTATATGTTTGAGCACATATCTTATGTGAGTTTTGCCTTGTGCCTTTGTACTAATGGCTTTGTGCATTTAGAGCGTAGCTTGTTCTTTATGCACTCATATCTTTGTAGGAAAAATCTTGACATCTATGTGTGATTGTTGTAAATCGATCTTCAAGCTTGTCATGAATGATTAATCAATAGTCATGTTGGTTTTGATACGTGCGTAAACTTGTGCCTATATATTTTCCCACCCTTTTATTTTCTATTTTGTTTAAAGAGCTCAACAAATGTAAATTTCAAAATTAAAAGAGATAATGAGCTACAAAAGTCGTCGCACATATTAGTATTTGATTAAGAAAAAGGGAAAGCAGTTTTTATGAAAATGTATGGTGCCCAAAAACCCAAATGCTTGTTCATCAAATTGAAATATAAAAAATTTCAAACATCAATCTCAAAAAGAGATGTAAAGATAAAAAAATGATCAAATATTATGAATTGTAAAAAAGCCAAATGAAAAGCTTCAAAAATATGTAATCATTTTCTTGTGGGAGGTCATATATGTTCATTTCTATAATTGAGATAGACCACTTGACTTAGTACTAGTTGTGTATGACTTGATTGAATTGATCATTGAAGTTTCACTCTAGACTAAGGACTATTCCACATTTAACACATACACGCACAACACACATGCCTAATGTTCAATGAATGCCTTATTCATTTGTTCGATTGTATTTGTTTAAATGTGATGTGTGTGTGCTTAACTATATATGGTTCAAACCAAAAAGATTTTTGATCATTTTATATGTATTTGGAAGTGATTTTTATCACTCTTTGTGTTCATGTTTAATGCTTACTTTGTTTTTCATTGTTTAAACATGTTCTGTGTTGAAAAACAAGTGTCAGAATTTTTGGATATTCGTTCTGGCTACTCTCGCGAGTAGCGAGTTTTGGCTACTCGTTTTGGCAACTCGCCAGTCGTGAGACCCAGTAGCAAGTTTACACAGAATGGTTTCGTGACTCACTCGCGACTCATCTCGAGATTCGCCAGTCACGAAAAGCTCAGAAATAGCTTTTTAAAAGAGCTTTTCGTGGGAAACCTATTTTAAAGCTCTCCCATCCTCTCTTAAACCTCTCTTTCAATATTTTTACATCAAAACCCAATCAATTTGAGTGGTTTTTCAGTCCATTAACATCTCTAAGGTAATTCTAAACTCTTTTTTTTTTATTTTGATCCTTAGATTATGTTTTCGAGAGTTTTTGTGCTCTTAGTTGGGATTTTCATCATAAGGGTTGGGGAGACTTAATTTTTGTCAAATTTTTGTATGGGATTGGTTTCTTTTGATGATTTGCTTTGGATGTTGGCCCCTTGTGGCAAAAAAAACATGTATTAAGGATGGTTTTCATGATATTCATGCATTGTTTTACATTGTTATTCATAGTGTGCATGTTAGGTGTTTGATAAAATGTCTCTTAGGCATCTTCTCGCTTGTTTGGACTCCGATGAGTACCAAACTTTGGGGTTTCTCATGTTTTTTTCGTTAGGAACATGTTTGGATCATTGGTTGTGTATTTAACACACCTTACCCCACATGTGCATTTTCCATGCTTTGGTCATGCATTGCACATAGCCACCTCTTGCACACACTTTTGCTACCCTTGTCATGCATTGGTCTATACCTTATTTCTTCATCCTAGCATGTCATGTTTACCTTATGCTTTGTAGCATTTTGTTTTGTCTTTTGTTTGAGCTTCATTTTCTTATTCATCTTGCACCCCTCATGCATCTTTCTCCTTGTTCATACCTTCATCTCTTGCCCTCGTTTCTCCTTGATCCCTTTGTCTATTCGTGTCAAAAAGGGGGAGAGTATACTCTAGAGTAGTATACCGGAGAGTTTTGTCATTTCTATATGACTTTTGTGCATATTCTTAGGGGGAGAAATTTTATTTCTTATGCACATTTGTAGGGGGAGAGATATTCCATAAGGGAGATACATATACCAAGGGGGAGAAGACATTGTGTTAATAAGAAAACTTTGTTTAAATTGTGTTTCTTTATATTTGTTTTCTTGGTTGCTTTATTGTGCTTTGAGTTATGTTTAGTAACTATGCTTTGTTGTTCTCATTACATTGTGGTTGTGTGTTGGATATGCATATATCTTTATGCTATTGTGCTTCATTGAATGCATGTTCGGATGATGATTTACTTTGCTATGTGATCATTGTAGTCATTTTCATATGATTGTTTTGGTGTATGATAAAGTTGCTTACATGTTTCATATCATGTTTACTTGATCGCAATTTACTTGTTACATTATACTTGTCTTTTTATTATTTGCTTTATCTTGAGGGTCTAATGTGTTTTGTGCAAATGTTTCAGGTTACAGGTATATATGTTCCAAGTTTATCACAACTCCCATGATTCATGATAGGGGGAGCGATATGATAGAGGGAGAAAGAGAGAAAGAGCCCTAGAGAACTATGTTCTTGCTTTGCTCATAGTTCATGATTATGTTTAGCTGTTTAAACTATATTTGTTTTGTACCCATGCTTTGTAGCCTAGTACTTGTTGTTAAATGTTATACATTTTCTTTAAGTACATCACTCTTGTGCCCTTTGTTGGATTTCATATCCTTAATACAATTACCTTGTGTTGTTGTATTGGTTGAGTGTTTGACATGCAAATGATACTTTGCATTGAGCTTATTAGCTTGCATGTTTGGATGTTCATTCCTTGTGTGAATAAGTATTGTGGTCACTATTTATAGTGATTGGTCATTTTTTGTCAAGCCATGCTTTATTGCTTTAATCTATGTTGCTTGATCGCGTTGTGTTTGCTCCATATGCATTACAAGTTTTCTACATACAATGATCATATTGTATTGTTGTTTTTAGGAGATACTTGTTCTTATGGTTCAAAAGCTACATAAATTCTAGAGTTAGGTGTGAGTGAGTTATGTTCAACTGTTCCCAACTCACATGTTAAGTTTAGAGTTTGTTTTAGGATTTTGTCACAAAATAGCCAAAGGGGGAGATTGTAAGGTTGAATTTAATCAACCATATTGTTGGATTTATTCCATACCAATTCGCTTGTAATTCAGCATTTAGAAACCTTATATTTAGGTGGGAATCATGTAAGGGTAGTGTGTGAGAGAGTGTGAAGAAAAAGCTTAAGAGTGTGCACTCAGCAGGGCCTCGCAACTGAATCTCGCGACTGGCTCGCGGTTGGCAAGTCGCTAAAGAAGGCACATGTGTGAAGCATGCAGAGGAGTTGAAGAGTCACACCAGCTGAAGCACTATAGGACAACACTTCCAGTTTGGCCATCTGTTAGCTCGCGACTCAGACTCGTGACTTAGTCAAGTCATAAGGCCAAGTCATCAGACAACTCTGTTTGCAAAAAACTAACCTTTCACATTCCAAACACACACCAATATAAATACCCCTTATATCCATGTATTGTAGAGAGCTTCTAGAGAGAATTTTGAGAGAAAAACTCTAGAGAAAAACAAGATTGACTCATCCACAATCTTCATCCTTGTTTCTCCAAATTCCTCTACTTTCACCCTCTCCATTGTTACATCTTTGAGAAATACATTTAACCAAATTCTTTTTTCACCATACCCATATTTGTAAGAAGGTTATTTGGTACTTGGGAAGCAGTTAGGAAGGGACCAATTGATATTGATTGATGCTATGGGTTATAACGAGATCTGGTAAGTTAGAGAAGACAAAGGTTCAGCGTAACCTCGTTGAAGCAAGAAGCTTAGAGGGCTTAAATACACTGGGTAGATTAGGCTTGGAGGGTCTTCTGCTGTTCATGTATCCCAATTTCATTCTCTAGTGGATTATTGACTGCTTAGAGGGCGGCAGAGGTTTTACGCCGAGGACTTTGGTTTCCTTTTCGATAACACATCGCTGTATTGTCTTTGTGTTTGCATCTCTCTTCCCTTAATCTTTGCCTTTTAATTACTGCTGTGGTTGTGATTAATTATGGTTTAGATTATTTTATCAATTCTGTTTTAGCTTATTTTCATATTCCACACATATATTGTTTAATAATAAGCTTGAATTGGTAATTTGTAATTTAGAGGTCTAAGCGTTCAAGGTGTTTTACACACTATTTGAACTTTCAGAATGTCTTCCACATAAAGAGTGTTTGTCTTTATTTGTAAAATGGGCATTTGATGAGGGAAAAGAAAGGCAACATATAAACCTTGTTGAAATTGGGAACAAATTGTGAAGAAATGCAAAGGAGTTCCTTTGGTAGTGAAGTCTTTGGGAAGCTTATTATATTCAAATCTTGATGAGCGCAGTTGGCAATTTGTTAAAGATAATGAAATATGGAAATTGAATAGAAAAGAAGGTGATATTTTGCCGACCTTGCAATTGAGTTACAATCAGATGCCATCTTACTTGAAACAATGTTTTGCTTATCTTTCACTTTTTCCAAAAGATTATGAATACAATACTTTAGACTTAATTCCATTTTGGTTGGTACTTGGGTTGCTTCAATCACCTAATCAAAATCAAGAGCCAAAAGATATTGGCAACCAATATGTAGAAGAGCTCTATTCAAGATGTTTCCTTGAAGATTATAGCAATGTTGGTTACTTTTGCGAATTCAAAATACATGATCCAGCACATGACCTAACACTACCAATAGCCCAAAGTGAGTGCTTAATTATTAATTGTCAGACCCAAAACATCTCTAAAAATGTTTGGCATATGTCCTATTTGGACAAGACTTGGTAGGATGAAAATATTTTAAAATGTTTACAAAACTCAAAGCATTTACGAACCATTTTTTCTCCGATAGAAGGAATTGGACCCACTACTGAATCCTTTATTGATGTGTGTCTCTCGAGATTTAAATACTTGCAAATTCTAGATTTAAGTGACTCATGTTTTGAGGTGTTACCAAGCTTTATCGGTAACATGAAGCATTTAAGGGATATTGATTTAAGTCGAAATCGTAGAATTTAGAAACTCCCAAAATCCATTTGCAAGCTTCAAAATTTGCAGTGTTTAGGACTTGGAGGATGTGAAAAACTGGAAGAAATTCCAAAAAATATAAGATACATGATCAGCCTCAAAATGTTGGCAATAACAACCAAACAGAAGTCTCTACCTAAGGCCTGGAATTCTTTGAAACTTTTGGGAATATTTAATTGTGGCAATCTCGAATCTTTGTCTGAAATATTGCAAGGCTGCATAGGCCTCCTTCGGATGTTGGTTAGTCGGAGTTGTGGGGGAATGATATCCTTGTTTCCTGCCCTAAAATTCCTTAACCAGTCTAGAGATTTTGGTTATTCAAAATTGTGAAAAGCTAGATTTGACTGAAGGGGAAGACAATCGAGAAGGATTCCCAACACGCCTTCGAACATTATGCTTCATTGAATTACCACAGTTGGTGGTTTTGCTTGAATGGATTAAACGATCTATAAAAACTTTGCAGGTCATATTAATCGATAACTGTCCCAATTTAATAGCATTTCCAGAGTGGCTGCCAAATCTTGCATCGCTTCAACAACTTGATATTTCGAGTTGCCCCAAACTGTTGTCTCCACCACAAGCAAAGCCTTGTCTCATAGCTCTAAGATCTATAATTGCAAGGTGTTCTGAACTAAGTAGAAGATGCCAACCGGAGATTGGAGAGGATTGGCACATGATTTCTCATGCCTCAGAAATTTATCTTGACTATGTGCGGATTAAATAAGCTATTAATTAGGTATGGAGTAATCACTTCCCTCTCTTTTGTTTATTCTTCTTCCAAGAGTTTGATATTTATTTTATGAATAATATTGTTTCGTCCATCGTCGCAAATTCATATATACTTACAAATATGCATATTAAATACTTTTATGGGCGCTTTACATTTGGTTAAATTTGGAGTTCTTGTTATGTTAATTGGATGTTGTATTATGTTGATCGAGTTTAACTTTTATGTTTGATCGATTTTTTCTACTCAAATTTACTATTACATTGCAAAAATAAATGAATATTAAAAAAAAAAAAAAAAAAAAAAACAAAATAAGATAGCTTGTGTTATATCCTCTACTAAATAAATTTCAAACCACTGATTTATCATTAGATGATAACAACTAAATCAGTCTATTGCAAGACAAATATCCAAATTTGTTTTATGAGCTTCTAAAACTCAAGCTGAGTGTTTTTTTTTTTTAAGTAATCAAGTATTAAAAAAGAGAAGGGATTTGTACATTCTTCAAGCTGTATGCATAAAAACTTTGGGTAAATAATACTTCGGTTGTTCAAAATTGAAAATTTTAATTTGGTCGCTGAAACTTCAAAAAAGGGTCAATTTTGTCCCACCGTCTATGAGGTTGGTATGATTTTGGTCCCTTTGTTATAAATATATGATCTGTTTTATTTTGATGACACAAGAATGTCCATTGTGAAGCCCGTAGAGTCGCAGACCTAGCCTATAGTGATGCGGAGTGTCCACTGTGAAACCCACAGACCCAACCCACTATGTCTTGCAAGCCTAGCACAGAGAATTATGCAACTTGGCCCCCTTCCAGCCCAATTACCCAGGACTTGAGGTGACATTTTAAAAGTTATTAATTCGGGTCAAACGTCAGGGTCGGTTTAAATACCGCTTATTTGCTAAAGTTTGTGTGCGTTTGTTTAGCAAAGCGTCTGCGTTGCTTCTGCATTTGCGTTTTTTGGTTGGTCTCATGGCATTGTTCATGGACCAGCCAAAGCACAAAAATGCATGAATAGTAGCAAGTGAATAGTATTTTTCCATTTTAAAAAATATTTTGTTATAGTTTTTTTAGCAATAAGTTTTCAGTTTTCAGTTTTCAGCAAATAAGCGGTATCCAAATAAACCCTTTATTTCTTTTAAATATTTGGGACTAGCTATGAGCTTTTTATTTCTCCCATGCTGAGACGCTGTTCTAAGCAAATAACTAAATAAGTTGTATTTATATGTTTTTCTATAAGTGAAAAAGGCTAACACTAAGTAGTTTTTTTTTTTTTTTTTTTTTTTAAATACATATAAGATAGAAATTCTATTCTAGAATAATCTAAGTGTGTATGTGTGTGAAACTCCCTCCTGAAGACTTGAAACCCTTCTTCTGCCCTCCACACCCTACAAGCATTTATACTTGTGGAGTGACTATCGCACTAAGGGTGTGCGGTGGTAACATTAAATAGTTTTGAATGCATTGAGTTATTGACAAACTTGATTGTTTTAATCATTATGTATCTCTCTGGTAGATTCCATTGAGTGGTAAATTTATTCAACCCTTGTATCTGTTGAAATCTTGCAATCAAGATCAAGCTCCAACAATGGAGGTTGGGAATCACAGAAAGAGAGAGAGAATGAGAGAAAGCAAGCGAGAGAAATTGTATGAATGATTCTCATGTATTAAATATCTAAGCTCTATCCTTTATATATGAGGAGCAGAGAGGCGGGAAACCAAAACAGAAAATAACTAACTCCTAAGCTAACCAATACAAAGATGACAAGTGTCAAAACAGATTTCTAACTAACTATTTACATACAAAATCACATGTTGTTTATATTCATTTATTCTAAAACTACTTGTAGTTTAAGCAGTTCTTCCTTCATACTTCATTATCACAGTTTAACACTCCCCCTCAAGATGAACTGTATATATTGATCAAGTTCATCTTGGAAAGAAGGTGAAAGAACTGTTTTTGCCTAAGAGCTTTTGTGAAGAAATTTGCTATTTGATGTCTTGTTGGAATGTGGAAAGTCTTGATCACCATCTTGAATTTTCTCTCTAATGAAGTGACAATCAATCTCAACATGTTTTGTTCTTTCATGGTATACTGGATTTGCAGCAATGTACAAAGCTGCTTTACTATCACAATAGAGAAAGGCAGGCTATGTATGATTCAACCCAGAACTCTTGAGCAAGGAAAAGAGCCAAACAATCTCACTAGTCACTGTGGCCATAGCCCTATATTCAAATTTAACTGAGGATCTCAAGACAACTTGATGCTTTTTACACTTCTAGGAAATTAAGGAATATTCTAGAAAATCACAAAAGCTTGAAATGGACCTTCTAGTGTCAGGGCAAGTCGCCCAGTTAGCATCACAATAGGATTTCAAGCACAAATCCAATTCTGAAGAAAGAAACAAGCCTTGTCCTGGTGTCTTTTTCAAATAGTTGAGTACTCTATATGCTGCTTGTAAATGAGGCACCTTAGGAGAGCTCATAAATTGACTTCACTTATGCACTGAGTAGCATATTTCAGGTCTTGTCAAGGTCAAGTAAAGAAGCTTGCCAATTAACCTTCTATATTATGAGGGATCTGAAACTGGATCACCAATAGAGCTACTAAACTTTGCAGATTGCTCCATAGGTATACTTGCTAGTTTACTAGCTAACAAACCTATATCAACAAGAAGATCCAATGTGTATTTTCTTTGACACAAGAACAACCCTTTTGCAGTTCTAACTACCTCAAGGCCTAGGAAGTATTTTAGAGTTCCAAGGTCCTTAAGCTTGAGCTTGTTGTCAAGAAATTGCTTAAAAGAGTTCACTGCATCCACATCATTGCTTGGAATTAATATATCATCAACATATACTAGAAAAATGATGATAGAACCATCTCTAACTCTAGTGAAGACAGAGTAATCTGACTTGGATTGGACAAATCCATGATCCACAATTGTAGAGGATAGCTGGACAAACCTATGCCTGCTAGCCTATTTAAGGCCATAAAGAGATTTAATAAGTCGGCAAACCTCCCCCTTGCTACAAAATCCAAGAGGAGGAACCATGTAAACTTCTTCTTGGAGATCACCATTCAAAAAATCATTGTTAACATCAAGTTGTGTCAAATGCCAATCATAGATAGCAGCCAAGGCCAACAAGGTTCTAACTATTACAAATTTAACCATAGGAGAAAAGTCTCATAAAAGTCAATACCTTCAGTCTAAGTGTACCCTTTAGCTACCAAGTGTGCCTTATACCTTTTCACAAAATCATCAGCCTTCAATTTCACTTTGTAAACCCATTTACACCCTATAGGAACTTTACCAGGAGAAGCTCACACATAACTTAAGTATTGTTTTCTTGAAGAGCATCAATCTCAGCCTTCATGGCATCTTGCTATCTAGGATCTAAGATGGCTTGAGCATAAGAATCAGGTTCTTTAGAAATGGATAAAGCAAGAGCAAAGGCCTTATGACCATTGGAAAGCTTGTCATAAGACAAAGTAGAAGAAATGGGATAGAGTATACCTGAATCATCAGAAGCTGTGGAATCATGTGACTGAGTAAGGGAAGCTGAGGCTGACACATGAGCAGAAGCAAGGTTACAATGATAATCATGAAGATGAGCGGGAGCTTTATGAGGTCTAGTGGATTTTCTAATTGGCTAAGGAACTAGTGGAGGGGCAGAAGGTTGCATAATGGGTTGAACAAGGTCAACTGAAGTAGGAGTGGAGTGATCTAGGTCAAAACTATCATGAACAAGGTCTGGAAACTCGTCAGGAGGTGTAGCTATATCAGTAGTGAAACTGGGTGTGAATTCTGCAGAAACAGAAGGTAAACTAGACTCTGGTATGACAGGTTACATAGGAAACTTGGAATGAGAAGAGGAAGAAGGAACTGGAATAGATTTTGAAGACCAAAGCTTAAAAGAAAAAAATGGACTCTTTAAAAGCCACATCCCTAGAAACAAAACAGGTTCTAGAAGCCAAGTCATAGAGTTTGTAACCTTTTGTACCAAAAGGATAACCAAGGAAAATGCATGCCTTAGCTCTGGGATCAAGTTTGGACTTGTCTTTAGATAATGTGGAGGCATAACAAAGGCAACCAAAGGATCTAAGGTGACTGTATGAAGGTGTATGACCTAATAGTTTTTCAAAAGAAGTAACATCATTCAGAAGGGGACTAGGAATTCTATTAATTAGGTATGTTGCAGTAAGAACACAGTCACCCCAAAATTTTAAAGGGAGATTTGCCTGGAATCTTAATGCTTTAGCAACAGTAAGAAGGTGCTAATGCTTTCTTTCAACAACAAAGTTTTGTTGTGGAGTTTCCACACAACTCAATTGATGAATTATACCCCTAGAAGCATAAAAGGAACCTAAGGCAAATTCAAGACCATTGTCTGACCTAAGCACCTTGATAGGAGTTTTGAATAGTGTGAGAACCAGATTGTAAAAGGATTGAATTAAGAGTGAAGTATCAGATTTGCTTTTCATAAAGAAAGCCCAGGTACACCTATTGTAATCATCCATTAAGGTGAGAAAATACTTAGAGCCATTGAGAGAAGGAGTAGAATAAGGGCTCCAATTATCAGCTTGTATTAAATCAAAACATGAAGCAGAAGAAGAAACAGATGAAGGAAAAGGCAACCTCTTTTATTTGGTGAGAGGACAAACAGAACAATCAAAGCTTTTATTATTATTGCAAGTAATAACATCTAGTACAAGAGATTGTAACAAAGCTAGTCTTTGTGGGGAAGAATGACCTAACCTGCAATGCCATAGGCTAGTCTTATCTACTACAGAGATACAAGAATTGCGACAAAAGGAAGGAAACTTGGAAAGTTTAGAAAGAATATCAGAAACAGATGGTGGTAGAGATTTAGCAAAGATGCTTTGCAATGTGTAGAGTTCTCATTTAGGACTTACATCTTCCAAAGCTGTAAGTCCTAAATGAGATAGTATTGTGAAAGAAAAATACAACAACAAGATGGATTTTGGGTTAGTTTGCTTACAGAAATCATATTGAAGGAAAAACTAGGAATGCAAAACACATTTTCTAAAACTAAAGTAGGAGACACTTAAACAGTTCCTATGTGTGTGACCTTAGCCATATCTCCATTTGGTAATCTAACAGAGATTTGGACTATGGAAGTAATGGAAGTAAAGAATTGAGTGGAATGGACCATGTGATTAGTTGCACCACTATCAACGATCCAATCAGTGGAAGCAATGTGAGTAGTAACAACATTTGAACAGAAAACAAAATACTCTAAAGGAGTGGACCAAATACCTGAAAACTCATTCCCTTGAAGACCAATGGAAGATTGAGTAATGATTCTGGCAACTTGGTGAGTGTCTGAAGCTACTTCTAGTAGTGCCTAAGTGCCAAAGTGACCATAGGAGTTCAGCAAAGCAATTGCTAATATTCTGCATGAGTGAGATTGACACCTTGATTTGAGTTGTCTTCAACAACAATAGCATTGTTAGCAAAAGAACTAGCTTGTTGACCCTTGGACTTGAACTTATAACCAGGGGAGTAACCATGCAAGTTATAGCATTTATCAACCACATTACCCAAATTACCACAATGGGTGCATTGGAGGCACCTAGATTTGCCCTTAGCAGAACCTTTTGTAGGATTGTTCTTTGCTGTCAAAGCAGTTGAGTGAACTTGCAGCTTCTTTCCAAAACCAATTTTCTTTTGCTTCTCATCTTGAACCAAATGAGAAAACACTTTGGTCAAGGAAGGAATTGGGTCCATGAGAAGTATTTGTCCTCTCATTGTTGCATAAGTGTCATTAAGCCCCATTATGGATGACATGGTGCAATCTTTAACTTGGTGTCCACAGGAGCAAGATCTATAATTAGAGTACTCATCCCAAACACTCTTGAACTTAGTGTAATAGGCATTGATAGTTAAGTCTTCTTAAGCCAAAGAACTGACCTCTTCTCTTAGCTCAAAAATTCTAGGGCCATTGCCGTGAGAGTAAAAATGTTGTAAATCAAGCCACACATCTCTAGTAGTCTTGAAGTATATAACACTAGATTGTAGATCCTTAGTGAGTGAGTTGAACAACCAAGCCAAGACCATACAGTTGCATTTGCACCAAGTAGTATAGTGTGAATTTGTTTCTTGAGGTTTTGGTATAGAACTATCTATGAAACCCAACTTACTTTTTGTGTCCAAAGTTACAAGAACTGACCTACTTTAGGTGTTGTAGTTCTCTTCAGTAAGGTGTTGTACCACAAGAGACAAGTCAAGGTTATCATTGTTGTCGAGTAATAAGGACTAGAAGGAATCTCCCAAAGTTGAGGGGAATGTGATTGTGTGGTTGAAGTGGAAGCACTAGTACCAGTACCACAAGAAACTTAATTATGATGAAAACTAGTGCAAATAATCAAGAAGAGTGACGAATTCTACTTGACGAGAAAGAACACTAGGAAAACAGAATTGAATTGGAAAATCAGAGAAGGAACACACCAGGAAATCAGTGAGTCCTAGTGAGGAAATTCTGAACTAGTTCAAGCTTTAATACCATGTTAAAATCTTGCAATCAAGATCAAGCTCCAACAATGGAGGTTGGGAATCACAGAAAGAGAGAGAGAATGAGAGAAATTGTATGAATGATCCTCATGTATTAAATATTTTAAGCTCTGTCATTTATATATAAGGAGCAAAGAGGTGGGAAACCAAAACAAAAAATAAGTAACTCCTAAGCTAACCAATACAAAGATGACAAGTGTCAAAACAAATTTCTAACTAACTATTTACATACAAAGCTACATGTCATTTATATTCATTTATTCTAAGCTACTTGTAGTTTAAGCTATTCTTCATTCATCCTTCATTATCACAGTTTAACCATATCCTTGGTAAAACTCACTTAAAAAAAAAAAAAAAAAGGACTTAGAATTGCTTTTTATTTGATAGCAAATAAATAGAAGATACAAAAAGACAATAGACGTCAGGAAAAACATACTTTATTCAAACTAATAAAGGAAAAGGCTCAAAAGAGTGCACTAGATTAGGTTAAATATTTAGTTATATACGGTTTAAAGATTTTAATTAATTTGAAATAAATAAAATACATATCCTCCTTTTTTTTCCAGTGGTATAGAATCTGTGAGGGGTGGAAGCCCATAAATGCTTGCTGGGCCTTGGGCCCAATCTTAATTATTGGACGTCCGAGGGGGGATTCCATGCCCAAGTTGGATCGGCTTAATTATGGTCCAAGGGTAACTCACCCTCGGATACTATTAGACGCCAATCAACACTCTTCCTCGCTGTACAAATAACCAGTCGGAAGGCTTCTTTGGACAAGAAAGGCCTACGATTGCGAAAAAGATAAGCCCAGTAACATCCAATCAAAAGGCTACTGCCTCCACATTAATGCTTACCAACCACTTTTCTGGCCACATTTATGTGGAAGAGACTCTTGAACAGTGTTGCATTAGCAACAGCAACTCACAGAGGGCCAGAAAAGGTGGCTGATGGGACGGGTACTCAAGTAGCACCCCCGATGGCCGACAGGTGGACGATCAAGATGGCCTAAGTGTAGATATAAAATGCAAACAACCCCCCCTGCAGAAGAGGGAGGGGAGGGAGAGAGAGGATATTCTGTGAAAAAGGCCCCGCTCGATTTAAAGAAAGATCAACTTTCATGTGTAGTGTACTCGGATATTTGAGTAATAAAATCATTTTAGTTGTTGGTAATCTTGTCTAATCCCCGCTCTTCGACCCACTCTCTATAAATTTATTGGATCGAGCTCTTTGGATCTGGACCCAACTCCTCATTGGGCCTGGGCTCCAAATTGTAACCGTACAATTGGCGCCATCTGTGGGAAAGAGCTCATGTGGTAGTCAGAACAATGGCTAACCATGGCAGATCGAGATCTGCAACCAGCAGAATCAAGGGGCTTTGACCGTGGTGACCCTTTCCTCAACCTCGAGCGAAGAGGTGACCGTAAGGGAAATGCCCACACCGCACGCCCTAACAAGAATCACCCCGGAGAGGAAAACCATGCCTCCCATGCAAACGATAGGAAGGATATGCAACTAGAAATCGACCAGCTGAAAAGGGAGTTACACCATATGAAGAGAAAGCGGGTTTCTCCGGGTTCAGGTTCTTCCTCTAATAGCGAGAAAGACGTCAATTATAAGCGGAGGTCTAGAACCCCACCCAGTGAGTCTTTCACTTATCAAAAGGAGAGCCATCACCGACGTCGAAGTCAAAGCCCGTCACATCGTGGTGTGGGAAGCGACGCCATAAGCAAGGCCTTGAGCCAAATCTCCAAATCGCCTTTCACGAGCAACATCAAAAGGGCAAAGCTCCCTAGACGTTTCAATCAACCAACGTTCACCATCTACCATGGCAGAACAGACCCTATAGAACACATCAGTCATTTTAATCAAAGAATGACCATCCATTCCAGGGATGAAGCTTTGATGTGCAAAATCTTCTCGTCTAGCTTGGGGCCAGTTGCAATGAGATGGTTTGACAGCTTGGAGACAGACTCTCTGAGCTCTTTCCACGATCTCACTCAAGCATTCTGTTCCCGCTTTGTTACATGTCGTAGAACTCCTCAGTCTTTGGCTTCTTTATTGTCCTTGAGCATGCGAGAGGGTGAGACCCTGAAGGCCCATTCGGATAAGTATTGGGAAACGTTCAATGAAATGGAGGGCAACTCTGACAAGGTGGCCATTAGCTCTTTTAAGCTCGACCTTCCAATTAATCATGGCTTGAGAAAATCTCTAACTGGTAAACCAGCCACAAGCATGCGCCAGCTGATGTACAGAATCGACAAGCACATAAGTGTTAAGGAAGATCAGCGACAGGAAAAGGGAAAGGACAAAGTTATCCCCCAAGAAAGGAGGGATTTCAGGTCAGACCGTTACAGCAACAGCAGACCCCACAGAGAGTTGATCGGGCAATCAGGGTCGACGGATGTTCAGGCAGCTCACGCTGTGTTCCGAGAACCAGTGCAATGGGTCCTGGAGATGATAAAAAATGAACCCTTCTTCAAACGCCCGAATAAGATGGTGGGAAACCCCGAGAGGCGCAACCACAACCTCTACTGTCAATACCATGAGGACCATGGGCACACCATCAAGGACTGCAGAAGTTTGTGTGATTATCTGGACCAACTTGTCCATAAAGGCAAGCTGAAGCAATTCCTGCACCACCCCAATGGTAGAGGGGGTCAGTCAAATTTAGGGCCTCGGAGGGATGATCCCTCGAGACCCCTCTTGGGCACGATAAAAGTTATTTTCGCTGCACCAGGAAGAACAGGGTCTTGCCCATCCAGGGTAATGTTTGTTACGCGACTGCCACCTGACGACTATGGCCGGGAGCCGAAAAGGGCGAAGAATGAGATGCAACCAGTGTTGGGCTTCTCGGACGACGACAAAATTGGAACCATTCCACCCCACGACGATGCCTTGGTGATCACCCTCAGGATCGAAGGGTATGATGTAAGAAGGGTGATGGTAGACCAAGGCAGCGATGCCGAAATAATGTACCCTGACCTCTACAAAGGGCTGAACCTGTCACCCGAGGATCTGATGCCCTACAGCTACCCCTTGGTGAGCTTTGATGGAAAATTGGTCACTCCGAAAGGCCAAATTAGGTTGCCTGTGCAAACTGGCCAGGAAGTGGTGGAAGTGGATTTTATTGTGGTGGACTCATACTCACCCTACACCGCCATCGTAGCCAGACCTTGGCTTCACACACTGGAGGCTGTTTCCTCCACCCTTCACCAGAAGATCAAGTATTCGTCCAAGTGTGAGGTTAAGGAAATTTTGGGAGACCAATCGGTGGCCAAGCAATGCTTGGTGGCTGCGATTCAACATACACCTGGAGCCGAGCCTCAGGCTCCTAAGGAAAGGAGCTTATAGCAGTTAAAATCCTCGGTGCTAAGTACCGAAGACCCAGCCGAGGGGGCGGAATGCGAAAGCTTGACAAGAATCGTTATCGACGAAGAACCAGAGAAGATTTTTCAAGTCGGATCCCAGCTGCCTCCCCAAGAGAAGGAAGAACTGACGAAATTCCTCAGATCAAACATTGACGTATTTGTGTGGGACCCCACAGAAGCCCCCGGGGTGAACCCAGAGTTCATTTACCATCGCCTAAACGTCAACCCAGCAGTCACCCCTAAGAAGCAGCCGCTCCAACGCCCATCTAGGGAGCATGCAGACGCAGTCAGAGAGGAGGTGGCGAAGCTCAAGCGATCCGAAGCAATTAAAGAGGTTTTTTACCCCGAGTAGTTGGCCAATACTGTGATAGTAAAGAAAAAGACCGGGAAATGGCGAGTTTGCGTGGATTTCACCGATCTAAATAAAGCTTGCCCAAAGGATCCATTTCCCATGCCAAAAATCGACCAATTGGTAGATGCAACAGTCGGCCACCCTCGGATGAGCTTCCTAAATGCCTTTCAGGGGTACCGCCAAATACCGCTGGCCCAAGGTGATTAGGAGAAAACCGCTTTCGTCATACCAATTGGGAACTACCACTATAAAGTGATGCCATTCGGATTAAGGAATGCCGGTGCAACCTACCAAATGATGATGACGAGGATGTTTGAGTCTCAGTTGGGTAAAAGCGTAGAAGTTTACATTGATGATATGGTGGTGAAGAGAAAGATCACGTATGAGCATATTGGGGACCTCGGAAGCGTTTTTGAAATCCTCAGAGAGCATAATCTACGTTTGAATGCCTCTAAGTGCACGTTTGGGGTGAGGTCAGGCAAGTTTCTAGGCTACATGGTTACTCACAGAGGAATTGAGGTGAACCCCGATCAAATCAAAGCAATTAGTGACTTGAAGTCCCCTCG
The DNA here is from genome assembly GCA_023621385.1 of Quercus gilva. NCBI lineage: Eukaryota > Viridiplantae > Streptophyta > Magnoliopsida > Fagales > Fagaceae > Quercus > Quercus gilva. The sequence goes on from CM042480.1 coordinate 30,755,498, forward strand.
GAATCCCAAGGAAGTCCAAAAGCTGACCGGAATGGCTGCGGCCCTAAATCGCTTCATTTCCTGCTCTGCAGACAGGTGTCGACCATTCTTCGAATTGCTAAATAAATGAAAGGGGTTCGAGTGGACTGAGGAATGCGCCTTGGCCTTCCAATAACTAAAAGAGTACCTCTCTCGGCCCCCTATAATGTCCAGCCCTAAGAAAGACGAGGTTCTATTTGCCTACATTGCTGTTGCCCCTTATGCCGCGAGCCTAGTGTTGATACGGGTCAATGACGGGGTACAACAGCTTGTTTACTATGTGAGCAAGTCACTACACGAGGCCAAGATTCGGTATCTACCCTTAGAAAAAGCCATTCTAGCCATGGTACACGGTACAAAGAAGTTACCCCAGTACTTTCAAGTGCATATGGTTGTCGTCCTCACCCAACTTCCACTTAGAGCCATACTCAAAAGCGCTGATTACATGGGAAGGATCGCCAAATGGGGAACAATTCTAGGTTCCTTTGACATTAAATACATGCCCCACGCCTCAATTAGGGGTCAAGTCTTGGCAGACCTGGTGGTCGAGTTTACAGAGCCTTCTATAGAAGAGGTAATCCCGCTACATGGCATGGATGGAAAATTAGTTGGCCTGATCACTTAGCGCGACCTATCGCCCTGGGAGGTGTACGTCGATGGCACAGCAAACCACAGGGGCTCTGGTGTGGGGCTAGTACTCGTGTCCCCAAAAATGATCATTATTGAAAAGTCGTTAAGGTTAGATTTTGCAGTAACAAATAACGAGGCTGAATATGAAGCTCTGTTGACGGGCATGGCTATGGTTAGGAAAATGGGGGGAAAAAGGATAGAGTTGTTCTCGGATTCTAGATTGGTGGTCAGTCAGGTGAAGGGGGAATTCAAGGCAAGAGATGAAAGAATGCGAGAGTACTTGAGGCAGGTCAGGCGCCTGCAATCGGAGTTCGAATCTTTCAGTCTACTACATATCTCCAGAAGCAGTAATTCCCATGCTGATTCCCTTGCCACCCTGGCAATCGCCTCGGCCCAACGCCTTCCTCGGGTTATTCTGGTCGAATATTTGAACAGGCTTACTGAGCCTCTAAGAGAAACGATCGAGGTTCATCAAGTGAGAGTGGAGCCCAGTTAGATGGACCGAGTGGCGCTGTTCTTGAAAGAAGACAAACTACCGGAAGAGAAGTCCGAAGCTGACAAAGTACGAAGGAAAGCAACGTGGTTCTGGTTATTCGAAGACCAGAAATTGTATAAACGGTCCTTCTCAGGGCCATATTTACTATGCATACGTCCCGAAGCAACTGAATCACTCCTTGAAGAGCTCCATGAGGGAATTTGCAGAAGTCATACAGGCGGAAGGTCCCTGGCGCACCGTGCAATCACTCAGGGATATTGGTGACCGAATATGCAAAGGGAGGCCCAGAAGTATGTGAAGAAGTGTGATCAATGCCACTGGTTCACCCCAAACATACATCAACCTGAAGGAGTCCTCAACCCACTTTCCAGCCCTTGGCCATTCGCCCAATGGGGATTAGATATTGTGGGTCCATTCCCCAGAGCAGCCGGAAACAAAAGGTATCTACTGGTTGGCACGGACTATTTCACCAAATGGGTGGAAGTTGAACCTTTGGCAAACATCCGAGACGTGGACGCCAAGAGGTTTGTCTAGAAAAACATCGTGACTTGGTTCGGGGTCCCTCGGACCCTCATCTCGGACAATGGCTTACAGTTCTTCAGTAGGGAATTTAGAAGATACTACGGCGAGTTAGGAATTACGAATCGATACTCTACTCCCGCCTACCCCCAGGGCAATGGACAGGCGGAGGCTGTTAATAAGGTCATAGTGAACGGACTAAAGAAGAGATTAGACGATGCGAAAGGAAAATGGGTGGAAGAGCTACCGCACGTCCTTTGGACGTACTGCACCACCCTTCGTAGGTCCACTGGGGAGACCCCATTCTCAATGACATATGGAGCCGAAGCTGTCATCCCTTTAGAAACCGGTCTTTCGACGTTGAGAACCAGTTCATTCTATCCGAACACGAACGATGACTTGTTAGAGAAAAATCTAGACCTGATCAAAGAGAAGAAGGAAAACGCGATGGTCCAACCGGCATACTATCAGCACAAGCTCAAGAGGGGATATGACGCTAATGTTAAAGCGAGGCCTCTAGCTCCTGGGGACTTGGTGTTGAGGAAGGTTATTGGCACCGCGAAGAACCTAGCTTGGGGCAAGTTGGGACCCAATTGGGAAGGGCCGTATCGTATCACCTCGGTGGCCGGCACTAGGGCGCACTTCTTGGCAGATCTAGACGAGCATGTAATACTACGGCCGTGGAATGTAAATAACTTAAAAAGATATTATTATTAATGAATTTCTTGTTGGTGTGTTTCCTTATTAACAGTATTTCTTAAATTATCCCAAGTGTTTAAACCAACCCCCTATCAGGCCTGTAGTCCTCGGACCAGCTGATGTAGGAAAGTTAACGCTGATTTCTTAAATTATCCCAAGTGTTTAAACTGACCCCCCATCAGGCCCGTAGTCCTCGGACCAGCTGATGTGGGGAAGTTAACGCTGATTTCTTAAATTCTCCCAAGTGTTTAAATGAAGTCATTATTGTTCGCAAAATTTTCCCTAGTTTTTATAAGATTCAGGTAGGCGACAATGAGTATACATGCGCATAGGAAAGAAACAAGATGAAAAAGAGGAAAGATTCATTCATTGATCAAAAAAGGGGTTACAGCGCCACAAAAAAAAAAAAAAAAAAAAAAAAAAAAAAAAAAAACTAGGCATGACAACAACAATAAATTCCCTCGGCTTCCTTGTTCTTCTCAGCTTCTTGGGTCTCCGAGGGTTGCTCATCCTCTTGGGCAGGATCAACGGTAGAAGGGGCACTTTCTAGGGTCTCTCAGATCTCAAGGTCGTAATAAATACTCCCAGATTGCCTCCAAGCTAAATCCACAGGGATGCCTGCCATATTAAGGGCCTTACCCCATGATATTACGCAATAATCCCTGCACAACTCAACGAACTCTTCTGTGAGCCTTGCCTGCGTTTCCTCTACACCAAGCACGTAGGAAGCCTTCTTCTCAGCCTCTAAAGCCTCTTTCGCCAGCTGCGCAGCCTCGTGCGCCTTCTTCAGTTCGGCCTTGAGGTCTAGCACCTGCTGCTTTTTAGTGGCCAGGTCTATTTCAGTAACGTGCAATTTCTTGCGCTGGTCCTCGGCTTGTGCTTCAGCGCTTTTCAGACCGACCACGGCGCTGTTCCACTCCCTCTCCGAAATAGTGAACTTCGTATTGAGCTTAGCATGCTCCTCCTTGAGCGCACCCAAAGCCTTCTCAACCTCGTCACAAGATTCAGACGCTGCGCGAGCTTGATTGCTTTTGGTTTTGACCCACTCCTCAGCTACGAAGACCTGCTGGGTAATCTGCACGAATGAATCCAAAGGATCCGAGTCAAAGCCAAGAGGATAACAAATAAGTATTTTTGGTAAACGGATCAACTAAGGATTGAATGCATACTTGACCTTAAAAGGCTTACCATAGCTAAGTCCCTCTTCAGGGATAAGAAGAGGTCCGGCTGCCTAAAGCGCCTATACGCCTCCATATCCGTCGACAAGAGGAGGGGTTGCTTTAAGGCTTCAGCAATATAGCCTGCCTGCCCCCTTGATAACTCCGAATCGAGGCATCCAGGAGGATAGGAGCGCCATCCACTTCCAGGGTGGGGGCCCAAATCAGGGGTGGCCGACACACATCGGCGCCTTGAAAACCCTCTCTGCTATCCACAGAGGATGCCCGCTTGTCCCTAGCTCGCCGGGGCTTCTTGGCATCCCTCAGCGGGATCACTTCACCCTCCTCCACCTCTCGCACCTCTGTTTCCTTCTGCTTCTTTTTTATATCAGCGATCGTTTGCTGGTTGGTTGAGGCCGTCGAAGGAGGTGGAGGAGGGAATTTGGTGGTCATTTGGGTCTTAGGGGCGTCCTTCGAGGAGCTGCCTTTGCCGCTCGATGCCATCAGCACCCGCAGAGCAGTGCCATCATTGTTTGGCGACATCTCTTCTTCTTCCTCCTCGGAGTCCTCTGGGTGTGAAATTACCAAAAAGGGAGCTTGGACACTGGATTGCTGGTTTGGCTCGTCCTCGGAATCCGATAATGAAATTACTTTCTTCCCTCGACCCTCTTCTTCGAATTGGAACTTGTCGATCTCCTTGTCAAATGAACGGTTTGAAAAGGCAATCCCCTCTCCGACTGCAGGAGCTTCGGCGGGAAGGTGGTAGGTTGGCTGGACAGCCAAAGGTGCACCTAGGGGGATAGGATACGCTACTGGGGGAAGATCGTGGTCGGCTAAGAAGTTTGGCCGAGATACGTCTATACGATGGATGCGGTGGTCCTTCGCCCTTATGGCGTTACCAACATCCAAAAACGCGTCCGATATGGGCTTGAAGTCCAAAATCAGGTGGACAGCCCGCAGTTGTCCATCTTCGCTCACAAAGATCTTGAATCGCAACAAATAGTTGAGGGCTTGGATGTTGGTCAAGCTGAGTCGATGAGCTACATACGTTCTACCTGCAAAAATCGCTGAGCAAGAGAAAAGGGTTAGACATCACCAAAAAAAAATATATATCCTTTATGGGGTGAGGAAAGGCACAAGGTCAGGAGTGGGTAGCTCAAATCTATTGCTAAAAGGCCTAAAACGTCCCACCTGGTTCCCCCACTTAGACTGGACAATGAACGCCATCGTGCCACGCTCCTGAAGCTATGAGGAAATCATCCTTCATACCCTTATTTGACTTGGGCAAACACGATATCATCCTTACTACGACCGAGCGGGACCTTAGGTAATATCCAACGGATTTTTGGGAATGGCACTCGTACATATGTACCACGTCGTGCCAGGTTAGCCGCAGACCCAGATGCTCATTGAGAGCATCAACGCTACCCAGAACTCTGAATAAGTTGGGCGCGCACTGGTGGGGGCACAATCTATGATTAAACAGGTAATCCCTAGTTACTAAGCCCATGGGGAGGGTTATCCCTCCCTCTATAAAGGCAATCATGGGGATGACTGCCTCCCCCACTTTTCGATCGGACTCTATTTGTTCCGTTGAACAGTAGCATAGGTTGACCCCCTGGGGTATGTGATATTTTCTCTTGAAGGCCTTTATTTTCGCACGAGAGTTCACTAAGCTCTCGAATCTACCCATTTTCTTGGCAAACTAAAAAAGGGGGATTCACGGTCCGAGTGGACTTGGCGACAAGGAAACAGTAAATCAGAGAACTTTCGACTTACGCAGGCTAAGGTGAAAGGTGATCCACGAAATCCTGCAAAAAGGAATTCTAAAAGTTCCTGAGATAGAGATGGCAAGGCGTATGGCGATTTGTTCAGACGAAGGATCTGAAGCACTAGTTATCGCTCAAGAGTCTGGGAGTTTCTAAGATAAGAGAAAAAGAGAATAGATCCCTCTGGCGCTTTATATAGGAGGCGAAAAGTTGGGGGGAGTTATCCCGCCCAAACTTGAGGGAAAACATCAGCCGTTGGATTAGTGCCACACCAACAGATGTAAGAGACATAGCGCCGCCTGGAGCAATTAATGAAGCGTAGCGAAGTCCGAAGCAATTAATTGCGATTACGACGCGCACAGAACCACGCCCTCCATGGGTAAGTTCAAAGGCCCATGACACTCCTATTGGTCAATTTCAAAAAATCAAAATCTCTCATTTTCCCCTCAGATGCGAAGAAAAAAACCAGAGATTTTTAGGGGCTATTGTGAGGGGTGGAAGCCCATAAATGCTTGCTGGGCCTTGGGCCGAATCTTAATTATTGGACGTCCGAGGGGGGATTCCATGCCCAAGTTGGATCGGCTTAATTATGGTCCAAGGGTAACTCACCCTCGAATACTATTAGACGCCAATCAGCACTCTTCCTCGCTGTATAGATAACCAGTCGGAAGGCTTCTTTGGACAAGAAAGGCTTGCGATCGCGGAAAAGATAAGCCCAATAACGTCCAATTAAAAGGCTACTGCCTCCACATTAAATGCTCACCAACCACTTTTCTGGCCGCATTTATGTGGAAGAGACTCCTGAACAGTGTTGCATTGGCAACAGCAACTCACAAAGGGCCAGAGAAGGTGGCTGATGGGACGGGTACTCAAGTAACACCCCCGATGGCCGACAGGTGGACGATCAAGATGGCCTAAGTGTAGATATAAAATGCAAACAACCCCCCCTGCAGAAGAGGGAGGGGAGGGAGAGAGAGGATATTCTGTGAAAAAGGCCCAGCTTGGTTTAAAGAAGGATCAGCTTTCATGTGTAGTGTACTCGGATATTTGAGTAATAAAATCATTTTAGTCGTTGGTAATCTTGTCTAATCCCTACTCTTGGACCCACTCTCTATAAATTTATTGGATCGGGCTCTTTGGATCTGGACCCAACTCCTCATTGGGCCTGGGCTCCAAATTATAACCGTATAGAATCTATCGATAGATTGGGAAGGGAAAGAAAAAGTAATTAAAGCCCAAAAGATAGACACAAGTATCAAAGAGAGACAAAGCCTTTTTTAGTTTTTGGAAGAGACTTTGGCAGTAAATGCTTCAAAAAAAAATATGACCATCAAAATTCAATGAATTCATTAAACTAAACCAAACATTTATCTACATTTTCACTAGAAGAGTATGAATTCACTTTGGTACCACAAAAGAATTGAATTTTAGGATGTATGCCATATTAAATGCACAAAGCTAGAAGAGGATTAAAAAATTGAAATTATAGGTTTATAGCTCACGTGGAATTGTAGGGATAGAGTTCCAATTTTGCTTTCAAAGAGCACACTTTACATGGCAAGAAAATGTAGCAATTGCAACTTGCATGTACAATACCATATTTGTACATTAGCTCCCCATACCAAAATACAACACAAAACCTATTTTGATTTATTTCATAAAGAACTTATTTTTGAATATCAAAGCAAATGTGAATTTTTATTCACAAGTAGAGAGACAATGCACATATAACAGGTTAGCATAAATTCAACCAAGATTTAATATGGAGTATCAAATTTATCCATAAGCTAAAGTTTCTAAAGGAGTTACCTTCATATATACATAAATTTATAAAGAGAAATAATTCTAAGACAATCCAAGAACAGAGTCAAGAACATAAACCAACACAAGGGAGAATGGATAAAGTGTGTATGCCACCGCACACATCCAAGGGGGGAAGGTGATTCGAAAACTAGCAAGAAGACCAATTGCAGCGCATACAATCACAATAGTCAGCATTTCAATTGAGAAATACCACTCCAAATTGCGAATGTATATGAGGCTTAAGAAGATCGACAGGCCAATGATGTTACTCACGGTCACTAATCTATAAATCTGCAGCAAAAAAAAAAACTGAAAACCATTAATTACGAAAGCCAAATTACAAAATATTCAGTTCATATACCTTGTCTTAAAAGGAGAAAGAGAAAGAGGAGACACTAAAAGATCTCCATATGTGTATATGCATGCATACATTTGCTAAAGTAATGAAAAATAGCATCGGTTATTACTTAAATGCAATTAAAACAAGACTAAATTGTAACTAGACCATAACGTGTTTAATATTAAAGTTTTCTGTAGCATTATACGTGCATCTACGTGTGCCTATGTGTTTCTGAGAGGGAGAGACAGGCTTCTGTTAGATTTAAAATATAGAATGAAGTTTGATCAAATTTTAGATTTTGCTTTCTCTTACTAATTAATCTCATCTTATTGTTTGTTTGTTTTAATAATGACTTTCACAACCAAAAACACGTGGAACCATTTCCTATTTTGTTAGTTTCAAGTTAAAAGTTCTTTACAAAAAAACTTCTACAACTAAAACAAAAATATGTATAGCTACACACAAGAATATCTCTAGAAATGCGAACCTCAGAAAATGTTAATTTTCCAACAATGCTTGGTTTCTTTCTGCTGACAAGAAGTAGAGCTGACACAACATCACTACATCCAGCAAGAGGCAGAATGATGAATGAGATAAAGAAAGAGGGAATTCTTGTGGCAATGGCAAAGTTATCAACAACGTCCACGAGGGGATCGGCAAAAAAAGATGCAACAAGAATTCCAAGAAGCAGCATCAATACTGTTTTACAGACAACCCATTTAGGATTTCCAATGACTTGCATATTCCCATAACTCTGTTGCCCAACAAAGTATGATTTTGTTAGTGTTATAATGTGTGGTTGGTATACATTCTGGTCCACTCAATATGATATGAAGGACAGAAGGAAAATATAAAATGAAATATACCTGAGGAAAGCTATGTTTAAATCTTATTGGGCGGGGCGATGATGATTGAATTTGGAATTTCCAACGCTCTTCCCAGCTAAATCACTTCGTTCCCCAAGTAAATGTTGATTCTCATTTCTATGCTGCATATAAGAATTTTGAAAATATTGTAATACTTAAAACAAGACACGTTACTAGATATACTCAACTGGGAGAGAAGGGGGAAAAACATACAGGATGCAATTTGTGTTTAAACCTTATTGGCTTGGGACGATGATGAGTGAGATAAACATTCTGTAGACTATGATGATTGTCACGAATAGCTGAAGGCTTAGTCTCATCCAACCATTTTGGAAAATGTATGACAAACTCATCCATGCTAATACGAGATTCTCCAGATGTATCAAAATCTCTCAAAATATTTTCCACAGCAGCATCAATATCAAGATGTCGTTTAAGATTTATTCCTAAAAGAAGTACTTTCAACTCCATCGGTGAGAGGTATCCATCATCATTAGTATCAATCTTCTTAAATAACCTATAATTAAATACAAAACAATGTATTCACTATCGTTTCAATAGTTAAGTGTTCAACCAAGAGTTTGTTGCATGTTTAAGTTTGGGTGTTGGCTCACTTAGGAAAGTAAATTATCTTTATTTATATCACTCCTTTGGGTATGATTTATTCTAATTGCATGTTGAAAAAGAATTTAGTGTGGAGTCAGATGATTGTTTATGCAAGACAAAGAAGCTTATTTGTTCTTTTGAAATACCATGTACTAGGAGCATACCTTAGTTAGTTGTATCTTATTTAGGTAAACAAGAGAGTAAATATAGTAGCAATGTCTTGTAAAGATGAGTATATTTGTTTAAGTAAAAAATCCTTTGCCTCCACTATGATTTTAGAAGGTAAATTTTGCCTAACTCCCTCTTGATTTATGCTCAATTTCTTTGTGCTTTTGGTATGCTACTATATATGTAAAGTTCATGAAAACTCATTAACATATCTCAAGGTGCTAGATAAATAAGGTGATCAACACAAAAAAATAAAAATAAAAATAAAGAGATTTAAGAGTAGAGGAAAGAACAAACTTTATAATGGCAGCTGTGTCTGGTTCACCATTTTCTTTATAAAATATTCGTGTTGTGTTGCTTTTTGAATGTTTATTTGACAATTCATGCTTTTGATTTGCATAGTCCAATTTTCTCTTCTGAATCCAAGGCTGAAAAATCTGCATCAATGTTTCCAAATGGAGATGCTAGCATTAGTATAGAAAAGGAGCAGGAAAAGTTTACGTCATATTCTACAATGGATGAAAAAGTTTGGCAATTGATTAATAAAAGATACTTCAATAGCTAGCAAATAAGAACAACTGGTAAATTCAAGTAATTAAACTACCTGATAGACTCCATAGGAAAGCAATAAAGAAAATGAGACAATGACTGAAATCAATAAAGTGTAGCGACTCTGAGATGTTTTTTTAAACGCTTGTGGTAGTAAGACTACCATAATTGGGATAACAGATATAACCATGATCCTTGCAGCATAGGTGGTTTGGATATCAGTATTGACAACTGACCCTACAAAATTGAAGAAACATGCATTATATTGTGAAACATATCATCCATACCACAAGCATACTCATTGACAAAAAATTTGTTGCTAATATTTAGTATATATAGTTGCATTAAAGTGAAGAAATGAAAGTTGACTTTTTTAGTGTAAACTTTAGTTCTAAATCGCAGTAAAGGACCAAGTTAAGCCAAATGTACATATTTATCTTCACCAATTTCGTGCCATATCTGTATGACATGTTCAAAATTTTCCTAGATTGGGAATATTTTATTCCTAACAATAGATTTTTATATCATATATAGTAGTAGAAGGTAGTTGCTTTGTTCATGTATCATACAAATAACAAACTAGTGAACATGAGAGAATTCATAGATAAACTCAGTATTTAGATTTGTTATTTGTACGTAAATATTTATCATACTTATGGATAACTTTAAACATATTTCTCATTCTATTCTTTTTGGTAACTACTGATTACATTGAAAAGATGAAACAAGAAAACAAATGGGGTATAGGAAAATTGTGGTAACTAGTACTAATAACAAAACAGTGTCTGTAAATTACTCTTGGGGTAGAGGAAAATTGTGGTAGGGAGTTTAATTAACATCATATGGGTATTGGAAAGAACATTGCTTTAGTATGATAAATTGTGGGAGGGAGTTTAATTAACTCCGGTTTCCTCTTCGATTACATATCTCGGTGTTATCTTGTGTTTGCATCTTTCTTCCCTACTCTTTAAGCTTTACATTTATTGCTCATTGTGGTTGCTTATAGCTTAAAGTAGTGTTACCAGTTTATAACGCGTGCTTTACTCTTATTCTGCACTTAGTCAGGTTAGAATAAAAGTACGTAAGCCGTAATTTAAAATTAGGGGTCTAAACAAGCATTAGTGTTTTCACACTAATTGAGCTTTCAATCTACATGAACTTGAATCACTTGATAAGTTATTCTTTTATTTTATACTCATTTGAGATCTGCTTACCTCATAGTTTATTGATTGCATTACTATCATTTATTGTTGTTTTGAATTGATACAGTTTATAATTGATAATTCTTTCCTTGCAATTTGATTATTTCTACAAAATTTTATTGACTTACCTAGTTACCTTCTTTGTCTTGTTCAATGGTGTGTGACTTTCTACTTACTAGGTTGTGTAACTCACTATATTATTTCAAAAAATTTCAGATTAGTTGCCTGAGGTCGTAGTCATAACAGATTATTAGGATGCAATCGTTCTTGCTTTCAAGTGAGCTAATGTTAAGATTTCAAGCAAACATTTATGTCTGGAGAATTTCATGTATTATAGGTTGTAATATTATCTTGGGAGTAGTTCTATCAAGACTTATTTAAGGTTTTTGTTTATGCTTAATCTTTGAGTTTAGATGACTTGGTTATTTGACATCAATTTATTATGTCATTTAGAGATGGTTTAACATTTCGATGAATAGGGATTAACAATTTTAGGGGTGGTACATTAGGTCTCAGCTCATAAATAGTACATCTAAGTTCTTGGTGAATGGAGTCTAAGACTCAGGTTACTCTGCAGAACTTTTGGCAGAAGCCATAGATGATAGAACTAGATCATTTTAGAAAATTTTGTTGAGAAGCTTGAAAATAGACACTAACAAGATTATATATTAGGTTACTATAATCAATTTAGTTAACTGCCAGGTATTGAAAACATGCTTGAACATTTTCTCTCAATTCATTGAAAACAAGCTGGCATATCTTCAAAGAAAACTTGCATGCACGCCCACACACATTCATACACAGCCTTGCTATGTGAAGTATGAGAAAATACCAGTAAAGCTAAAGCGTTTTGTATTTGTTGAATCTGCAGAATCTTCAAGGTCATGCCTGCTAAATAAAACAGAGGATCCCCAAAGTAATGTCAGAAGATTAACAGCTGTTCCAGCCAGCAAGCCTATTCCAATGGAGAGCTGACTTTGAGCAGTTTCCTTGGTCTCAGATAGTCCAGATGCTAAAAAAACATAAGAAAGTTCATTAGCATTAATGTATCTTCATTTATTGCAGGCCACTATAACAGGTACTTAATAGTGGTAAGTGATTAAATTCACCTTTGTGAAACAACCAATTGATTTAAATAACAAGATTTAACATGAAAACAACCATAAATCTGAAGTTTCCAAGTGACTTGACTCAAGTTGTTTCTATGTTAAACAAATTCAGTCAAGGCATTTAACATGTATTACCCTACGTACCCCTACCCGATCTTCCAGATTTGGTACAGGAAATACCCATACCCTATACCCCAATCCTCTAATGGGTCGGGTAAAATCCGTGACAGCCAGGTGGGTACCCATCTCTTAACGGGTTGTTGCCAAATGGATGGAATTTGCCTCTTGTAGGAACATTAGTACTTTAAGATAAAAGGTCTCTGGCTAAGGACCAAACGGATCTATAATCATTCAAACAAAAATCGAATTATAATAATGTTACAGTTAGACCTAAGAAATGACATTAACACATGGACTTTATGGTTTGGAAATTGTAACCGCACCCCTGGCCCTTTCTGACCTTTAATCTTTGAAGAAGTAAAGAATTGAAGGACAATAATGCCCATACGCAATGTAGCACGCAGAAAGTGCTGGTTTCAAATAATTCCAACAAAGAATAAAAGAAAGTCAGACTTACCAAGGATGATAATAGCATTAGGAAGTGAGCTGAATATGAGCAAGGGCCAAGGAGAGACCACCAATGGCAATGATGCCCGGACCAAGAATCTCAAGCAAAATCTCACTTCCATCAGTCAAAATCTTAGCAGCCCAGAAAATGCAATAAGCATATACAAGAATTAGAAAGCCATTTCCTAGGACAGTGTTGGTGCATGGCATAACACCATAGGTTTGCTCACAATCATCAGATGAAATGAAACGGTTATCATGAAATGTTGGCAGCTGAACGCGTTGAACTTCATAAGGAAACTTAATGTTTGTGATAGGTTCACTCCAACAAGGATAGGCTAGTGTAATAAGGAGGAAGAGTATGGCTAAGAGGACAAATCTAAGTTTCTTTGCTATGTTAAAGTTTGGAAAATGCATCGTTAGTGTCGAAGTATGCAAGCAGGAAACAAATCAAGATAACAGAAAGACCTCTGAAGTCTGAAGGGTGAAAGTCAAGCTCAAGTCAACTATATATATATATATATATATATTTTTTTTTTTTTACAATAAAATAATATAAACATGATTTAAGAATATAAGCATCCTTTATAACCAAAATAAAACTACTTATTTATCTCATCTATTAATTATTTGGCCGGGTCTGAGAACCACATTATATGTCCACGTGGAATCCCAACTGTCCTCATATATCCTATCTATTTTCTCACCCTCTAAAATCTTAATCTCTTTCACAGCCTCACACCTCCTCTCCTCTGGCCAAAGAACAACTCTCTCTCTCTCTCTCTCTCTCTCTCTAAGATGGCTGCAGCAGAGGCATTTGTATTCAACATAGCACAAAAAGTGCTGGAGAAATTGGGATCCCTGGCTTTCCAAGAAGCTCGCTTGATATGGGGTGCTGAAAGTGATCTGGGAAGACTTGAAAAAACCTTATCCACCGTCAAAGCAGTGTTGTTGGATGCAGAAGAGCAGCAGGTTCATAACCAAGAGCTGACCATCTGGCTTGGGCAGCTCAAAGAAGTGTTTTATGATGCTCAAGATGTCCTTGATGAGTTCGAGTGTGAAGCGCTGCGAAAGCAAGTGGTGGAAATGCAGGGGAGCACCTCCAGGAAGGTACGCCATTTCTTTTCTTCCTCTAATCCACTTATATTCCGAACCAAGATGGCTCACAAAGTCAAAGAAATTAGAGCTCTGTTAGATGAGGTTGCAGCCGATAGGGCTAAGTTTCATCTCTCTGAACGGTCGGATGATGGGCATGTGGTGCGTGGAAGGGAGATGAGTTACTCCTTTGTCCAGCCTTCAGATGTGATAGGAAGAGACCAAGACAAAGAAAATATTGTGGAGCATCTAATGGATCCTAGTGATGGTCAATCCATCTCTGTTGTTCCTGTAGTTGGGATTGGAGGTCTTGGCAAGACTGCGTTAGCTAAACTGGTGTTTAATGATGAAAGAGTGATAGAGCATTTTGAGTTAAAGTGTTGGGTGTGCGTGTCTGACGAATTCGTTTTAAAACAACTACTGGTAAAAATTATCCAATCAATAACTAGTGAAAATTGTAGCGATTTGGATGTAGAGCAGTTGCAAATGCTACTTCGAAATAATTTGGATGGCAAGAAATTATTTCTCGTCTTGGACGACGTATGGAATGAGGATAGGGGAAAATGGATTGAGTTGAGGAATTTGTTGATGGGGGGTGCCAATGAAATTAAGATTCTTGTGACTACACGCAGCCCAACAATTGCTTCCATGATGGGCACCATGTCCCCATACAACTTGGAAGGTCTTTTACATCAAGAATGTCTGTCCCTATTTATAAAATGGGCATTTGATGAAGGAAAAGAGAGGCAGCACACAAACCTCGTTGAAATTGGGGATGCGATTGTGAAGAAATGCAAAGGGGTTCCCTTGGCAGTGAAATCGTTAGGAAGCCTACTATATTCAAAGCTTGATGAACGTGATTGGCTATTTGTAAGAGATAATGAAATGTGGAAATTGAACAGAAAAGCAGGGGATATTTTGTCGGTCTTGCAATTAAGTTACAATCAGATGCCATCTTACTTGAAACAATGTTTTGCACTTCTTTCACTTCTTCCGAAAGATTATAATTTCAATACTTTTGATTTAATTCCATATTGGATGGCAAATGGGCTTCTTCAATCACCAAATGAAAATCAAGAGCCGGAAGATGTTGGCAACCAATATATAGATGAGCTCTATTCAAGATGTTTCCTTGAAGATTATATTGATTTAGGTTTCATGCGAACATTCAAAATACATGATCTTGCACATGACCTAGCACTATCATCAGCCCAAAGTGAGTGCTTAATTATTAATTGTCAGATCCAAAACATCTCTAAAAAGGTTTGGCATTTGTCATATACTGACAATACTTGGCAGAATGAAAATGTTTTAAAATGTTTACAAAAATCAAAGAGTTTACGAACCATTCTTTTTACGGTGGAAGGAGTTGGACCTTCTACTAAATCCTTTGTTGATTTATGTCTCTCAAAATTTAGATACCTGCGAGTTCTAGATTTAAGTGACTCAAGTTTTGAGGTGTTACCCAGCGCCATTGGTACCATGAAGCATTTAAGGCTATTGAATTTGACTAACAATTGTAGAATTCATAAACTCCCAAACTCCATTTGCAAGCTTCAAAATTTGCAAACTTTAAAACTCCATGGATGTGAAAATATAGAAGAATTACCAAAAGATATAAGATACCTGATCAGACTTAGAACCTTTTCAATGACAACCAAGCAGAAGTGTCTACCTGGGTGCTCTAATTCCCTGCGAGCTTTGGGATTATTTAATTGTGGCAATCTAGAATCTTTGGTTGAAATGATGCAAGTTTGTACAAGCCTTCGGTTCTTGCTTATTGTCAATTGTGGGAGTTTGACCTCTTTGCTTCCTAACCTAAAATTCCTTACCATGTTAGAGTCTTTGGGAATTGAGAATTGTGAAAAGCTTGATCTGACTGAAATGGAAGACAATGAAGATGATTTCCCAACTAGCCTTCGAGCATTACGCTTTACTGGACTACCACAGTTGGTGGCTATGCCCGATTGGATCAAACACTCTGCAAAATCTTTACAAATCCTTGATATTCAGAGTTGTCCTAACTTTACAGCATTGCCAGAGTGGCTGGTGAATCTCAAATCGCTTAGACAACTTACAATTTTGAATTGCCACAAATTGTCTTGTCTATCGAAGGGGAAGCTTTGTCTCCCAACTCTAAGATCTTTCAGAATAGCAGAATGTCCCGAATTAATTAGAAGATGCCAACCGGAAATCGGAGAAGATTGGCACAAGATTGCTCATGCCTCAGAAATTTATCTTGACTACAAGCGGATTAAATAAGCTGATAATTAGGTATGGAGTAATCGCTCTCCCTCTCTTTTATTTATTCTTACTTCCAAGAGTTTAACATTTATAAAATATTATTCTATTTTTGGTAGTGTGATCATTGCAAATCAATATATATATTAATAGCTATAAATATGCATTATATGTCCACCATACATTAATTTGGTCAAAGTCGGAATTCTTGTTATGTTAATTAGATGTTGAAATTGGAAGTATTAATGGACTAATGGAGATATTCTTGATTTCATAAATTGCTTAATCTGTACAAGTGCTTTTAATTGGTGGAGATACTTATAGACTATATTATAGAGTAATTATACAAGTGCTCTTTTCTATCTTCTAATAAGGGTCCATTTGGTTGGAGGGGTTGAAAAGTGGGAGGATAGAAAATAGGGAAGGGATAGAAAATTGTGAAGATAGAAGAGATTTAATTTTCTTTCATATATATTTGGTTTGGAGGATGGAAAATGGAGAGATGGAAGATGAAGTTGGTATAAATTTATAATTATATCCCTATTAAAAAAATCAAAAAGTAATACATTTTTTTAATTAAAATCTTTTTATGGACACTTCAATTAATATATATATATATATATATATATTTTAAGTCCACAAGCCTAAAGATCCAAAACAGATGAGAAAAAAAAAGGTGGGGAAAAAAAAAAACAAATGAGAGTGTAAGAAATGGATAAAAGCAAAAAGAAGAAAAAGACAAATAGTGAATTGTGTGTGTGTCTGATACATACGCGTTATTTCTATTTTTATTATATTGTTATTTGTGTGAATTGTGATGTGTGTAGATGTGTGCATGTACTGTATAAATATAATATAACTTTATATAATTTAATAATTATGAAATAAAAATGATTTGTTCAATGTATGTGTATTGTTATCATGTTATAATAATCTTTTGTTATAAAGTTAAAGATTCAAGAAAAAAAAATAGTAAAGCTAGTGATTGTTCAAGCATTTGATTGGTTAAGTAGACATTTAGTGTATTATTTATGTATAGATGAGTGTGGCTGTGTGGGTCAATAATTAATACAATGTTAGTAGGTTGAATTTTGTCATTTAGTTTAAAATATTTTTATAAAAACAAGGACAAATAGATAATGAAAACTGCATGAAAATAAAAATATTATTTAAACTTAACAAAATAAAATGGTAACACCTACCTATACTAGCAATAGATAATGTCAACTGCGATTTCAAATTTTGAAAACTCTTAGAATGAAATTGTAAAAGTTCATACATTTGCGGTTTTTTTTTTTTTTTTCAATAACTCGATATATTAAAATTCATCTTTTATTAAATTTTATTTATTTTAAGTTTTTTAATGACCCCCTAAAAGAATTCCTTGATCGCTGAGAGTACAATTATGTTGTATTTCCCCCTTTCACATTATTGTGGGTTCCATTAATTGAATTCATGGTGATTCAACCAAAAAATAATAATAATTAAAGTATGGTAGGATCTAACATTCATATGAAACGAGGGAATACCATGTAACTAAGATCTAGGAGTATCTAAAAGTGTTCTCTATACTATATATTGTTGAGATCCAATTCCAACTCATTATAGCTTCATAATCTTTTATAATGGTGTGCATGAGTTGAGTTAAGGGATTTTTCAATCCAATCCACTATATCCGGGTTGAAAAAAAACTCAATCAAACTCAATCCATCATAGGGTTCAACCCAACCCACGTGGATCGGATTGGACATTTAAAATAACAACATATTTACTAATTAAACCTGAGCATGGCACCAAACTAACACAAGCTATATGATTAGTGCATCAAACTAACACAAATAAAAAGCAAATTTATATCCTATAATTATGTTGGTATTTCATCAAACCAAAAGAGTAAATAATAAAATCATATAATATTTTTTAAATAAATATCAAATATAGGTGGGTCGGGTTGGGTTAGGTGAATTTATAACTCTGCTAACCCGCATTCAACCCAACTCACTGTAAAATAAAATTTGGCAACCCAACCCAACCCAACCCACCAACCCCTAAATATTGACCCAACCGGTGGGTTCAGTTGGATTGGATTGGTTTTGGTGGACTGGTGGGTTAGCTGCACGCCCTACTTTTTGACGTACTATATTGATGTATGTATACTCCTTTGACTTGAATTTTTGGCTATAAGATAGTTTCAGTAACCCTGTCCATGAGTTTAATATAGCCATTATCTGGATTGTGTGATGTAGTGGAGGTTATGCAGATTCATAATGTGATATTGTTGATGATAATTTTGATAGTTGAGATATATTTCATTGACGTTGACCCAAACCTTGAAGATAATAATGTGACCATATCTAACGGAGCAATACACAAGACACGCAATTTTAGATTATCAAACTTGTGATATGTTTATTGAGTATAATTTATCTCTTGAGTGTCATTTCCATTATATAATACGATCTTGTTCTCTTTTGACTTGCCTCTGATTCTTAACGCTATTATTTAGTGAGTCTTTTGACATTTTTGTACCCATTGAGAAACAAATAATATTTTTCTCACCTCTACTATTCTATTTACACTTTGTTTCAATACGAATCTTGTAGTTCTGTTTTTACCTCTAGATGTTAGTGTGTGATTTATCACTTACAAGGTTTATTTAGCGCCTTATTTGTCGTTTCAATATTTTTTGCATATTAGCTGATTGTGTTTACAGTTTTACAAGATCATTTAGGACGTGATGTTTTGAGCTGCAGGTGGACTATCATTGAAATCTTTAGTGCATTGTTAGTTTCGGAGATTTTCCTTTTGTATTTGAAATTCAATCTTTTGTTTTGGGAGTTTACTCTATCATGAGTTATTTGAGATTTTTATTTATGTTTTATCATGAGAAGTTGGATTATAATGTTATTTTGGAGTTTATGAATATTAAATCTTATTTTTCTAACGGTAAGCTTAGGTTGACATGTGAGAATGATAATATTTTGATTTTAAGATGCACAATGTTATGGCATTGCATATGTGATGCCTTTAAATCTAGAACATGCATAATATCTATGGGTTGCTCATACACTAGAGCAGTGTCTATGGCTTGCTCATGACTCATGAGGATAGAGCAGTGTCTATGGTTTGCCAGGTAATGGAGAACATATTCCTTTCGCTTGATAACTGGTACTCTTAAAGAACCTCTGAGTTTTTGACAATTGTTTGAGAACTTTTGTCTCATGATTTTGTTCTATATAATGCTAATGTCTTTTAAGCTCAATGATTGGTTGTGTCCAGCAAGTTACACTGATTTTATATTTTTATTGCAAGCAAAGTTGGTTCCTTCTTAGCACATCCTAATTTATTTAATTAATTTGTTTTTATACTACTTAATATCCTTAGAGTAATTCACCAAAAAAGAGTAGAGGCGGTTAATCCGCTCAAAAAAAAAAAAAAAAAAAAGAAAGAAAGAAAGAAAGAGAAATACCGAGCCCAAGATCCTTCTGGCTTCACACCCTCTGATCCAGTGACATACAAAAGGGCCAATGTGTCTGTCACAAGGCATGACTTGGATGCCCTATAATGTTGCTGATAAATAGTAAGGCTGTTCCATGCAACAAGACTTAGACCCTCAAAAATCAACTGCAAATTGACTTGTTTCATAAATTGAACATTGGGTGTCTTGCTACTAAAGCTAATCTTCATGATCATCAATCATCATATTCTCCTCGATGATTTTTATTTTTTATTTTTATAATCAGAATGTCACGTACATTTTCAATAAGTTTGAAATGAAGCATTTTACAACTAATAATCCTCGTTTGAGCCCATGGTTTCTCAGGCTCAAATGGATGCCTTCCTTTCTTAGGTTGCCATTGTTTTTGTTCAAAATGCAAAAGCTATTACATGTACATAGCAATTTAGGCCTATCAACAAGTCAAGCTCATATTAGACAAGATTTTTTTTTATCCAAATTCAATTTTAGGTAAATTAAATTTTTAGTCCTTAGCATTTACACTATGTCAATTCGATCCTGACATTTCAAATATGTAATTTCAATCCTCAACCTTTTGGTATTGTGTTTGTGTCAAAAATTTAAAATGGTTTCTATCGTTAAGTGATTGATGAAAAATACTGATATGATGAGGCTTTTTTTTTTTTTTTTTTATAAAAAATAAATTAAAAAATACCCAAAAAGAAGGTAGGCGACATGTCTAAGGGTGGTGGTCACTAGAGAGTAGAGTTTGAAGGTCACTAGCTTGAGAATTGAAGAGGGGGGGGGGGGGGGTTTGATCGACAAGTCGGCTTGGATTGGCGGTTTTTAATTATCAAGTTTTAATAGTTTTAATTTTTTTTTTTTATAAGAAAATTTAAGGCCACATGGCAGCACATGTGGCAGTACACATAGTATAAAAAAATATATTTTAATATCACAATTAACCACATTAGTATTTTCTATTTGTCACTTAACGGTTTTGACTCAATACCAAAAAGTTAGGGACTAAAGTGATACATTTGAAATGTATGGACCAAATTGACACAAAGAATAAAGGATAAGTACCAAAAATATAATTTACCCTAATATGGCGAAATTAGCATGGTTGGGATTGCGTGTCCGTTGGTTTGGAGTCGACCTTAACATGCATCCTCATCCTTAGGTTAATGGGCAAACACTTATGCTGAAAAAAAAAAAAAAAAAAAAAAAAAAAGGGCCGAGCTTAAGGTGCATATCAAACAAGTCAGCTTGGATTACTGGTTTTTAATTATCAAGTTCTAATAGCTTTAATTTTTTTTTTATCAGAAAAATTAAGGCCACATGGCAACCCATCTGGTAGTACACATAGTATAAAAATAATATTTTAATATCACAATTAACTACATTAGTATTTTCTATTTTTCACTTAACGGTTTTGACTCAACAACAAAAAGTTAGGGACTAAAGTGACACATTTGAAATGTATGGAACAAATTGACACAGAGAATAAAGGATAAGTACCAAAAATAAAATTCATCCTAATATGGCAAAATTAGCATGGTTGGGATTGCACATCCATTGGTTTGGAGTCAACCTTAACATGCATCCCCATCTTTAGGTTAATGGGCAAACACTTATGTTGAAAAAAAAAAAAAAAAAAATCGACCTTAAGGTGCATATCAAACAAGATTTTAATCCAAATTCAATTTTACATATAGGACCCGAATTCAAATTCGAATACGCGGAATATAGAAATCGAAATTGAGTTCATAACTTAAATCAAAATAAGAGCTTGTAAATGCCTAAAGCTATTAATTCCTTTTTTTTATTATTATTATAAATATATTTTATGATGAGATTTTAACTTATGACATTTAGTATATGATGATTCATATTTATCATCATCATAGAGTGGTAAATGTGGGGGTAAAAGCCCAACATTATGTATTGGGCCTAAGGCCCTATTTGAAGATTACAGTGTGTTCGAAGAGATGAAAATGACTTAGAAGAATTCTATGGGGAGAGATATACCTGGAAACGGTCAAAGAATATAGTCCGAAGAGAGCATCGGTAGTCCGAAGAGTGTATTCTCCTCGGATATAAAGAGTCTCGGTCAAGCAGATACCTGGGAGGTTCGAGTGATCTTCCTAATGACTTCAATGATAAGGATAAACTTTGGGCATGCCTGGAGATGATAAGAACGGAGAAATATATAAAAGAAAAAGCTGCTACCACCGTATTTAATGCACTGTAGTAACTTTCCTGGCCACATTTATGTGGAGAAGACCCCTGAACAGTTGGATCTCAGCTACCCCTACTCACAGAGAGCTAAAGAAGATACCTGACTTGACATATACTCAAGTGAGTACATAGATGAAGAACAAGTAGACGATGGAGATGATGGGAAAGGATGCTATATAAAGGGTAGAGGCCTCTGATAAAAGGGGATTGGAAAAAAGATAATAAGAGGAGGAGAAAAATTCTATTGTAGCTTTAAGAACTGTATTCACTGTTCAATCAATAATATATCTCTTTGGACATCAATTTGTTTAGCTTTTAAATGTGTTTTTACGTTGGTTCATTCTTGGGTATCATAGTTAACAGTTGCTAAATTCACAACTAACCCAACTCTTTCACCCACTCTCTACAAATTCATTGTTTTGGGCTTGGGCTACAAATCCTGACCCTACAGTAAGCATTTCCAAATCCATGAACCATTCTCATAATCTTGCTGTGCTAGTTGAGGGGACTAAAAGCTAGTTCATTCAATTGCTCGTACTGTGATATGCCTTCTTTTCTGTAATAATTTTTTCTTCATTCGTCACTTACATTGTTTTTGTATGCTGCAAGCATGCTATGATTTTTAGGGTTTTAGTTAAAATCATTATTTGTTATCTCTTTCATACATGCTAGTATTCTTATTTCTTTCATACAACACATACAAGACACGAAATAGGCGCAAATGGCATACGTAGCCACCAATGTTGTGCACATCAAAGTCTGTCGCAAAAGGCAAAAATAAAAAGGAGATGTGCGTCACCTAAGGCCAAAATAATTTTCCTTCTTTTATTTATTTTCTGAAACTTATTAAATATTTGCTTCTTTTAAACTTATTAGGATTAGATCTAGTAAAATTCACTTTTCCAAATTTTTTATCACACACATAACTATAGACCAGGCCTAAAGCCTCGAGTCTTAATAGGATTAGATCCGAGGTTGATGTTGTTTATCACCATATATATGACTACGGCATATGGTGTTCTCATTTTGAAGGTTCGCTCTGCAGGAGCTACTGGACCTGAAGATAATAATTAATACTCCCAATTAAGAACATGGTGGTTACTTTGAAGAAGAACTCTCTGGCAGAAGCCATGGAATTGGATCATTTTACAAAATTTTACTAGGAAGCTTTAGATGGACATTAAACAAGATATACCAGGTTGCGTAAATCAATTTAGTACCGTCAGTTAACAATTACTCAGCCAAGTAGAGCCCATATTTATAGTGATTATGCACATGCACGCCTAATTGTCACTCAATTAATTGAAACCCAGTCATCATTTCTTCAAAGCGCCCAGTGACGCACCCAGAGCCCTACTAAATGCAAAGGGAAGTATGAGAAAATACTAAATATACTAAAATTATTTTTCTCTTTGTTGAATCTGTTACATACAACTGAATCTGAGCCCTACTAAATATATATATATATATATATATTTTTTATGGATAGTTCAATTAATATATATATATATATAAATATATATATATATATATATATTAAAGACCACCAGCCAAAAGATCCAAAACAGATGAGAAAAAAAAAAGGTGGAAAAAAAAAATGAGAATGTAAGAAATGGATAAAAGAAAAAAGAAGAAAAAGACAAAAAGTGGATTGTGTGAGTGTGTGTCTAATACTAATTGTACGCATTATTTTTATTTTTATTATATTGTTATTTGTGTGAATTGTGATGTGTGTAGATGTGTGCATGTACTATATAAATATAATATAACTTTATATAATTTAATAGTTATGAAATAAAGATGATTTGTTTAATATATGTGTATTGTTATCATGTTATAATAATTTTCTGTTATAGAGTTAAAGATTCAAGAAAAAAAATAGTAAAACTAGTGATTGTTCAAGCATCATATTATATCTAATACTTTATATAAAAGCAGAAGCATTTTCCTGCAATTAAGGATGTGCTGTCATATAGGAAAAAAGCCTATTTAAAATTCAATCACGTTTAAGTTAAAAAGCGATACATTATATTGTTTCACAGCCTTATTACTGTTCGATAGTCTTTGTGTATATATATATATTAAAAAAATAGCCTCTAAGCACGTGCGTGCTCAAAGGTTCTTCTATTTTTTAGGTAAAAATTAATAATTTGTATTTATTATAATTAGAGATTTTTACTTTTTCCAATTCAAAAAAAAAAAAAAAAAAAAAAAAAAAAAAAAAAAAAACCTATGAGTGTAATGAAATTTTTATAAAAAAAATTGAAAAAAAAGGACATAAGAAACAAATACATCGTGACAAAGTAAAAAAAATAATAATAATAATACTTGGGGTGAGTTTTGTAGATTAGAGGAGTTTTAAAACTAATAAAAGAATAATCCTATTTTGTAGGGAGTTTTTTTATTTGAGAATGAATTTTGCGTAGGAAATTAATGAGTAGAAATAGAAATTTAAATCATCATAAAAGTAGAAGTTTATTAGAATCAGAAGAGAAATGCTAAATTTACAATAATTTTACAATATTTTTATAATATTGCTTACCTGTCACTGCCAAGTCACGAAACACAACTTAAATAATCTGACTAGGAAAACTTAAATAATCTAACTAAGAAAAGAAAAAAAATAAAATAAAATGAGAATTCAAAATAAAAAGATTAAGAAAACAAAACAACAATCAGATTAAATTCAAAACAGCATATTTAGGGGTTTTGTAGAAGGAAGAATCTTGCTCTCACACACCGGAGGCGGAAGTGCAGGCGCAGACGGAGGCAGAGGGCAGAGGGCAGAGGGCAGAGGCAGAGGCAGAGGCAGAGACGCTCACTTCTTCTCCCCGCCGTCACACATCGTCGCTTCTCTATCTTCCTCAAAACGGTGAGACCCACATATCTTTACCTTTCTCAGATTTTGTTTCTTATTGGAATTACTGAGTTGTGATTGTAATTTTGTTGTTTCTTGCTCTGTAACATTTCATTCTCATTGAAAGAAAGCTGGACTTCTCTACATTCACAACAAAAAATAATAATAATTGGACTTCTCTATTTATTTATTTTCCACATAAAAATGTCATTAAAATTTTTAAACTGTTTTTTTTTTTTTTTTTTTTTTTTTTAAGAACATATTGAGGTATAAATGATGCTTGCAAAGTGTTTGATACAATGCCTGAAAGAAATCTTGATGAAGCATTGAATTGTTTCAGATTGATGGTTAACGATGGTAGTGATACCAATAATTATACGTATGTTGGTGCTTTATCTGCTTGTGCTAGTTTAGGTGATGCGATAGCTGGTAAGGGGTTTCATGGAAGGATTTATAGGCATGAGCCATGAGCAAGAGTTGAATGGCAAAGGTTGGGATGCAAGTGCATTCCCTTGTCATCAAGCGCAGACTCGACCTTTCTATTGAGGTGCAAATATAAGCAGCAGAAAATGCATTCCACTGGTCATGTAATTTAGGCCTTTTGCTTGTTCAAAATGACATCTCATTTGCATTGGGGCATTTTGAGAGGAAAGGAAGGAAAAGTGAAACCAGTCATTCCTTTGTTTGGCTGAGATAAAAATAATTGATTCTTTTCCATTTTCTCATTTGTTTTATGTGGATTGTTTCATTTCCCTCGTTGAGAGCAAATTATATTCTTACCCCTATTTTATAGGAACATAAAAAAGAAAGAATATAATTATAGTAGTAATAAATTATATGTTGCTTTAGTAGAAAAGAAACATAACGTAGAGTATTGAGAAGGCAATCTAGTGCATTTATCTGAGCATGAGACATGAACTGTGGTCCATAAATTAGCAAACTGAATGGTCCCTCGGCACCAAGAAATTAAAGATACACTGTACATAGCCTACAGTTCAACTAGTTATGGTCCCATTCCCACTGGCCATCCTTTAGGATCAGGCAATATGTCGTGTAAACTGATTCATTTAACTTGTTTCAAGTAAATATTTGTTCTGGGTTATCTCACAATCTATTCCACCATGTTTATTTTTACAACCATTCTATGTGGCAAGCTGTGATTTACTACTTTTCTTCGCCCCTCACAATTAGCCATATTAGATAGTTGTTAAAATGAACAAGCAAAATGAATAGCTTGTGCGATGATGTTGTGGCTGTGGTGAAAGAAATGTATGGAGATTCACCCCCTGCAATTGTTCTTGTTGGCCACAGGTTGATCTCCTTCCATCCATTGTTCTTGTATCTTATAGTTCTCTTGGTTACATACATGGGTACATTGATGAAGTGACAATTTAGTTAAGTCAAAAGTGTTCAATGCCTTTGGTCTGATTTCTTTTTCTTCAGTAAGATGCATTAGTAGTTTCC
The DNA here is from genome assembly GCA_023621385.1 of Quercus gilva. Classification (NCBI taxonomy): domain Eukaryota; kingdom Viridiplantae; phylum Streptophyta; class Magnoliopsida; order Fagales; family Fagaceae; genus Quercus; species Quercus gilva. Next base: position 30,781,351 of record CM042480.1, read on the forward strand.
TAATATTATAAAGTTAAAATTGTAGTTTTGTATAAGCCATTAATCCGTATAAAGTATATGGACACATACAAGAAGAGAAAGGGAGAGGGTGTTATGTACAATTTCATGTTTTAGTGATAGTTTGGAACTTTGGTGATGTCATTTCATGTTCTTAGGAATAAAGTGGATGACATCACTTTATCCAGTGAGAAGTAACAAGTTTGAGTTGTTCATTTTTTTTCTTTTTTTTGATAAACTTCAATATATATTAACTAAGAAACTGAGAAACAAAGAGGGGCATCTTTCTTACAAGCATCTACTCAATAGCAAACTTTGCAGTTACATGGGCAGCATTGTTGCAAGACCTATTGACCCAAGCAAAAGAACAAGCAGGAAAGGACTCAGCGGCGAATAAAATGTCAGAAATCAAACTCTCAATAACCCAATCTGGACAGCCCGTAAGTTTCAGGATCCCATCTAAGCAAACCTTACAATCACCTTCAAAAGTGACAGAGAACCATCCTTCTCGGCTAGCAAGCTGAACTGCCCAAAGTAATGCTTCAGCTTCGGCTTGGAGAGGAGACCGTTTGGATATAACTTTAGCCCATACCTTTATAACAGCACCTCAATAATCTCTAGCCATGACAGCTAAGGCAGCTTTCAAATTGGAGATAGCTGCATCAAAGTTGATCTTGATTGTGCCCAATGGAGGTTTAGACCAAGTTTGAGGATGAAACACCGGGACAGAGTGGGGTACTGGTTTGGGGAAAATGACAGCACATTCTTGGATTTTGGCATGTACTCTGTGAATTGAGGACTGAATGTCTGCCTTCCCTTTGTGGTTACACACCACATTTCTAGCATACCAGATTTCTTCCATAGTGTAAGCGAAATACGAGGATACTAACCATTTATCATGCGCTTGCGAAAGTGGTTCAGGAGGGTTAAGAATCAGATTGATAATGTCCGCTGCCGTTGTCAGTTGTGCTTCATCAACCTTGAATTCATCTATGGTCATTAACTATATGTAATCTTTATTGTATTTTTTTCTTTGCATGTTGGGCATTTCATTTTCTGTGTACCTGTTAGAGGAATATTTCTTTTCATTCTAGTTCGCTTTCTGAGATTCTGCCAATCACTTGGGATCTATTTCCTCTCATAATTTTTAATTGCTTTTATGCACATGGTACAGTTAGATATGTTGGAAACTAGTTGGAAAATATTGGTTAGAGTGTGAAGAAATTCTATTATGGTGTTGTCTAAAATGTACTTCCTTTTGTAGATCTCTTAAAGCATGGAAGCTCAAATTTTGGCTTTGGAAGGCAATGCTGCTACTATTAGCACCAATTCAAGTGGGGTTTTGTTCAAGATATACTTCCTCTAGTGGATATCATAAAGCATAGATGCTCAAGTGCTGAGTTTGGAAATTGAAATGCAATGCAGCCAAAGTTGCTATTTGCAATCATTTGATGTATTTGTTTATTTTGGGTGTTGATGTATATTTTGGTCACCTATTGTGTTGTATACTTACTGTTTCTTTGTAACAAGAGTCTATATTAGTCATAGAATTAGTCTATTAGATTTTTTTGTTAATTAGTTGTTATAATATTAAGTGGATATTGTAAAACTAGTTGTGGTTAATAGTTCTAGAAGATTGTTTTTGTTTTTGTTTTTTTGTTTTTTCCTTTGTTGTGATATGATATATATCATTTTTATGATAACTAACTACCACAACTATTGTCAAAGATGGGCAATACTAGCCATGATGCTTTTGTTTGGTTTCAAAATCTGCCGCCTATAGTGGATCATCTTTGCACCTCAATAAATAGAGATTTATCTTGTAACATACTTATTGCTTCTTAATATTAGCTAACTTATGTTAGCAAAGGAGAAAGAAATTATGTACAAACAGATGATGATAAAAAATGATTTACATTTAAAAAGAACTTTTACATAAATGTTCTAGAGTTAGAGAAGGTTCCTACCTTATTACAAAAGATTGCCCAATGGGCTACATTATGAGACAAAAATATTAACTGTCAAGTTTTTATGTTTAAACTAATCTTATGACCCTATATATCATAAACAAACTAATTGCCCTTGCCATCATCATGTAATTTTGGATTTCCAACCTTTGTCACATCATTGGTACCAAACTTCCTAATAGAATTGCTTGGATCCTCATTTGACAAATCATAACATGCCTTTTGGAGTGGAGAATCATCCTAAAAGACAAAATGAAAACATTTAGTTTAATAAAATTACATATATGAGAAGCAATTGAATAAAGAAAAAAAAAATGCCTAATCTATTTAAATTCAAGGCGAAACTACAATATTGGTCCCTCAAATTTACCTTGTGTGCGCAATTGGTCCCTTAAGTTTTCAAAATGAGCAATATAAGTCCTTTTACTAACTGTCATTAACGGTGTTACTTATGTGGCTAACGGAAAAATGACTTGGCATTTTGTTTTAATAATGTAGCATATTTTTAATTAAAAAATTACAAACTAAAATTACACATGAAAAACATTATTTACCAAATTAAAAAACTATTTTCTACCAATTGTAAACACCCAGCCATAGCTTTAAAAAAAAAAAAAAAAAAACTAGCCACGAGACAGAGAAGGGGAGAGAAGGAACAACAAGCCCCAGCCGTCGCAACGCTACCGTACTGCAATGCTATTATGTCACCCTTTCCAAACCTGTAACGCTACCATACACTCAATGATTTAAATCAGCATCCAACTCTCTCAGCACTTCAAGCACAGTCCTACTGCTTTATAAGTCTCGCCAACTATACCATTTAGCATACTTATAAGCAAGCTTGAATTGGATCTTAGAGGAGCCTTCCCTTTCAAAACTCTACTTATTGTACTACTTGAAGCAGAATTAGAAGCAAAAAAAGAAGAAAGAACCTTCTCTTTCATCAAAGCTCAACTGTTTATTCCGTAACAATGAAATGTCTCCCCTTCTCTGTCCCGTGGCTGGCTGGGTGTTTGTTTGTTTGTTTTTTTTTTTTTTTAAGCCGTAGCTGGGTGTTTACAATAGGTAGAAAATAGTTTTTTTTTTTAATTTGGTAAATAATGTTTCTCATGCGTAATTTTAGTTTGTAATTTTTTAATTAAAAATATGTCACATCATTAAAACAAAATGTCAAATCATTGTTCTATTAGCCACATAAGTAACGCCGTTAATAGCAGTTTGTAAAATGACTTATATTGCTCATTTTGAAAACTTGAGGGACTAATTGCGCATGCTTCAAACTTAAGAGACCAATTGCGCACACATGGTAAACTTGAGAGATCAATATTGTAGTTTCGCCTAAATTCAATTGCATATTAAAAAGATATTATTCTCAGTAATACCATGCTTTACAACATGATAAGTTACATGCCTAAGATGTGTTTTCATGGTAGCTAAATGGTTGCATTCCAACCACTTGTCTAATCATACTTGACTAAAATGGCGAGTTTCCTCCTTGTAGCATATTTGGTAGCCCATAATATGGACTCATCCCGATGATATTAGGAGGGCAATTAATGTTTGGCCACATGATGGATTCTTCATAACTCTCTTTACCAATCTGTTGTGACTGTTGCAGTTCCAACTCCTACATTATGTACAATATAAAATTCAATATACTTAAACAATTAAACCAAATCTTAATTTCCTTGTGATACAAAATAAAGATTCCAACATTTAAGTTAAAACTCTTTTGTACTCCAAGCACCCTCAATCCCATAGTAGGGGTTGTACAAGACACATTATCAACCTTAGTAGCTATCTACAAAATGTAAACAATAATAATTAGTAAATACTATAAACAATTATTAATTTAAAATCAACAAGAAATATACTAAAACCTTTTTTTTCTTGAATTCATTTCTCTCACTTACTTTGGTTTTCTTTTTCTTTTTCCTTTCCTCCTTTTTTCTAACAACTTTTTCAACTATTGACTGCTTCCTTTTAGATGGTGGTTGCCCCTTTTGTCTAACCATTATTGGATCAAGTATGTTTTTAGTCTCTTTAGAAATTGCAAGATCATCTCCACAAGAGGTTGAATCTGTAGGAATACATATAGAAATTTTATTTTGATTAAGTAAATAAATTTATTAATAGAAAAGTGCAATCCTAATACATAAGTAGGCACAAAAATGATGCAAAATAAAATGATAAGAAAAAAAAAATCAACCAACAATTAATACCTGCAGAAATGGGTTCATTACTTCCACAAACAAGTTTTTCTTGTTTGAACTCTCCTTTTAATTCAAGAATTCGTGCCACCACCTTCTCACACTTATCTTCAGAATCTACTACCAAGTTTGCAACCTCATTGAAGACTTTGTACATTTTATCAAAGCGTTGTGTTTCAGGTTTGACAAGCCGGTTATCATAGTTGATGCGAACTTTGGTGTGGCCCCTCTTAATATTTTTGCACCATCTTTTCAAGATGTACTTGTTTGGTACCTGATCAATCTTCATGTGAAAGAGCATCGTAATTTGATGCCTACACAATATTCCCCTAAATTCAAAAAACCGGCAATTACAATTTACTTCATCGGTATCCTTGTTAAAATAAACAAGGAATGTTGCATGCCAGGAATTTTCTCCAAATGCTTCAGCTTCACGTATTTCATATTCTAAAATGACACCATCTTCCTTACACGAAGAAAAATTACAACATATCTTCCCTAGCAACTCTTTTTGAAACTCTTTGTATTTTGCTGTTGTGTAAACACTTTGAAATTGTTTCTCCATAGCATAATGAGTAAAACATGGTATGGATGATTGAAATGAATTGAAATCTTCAGTATTTTCATTTACCACATTTTTTGCCAAAGCCTTATCGTATTGTTCTACAAATTCTTTCAAGGTTGTTTGATGATGTACATACCCATCAAAGAATGCATTTATGCTTTCACTCCGTTGTATGGTTGACATTCTTGCCCAAAATGTATCCTTCACAAAAGCAGGCACCCAATAATACCTTTCATTATACAACTCAAGTAACCATTCATGGCTTTCAAGATGATATTTTTCAATGAACCTACCCCACCTTTCTTCAAATTCTTCTTTTGTTAAGGAATCATAAACAACATTTTTCAAACAAAATTTGATTGATTTATATTCTTTGTACCCTTTAAATTTTTTAGGCATCTTTTTCAAGATATGCCACAAGCACCATCAGTGTCATGCTTTTGGAAAAACAATCTGTATTGCTTTTTTCATGGCCTTGTCTTGATCTGTAATTATTGCACTAGGAGGAACTCCAGACATACATGTAAGCCAAGACTCAAATAGCCATCTAAATGTATCTGTATCTTCACCTGAAATCAATCCACATCCTAGCAATATCGATTGTCCATGATGGTTTACCCCAACAAAAGGAGCAAATGGCATGTTGTATTTGTTAACCAAGTACGTCGTGTCAAATGTAACCACATCACCAAACTCTTTAAATGCTTCCCTACTTCTTGTGTCTGCCCAAAATACATTCTTTGATCGACCATCTTCAGTAAAATCCATCATGTAAAAGAAATTAGAATTGTCAGCTTGCATTTTTAAAAAGTACTTATTCATTGCTACAACATCTCCTTCCTCGAGCTCCAAATGCTTGACTTTATCCATGTGGTTTCTACAATCTTTCTCTAGAAATGGCGAGTTTTCATGCCCCCCTGCCTCAACCACCAATGAATTGAAACTCTTGTTCATTTTAATACCAGCTTTAGCATTCAACTCAAGTTGTCTTTTCACGTGTAGTTTTAATACTCTGTTGCATTTATAAAATCGGGTTTTGCTTGGACTTAATCCATGGTTATGGTCAAGTTCCATGGATTTCAATATCCACCCATCTAAGCATCGAATCATATTAAAATGAGTTTTGCAACCTGTTTTCAATTGTGGCTGTGCTTTAAGTGAGTTGCTAGCTTTAATCTGTTGCTTTCCAACACGATTACAAGCTATAGTCAAAGACTCCACCTCCCCATCATTTCCTTTTCTAGATGTTCTTTTAACCATTGCAAAACCCTTTTTATTACCATACCTTGTAAAATATTCCATGATATCAGTAATGGAACCAAACAACATTCCTACACAAGGATCCTCCACTTTATCTTCTACATTTCTTGTTTCCTCTTTTTCATTCTCAATATAATCTTCATTGAACTCATTATTTTTCAGATCCATTGTATCCTTCATTTTATTATCACTATTGTGCTCATTTGACTTTACAAGCTTAGAAGCACTTGTTATTTATTCTTCCATGTGTCTGCAATATACATTATACAATGCACAGTATTTTATTATTTTTGTCAATTTACTATTTTAATCTTATTTTTAAGTTTTAGGTAGGAGTATTTTTGACAGGAAAAAAAAATAATAACTAACTTTCTTTTTACAATTTACTATTTTAACTCTATTTTTAAGTTATTGGTTAATTATTTAAGTGTATTTTTGATAGCGGAAAAAAAAAGGGTTAAATAAAAAAAATAAAAAAACCTAGCGATACAGAGAGGGAAGGAGAAAGTTCTCGATCGAAAGTTCAGACTCACCCTCACTTCCATCTCTTCGGTGCAAATCCATATACACACAGATCAGAATAGCGTGTTCCAAACCAACAAACATACGAAGAAAGAAAATCCAAAAGGAAGCGGGGAAAAAAAAAAAAAAAACTGAAAACCTCTGTTTGTGATCTGCAACAGCGAAATCTAAAAAACTTTGTTCGTCCTCTGCAACAGCAGGCGATTCAGAAGCTATCCCGTTCCTTCTCTTCAACAACAGACAATTCAAAAGGTAGGCATGTTTTTTTTTTTTTTTTTTTCCCTTTTTCTGTTTTCTATTCAATTACCGTTTCTAGGGTTTTCAAAAATATATGGGCTTAGTAGAAGGTAGGCATGTTTTTTTTTTTTTTTTTTTTTTTTTTACCCTTTGTGTTTTTCCCATTCAATTAGAGCATCCGCAGTGGGCACTCTATATGCTAAATGTTAGATATATTTGGCATTCAAGCCCACCAAACACTCAGCAATTGGGAAGCTATATGGGAAAAGCTATTTTTTTTTTGAGATTTTGCTACAGTACCATCTCAAATGTAAGATGGTACTGTAGCTGTATGGTATAAAAAAAAAAATTTTTTTATTGCTATTTATGCCGGGAATTTCTCTCTCCTCCCTCCTTATTTATGATCTTTTCTCTCTTTTCGTTCTCTCTTTCTCCGTTCTCTCTTTCTCCTCTGCTCAGTGCTCTCTTCAGACTCAATACTCTGCCCCTCTCTCTCCGATAAATTTTAGTTTCTTCTCTCTCTTCGATGACCCTCTCTCTCCGATAATGATTCTGATGACCCTCTCTCTCCTCTGCTTAGTGCTCCGTTCTCTCTTTCTCCTCTGGTAAGATTTTGAGTTTTTGTGTTTATGTTTTTTTTCTCTTTCTGCAAGAAAATTTGTGTTTGTGTTTTGGTTTTGATCAAATAATTGCTGTTGATGGTGGGTTTCAGTGTTTGATGGGTTTGTTTGGTAGTGGATTTCGGTGAAGATGATGATGACGGGTTTGGGATGAATAAAGACGGCAACGGGTGACGGCGACAGCGACAGGTTTGGGATGAATAGGGACGGCAACGGGCGACAGCGACAGCGACGGGTTTGGGTTTGGGTTTGGTGAGAACAGATGGGTTTGATTTTGGATTTTGGATTTTGATTTTGATTTTTGATTTTGATTTTGATTTTGATTTTGATTTGGCTAGATTTTACTATGGATTTTTCTCAGCAGAGGTGGGTGGTCTGATTGAGAAGCTAGATGGTGGTGGTGGATGGTGGCTGTGGGATTGTTGGTGGTGGCTGTGCTGTGTTTGGGTCTGGCGGCATGGGTTTGCTGCCTGGGTTTTTTTTTTTTTTTTTTTTTGGTGTTGATGGTAAATTATGGGTTGGTTGTGGTGGTGGTAGTGCGCAGTGGTGGTGTCTGTGGTTGTTAAACAAAAATAAAGAGAAAGAGAATAAATAATGTGTTGTAGTGTAAATGATGGTAATTGTGAGATATATTATTTTATTGTGTAGAAATATTATTTTAATGAGTAGGATTGAGATATAAAAGTTGCGATATTGGAGAATTGTAAAATTGTACTGTATAATTAATAAAGTGACTTTTTGAAGTGGTAAAATAAGATAGAATTTAGAATCCGGACGCGGATGCTCTTAGCGTTTCAAATTGTATTTTTTTCGTTTTACCCTGTTAAAGTTTCACTGATTACTAACCGTTTGGCATAAGGTATATATTAAAAAAAAAAAAAAAAAAAAAAAACTAAAATGCCAGAGAAAGAGGTCTAAACGGAGATATATCAATAGAGAAAGAGATATGAGCGGACATATCGATGATTAGAGGAGTATTTGTGAGACACAGAAAGAAATCTGATAAGATGCAGAGAGTGTTGGAATCTTGGAGAGAGAGATATGAGAAAGAGGTATGAGCGGACATATCGATGATTAGAGGAGTATTTGTGAGACACAGAAAGAAATCTGATAAGATGAAGAGAGTGTTGGAGAGAGAGATATGAGGGAGGCCTCTTTGGTTTTGTTGGACCGTTCTCCCTCCATCTTCCGGTTCCTCACAGTCGTGGGTAAGTTTTATTTTCTTAATATCATCTTTATTTTTAAAATCCTATACGATAGTTCCTCCTCTCTCTTCGCCTCATGGTTGCTGAGTCCTCCACCTCAGTTGCTGCTTCACCAAACTGCATAACCAACCTAGAATCAGATCGCTAGAACGACTATAGGTAAAATCTTTTATATTAATTTTGAGTGTTTAATATTATTTAGGTTTGGCTATTATGTTTGGTTTTGATTTAAGAAATTGGTTTAGATTTTGTTTTGATTTAGAATTGGTTTTTATCAATACTCAAACCCTAATATAGGTTCTCCCTCAATTTTGGTTCCTTTCAATATTCGACCCTCTATATACATTCAGCCTATGGCAAATCATTAGAAAGTGAATACCAAGTCAATCCTGTAGTAAAATTTGATACTATACATGACAAATAGATCATTATTGATCGAAAAAAATTTATCAGTATTGGAAGTTTATTGTGTTTTGTTTTTGTTTTTATTCACAGAGAAACTGAAATTTAGTGTGAAAGTTATAGTAATAGTAAATAGTCAATAGCCTATAGCAAAATCATTAGACAATGACTGAATAAACTTCATGAAGTTAACAAACATATACATAGAATCAACCAAAGTTGTCTTTCATGATCAATGTGAGCCACAATCGCTGTCACTTCTCCTCATAACTGACTGTTCTCTAATAAGCCACAACACATTAAAAGAATGAACCCCTCTCTATCTCTCTCTTCTTTTTAAATAACTGTATTCCAAATGACCATAAACTTGCATTAGAAGTTTTTAGGATATTTAGAAAACTTTCTGTCCTTACTAAAAGTTGTTTTGAATCTTAACTTCAATGTGAAGGGTTTCACTAAATTTTTTTAGATAATCTTTCCCTTTGAAAAAAGTCCCCTTAAAATGCTGCTACGTATATAGCTTTTAAGTTAAACCAACCGCACGTTGCACTGTTTGGCCATTTAAAACTCTGCCACACTTGCAATTAAAAAAGAATAAATTATATTGTTTTGTTAGGTTAACACACCATTTGATAGCATCTCAATATAAAAGGAAAAATAACCAGTTAAAATACAGTTTAAAGGCTTGCAATACTCCCAAAAAAAAAAAAAAACGCAGTGTGTTCATAATCCGTCAATCGCCAGACTAGAGCACCGCAACTGCAAGCACATGCATAGAGAAAGAAAAATCTATGGGCATCAACACCGTTTGGCTATCTATCTACCACCATCGGATCGTCGAACTGGCTCCGGTACATTTCTCCATTTTTTTAGATTTGGATATGAAATATTACTTTATATTGTGTTTTTTTGTTGCATAGGTTTAGATTTGATTTTGGTTTTGATTCCTTTTTGTTTCGGGTTTTTGGGTTCTGCATGAAAATGTTTGTTTTCTCAATTTTTCGATATTTTCTTTTGTTTTTTGTTTTTTTTTTTTCCTATTTTGGATTACAGAAATCACTAAAAATATTGATCTTAATTTTTTACTTCTGTTTCTAATCTTAACAAAATAAAAAACTGGAAAGGTTGTGACTTTAAAACTTCAAGCGTTTCAATTTCATTCTCTGAATTTTATTTAATTTTTTTTCCTTTTCTTCCTTCTTTTTTTTATTTTCAATCCTTATATGATGGTTGCTTTTGAAAGGTAGAGACAAAGTTAAGTCCTGTTTTTTATTTTTAAAATTTAGGCATTAATTATGATTTACATGTGGCTATTATGGTTCAGTTGGTTATGATTTAGGTTTTTTGGTTAGGAATAGTTTTGTTTTGGGTATTTTGGATGGGAATCGAATTTGCATATTTGGGTTGTTTTGATTTTGGATTTCACCTTCTAATTCAGAGAAAGATGAAGTTTTGCTCTCCACACATCATGCACAATCAATTATGAATGTATTTTAGCATCATTTATTATTATGTTTGTGAGTTTTGTTTTGTTAATTTGCAAAATCTGTTTATTATTAAAAAATTCTGCCTTTCTTATGTTATTTTCAGTCTATTCTATTTAGTCATTAAGTTAATTTATGAAGAATTTTATTTCATATAATTTAATATTTTATACCTAATTTGTAAACCTAATTTATCATATTTGCCTTTTGTTTTGAAGATATTGGGAGTGTCACCCTTGATTGTAATAGTCAAATCTAAAAGCTTAATTCTGACCTTGTAATTCTATTGAAATTACAGATTTGTTGAGATCTTTGTCAATTACAACACTTGGGTAATTTCCAAGAAGAGTTGCTGGAACAAACTAATAGGTTAGGATGGTCTGATTTCCCTTCTACTAATCTCATACTTCGTATTAGATTTTGTCCATTTAGTGTATTTGTGTTTGAATTGGCTCTGATTTGCATGTTTTAGCAAGCTTTTTTCTTTACATATTGATTTTATTAGCCAAATCTGAAGTTTAGAGTGAAGATTTTGTTAAACTCTGTGTTACTGCATATTAAGGAATTATTTACCTGAGTTTTTGATCTTAATATTCATATTCAAGCTAATGAGGACAATGTAATCGTTACTATCATGTAAGCTTCTTGAGCATCAATAACTATATAATATAAACCCTGTTTTGAATTCTATAAAAATACTATATAGAAATAATATTGTTTATTATTTTTAATGTTCTTTATATTAACTTTGACTAAGAAGATTAATGAAAAGGTTAGGCAATGGAGTTATTCTTAGAAAGAGGATGTAAATCAGCAGTTTATCTGTATATTTAGTTATCTGATTCCATGAAATTTCAAGTTAAATGAGTCACAAGTGAAAGGAAAAGATTTGAAAATATATCATAAATTTAAGAATCAAAGAAGACAAGAAATAGAGAAAATATACTTATGCTTGGAAGAATTTCATCTTCACAGTTAAAATTAGAGTAGCAAATTTTTGAATATGACATTTTTTTTTTTCCTGAATTTGGGGATGAGATATGACTTTTTTTTGGTTATTTTAGTTGTATTAGTTTTGATTGACATGTTTGAGTTAGATTTGTTTTTGTTGTGGGTTTTTGGTTCTCTCTCAAAATGTTTGTCTTTCTACAATAAACCTTCTCAATTTTATACATCTACTTTTGTTATATTTTTATAGATTATAGAAATTACAAAAACAGATTGATTTTAGTCTTGGTTTTACATTGTAAAGAAACAGAGTCTAAATGAAATTTCTCTTAAATTTAACAAATAGATTGTTCCACTCCAATATATATCGTTTGCTTTAATGGGAGAACAACTCTCGCACTCTAATTTTGTTTGGTTTGGGAATTAAATAAGAAAGTTGATTGAAATCACTAACAGATACATAACTTGCATAATATGAATTAAATTGGGTTGATTTGTAGTTGGATTAGTATTGATTAACGTGCTTGGTTAATTTTGCAGATACATATGCCAATTTTGGTTGTACGAATGTTTTGTATACTTTAGTCAATTTTTTTTCTTCTAAAAAAAAAATGGTTGGATTCAATTAGTTTTTATTCTAAGTTCAATTGACTTGTAAAATTGTTATGATTTCATTAACTTTTACCCACCTTTTCCCAGTAGCCAAATAGATTGTTAGAGTTCTTTTTATTTTATTTTATTTTATTTTTTTAAATGTTAGGCTATGCTTTGTAATAAATTTGGCTTATTTGTGTTTGTGTGGTCTTACAATTCAGTCTAGCTTAGTGACAACATTGTGTTGGGTTTGAGAGATCTTAGTTTGTAATAGTGAGGGTTTTGTAATTGCTAATTTCAATTTCAAGCCATTATTGTGTATTTGATTTGTGGTCTCTAGCATTTTAGTTTTTCAGTGTTTGTGGTTAAGCTTATGATTCATAAAACATTTCATGCACTAGAACTGTTGATTTTTGAGTTTTTATATATGGTTTATGGTCTCCATTATTTTCCCCTACTGTTGGGTGTGAGTTTTGGTGTTTTGATTTTTAAGGTACTAATTCTAAATAAGTTGGTTTTCTGTCAAAATGATTGGATACGAAGTTTTATGTTTTTTTCCCCATAAATTAGTTCATTAATATAATGCTTAATTTCATTTTTATTGTCCAAGTATATATATGCTCAATTTTGTGAATTCAGTATGCTACAATAATAGAATGGCCTTCATTATAACCACCATGTTCCATTTTATTGACCACTTATATTCTAGATGAAGTAGAAATATTAAATTGTTAAACTTGAGTTTGGTTTACTCAGCTTTCAAATGTTTTTATTTTTTACAGTTCATTTATTTAAACTTGCCATGTTTTATGGATTTTAGATAATTATACTTGATTAGCCAGCAAACGGTAAATGAAACCCAAAACTTCTATTTTTTTTTTCCCTGTGGTGTCATGGTGTTTAGGAAATCAGTTTCTGGAGCCTCATTTACATTGATGTCTATCAGGTATTTTTTGAATTCAAAGGCAAAGGAAATGAAGACCTAGATAATTCATTGTAGAATAGGTATGTTACTAAATTCTTGGTAGAAAATTTCCGTCATAATGTATTATAATGAAACTCAAGTTCTTTCAGCTAAAATAGTATCAACAGGTTGGTATTATTGGCATGCATGATTTATGTTAGAAAAGCATTATATTTAACAGATGATGAGGAAAGTCACTGTGTTCTAGGGATGTTAAGACATTGTTTCTGTGGCATATCTAACATATTAAGTTATTAACAGAAACTCGAATCAAAGTACTTCAAGTATGAAAGAAACTGTCGGAAACAACCACCAACAGACACTGCCTAAACAACTGTTGTGTCTTTCAACCCAAACACCAAATAGTACTATTACGAAAACACTTCTTTCCATAATTAATAACCTATACAAGCCAACAAATTGAGAATAAAAACTGAAGAACATTTTTAAGGCAGAGAGAGAGGGATCACCACTATTGTCATACCACCACATTCAGGCCGACATCCACCAAAATAACCCTGGCACTGCTATCAGTAAAGGTTTTTTTAATATATAAAAAATTTGACGTTAAGTATGCTAGGTACAAGTTTACTTGATGTTTCCCTGTGTTGTTATTTTTTTCATCATAAAAGGTTGATTTGATTCATCTTTAATATTTCTATCTTAGTTGCATTAGAGTATAGAGTTTACTATCATTTTTTCTGCCGTAATTTTTTAGGCTATAGAACTCTTTATACCTTCAATTTTCTTTGGTGCTTTTGTTTTAATCTTAATTAGTAGTTATTGCATATTCAATTTTAGTTCAATTCTTTTTCATAGTGACATTATTTTATCTATATATTCCAATTCAAAATTGCTAAAGCTTATAGTTTTAATTGGTTATGATTGAACACTGATACTATCTCGATTCAAAATTTCAAATTAGTTATCTTTTTAAGAATGTTATTGGAATTCTTATATCTCTATAATATTATTGGAATTATATTCACTTAAGTATTTAAAATCATTTAAACTAAACAAAACATTAAACAATTTATGACTTGACCTAGGAACTATTTAGTCTTTTCTTATAAATCAAACTCAGAAGGCTCATATAATGGTTTTTATGTTATGAAATTGTATAGTAAATTTTCCTCCTGCTATCATAAACTTTTGTCAAGCTTGAACTTCAATCCAATTAAGATGAAAATTGTCAACCCCATTTGTAATCATAAAACTTTAGTTCTTCACATAAGTGAGTTTATGTTGTCCACATTTTTTTTCAGTTCAACTCAAACCATATTTTGTTCATTAATTAATTATTTTTCTTATGTATGATGAAAGACAAATAATTATTCTTAATTTACTTTTTTGCAATTGTAAGTTACATCTAGATGAAATTAAAAACAACCACTCAAGGAGCTACATGGAGGTGTATATACAACTCTGCTATATTGAAGGTACTGGCAGTGGCTAGCATGGGATCCCTCATGAGTTTAGGTTACCGGAGTGACATGTATTCATCTTAGTATCAGCTATTTGATAATTATGACTTTGTGTGTTTTAAATCCCAAGTCCAAGCATCTCACCCTCCCCTCAGTTTCTCTTTATCTAAGCAATGGTAGGCATATAAATTCGTATCAATGAGTAGTATTTTAATTAATGATTTATGAATTTTTCTTTGCCTTTCAATGTTGCACCACAAAACTTTATTTTGGACTAAAACTTCAAACTACAAGTTTGCTTACTTTCCCTTTTCTCTTTCTTTTTCTTCCATATTTTTATTTACTTTTATCCACTTTTTCTTCTTACATGATGTTAAGTTTGTTTGGAACTGGAATTCCCAACTTGACAGTTGTTTATGGCAAAGTCAATAAGAACATGCAACCCAGGTAACTTAATGCATATAATATTTTCTAATTTTTTTACTCTAGAACTATTTATGGGATTGCGCCTTAGCAAAATTTGGGAGCGTTAAGAAGCCTGTGACTTTTTCACTTCAAAGCGTATGTATGCAGTAACAAAATGATATGAGTAATTTTTTTTTTTTTTTTTTTGATGGGATTTATTTGAATGGTACTATTTTTTAGCTCCACTGAGCAAGGTGTTTTTTTTTTGATTGCCTCTTCTTGCATATATGGTAGTTGGGAATGATTTTGTAATGTAGTCTTTGATCATTTTTCCTTTCATAACAAATGTTTATATGCATATTACCTTGTTGATTCACTAAAATCATAGTTTAGATGTGACGAAACTCCTGTTTTTATGGTTTTTTTAATAGGTCAACATTGGGTATATTTGCAATTAAAGGAATAAGGTAAACATATTGTAACGATGTAGCACATGAATTTCACCAATTAGGTTCTCCTCTTGCTATTTAAACAATTCTTAGCTTATTGTACATGATTTAGTAGGCTACCGTGTAGAGAATGAAAAATCTGTTAAACTTTTCTGCTTTATTTTTGGAGCTAGGAGTCAAAAAATTCTCCTCAGGTATGTTCTATGTTGTCAATTTCAAGGCATGGCATATAGGTAGAACCAAGTTAGTTTCAATACTTCATAAGCTCAGCAGTTGCATAGATAAATTATAATATGTACTGGTTGTTTGCATTTTTTAAAACAATATATGTTTTGGTGGTTTAAAACCCCATGAACAAGCTTTAGTTTTGTTAAGCAGCAGGAGCACAAGCACAAAGTTTATTTAAATAGATTTTTTATATTACAATATTTTTTGAAACTTGCTTTATTAGCCTCACTTAGAATTACAAATTTTTTTTAAAATTATATGAACAAATCATATACATTTAGAGAGAAAAAAAAAAAAAAAAAAAAAAAAACTTCTAATATGCAGTATCCATTGATCACAATCTATGTTCTTGGCAAGAATGCGACATAATCTACATACACATGTGGACATAGATAGGTATACATATTTGCAATGTTATGTAATTAGGACACATCAAGAAACTCTGTATGCTAGGTTAAAGATCCATTGCTTTCTTGTAACAATGATAGAGGATGCTTAGCATATCTTGCCTGGAGTTTCTCAATTTATAGTTTTTTAATGTTTATGTTGTGATTGTTTTATATAAAAAGCATGATTTGATAAGCTTTTCCTGTCATGAATTAAGCTTTTAGACTGTTTTTTTCAAGCTGGATTTTGTAGAATCTAAGTGCACAACAATAGTTATCAATAATTATCTAATCAAAATTAGTGTTAAAATTTGATGTCCAATTTTATGGACTATTTGCAGTTTTATTTTAGCGAAGTATTAACACCCACGACGTGCAAATGACAACAGCCATGCTTCTCTATCAAAGGATATTCTTACCATTTCCTTTAGCTAGGCTTTTTTTAATTGATAGAAAAATATTGTCTCCATCACATATGATGTTAAAGTTCACTATAGTTACTAACAATATGTTTAAAATATTTTATTGATAAGAAATATATTTTTACATATATCGTATGATGATTTTGGACTCATGTAATCTATATAATTTGATTATTTTTGCTAATTGAAAACAAATATCCTTAAGACTAAAGTATAAATATATATATAATTAATTAAGAATGCCCATCTAACTTTCAGCCATGTCTACATATGAAAAGAGAAAATTCTAAAAAGTCATAGTGTTTCGCACATCTAAATACTCAAAACCAAATTCAACACCGGTTTGGTATTAAACTATTTGACTTTTGGTTTATTTTAGGATTATGAATGTTATTTTGAGCTATGAATCCAAATTTTTATTTTGTTATGAAGAAATGTATTTGTTTTTCCACTATTGTAAGTTTAATTTATCCCCTTGTTCAAAGTTTGTTAATATATGTTACTATGATGAAGTATGATTTGATTTACTTTTGATGATGTTATATAAAAAAGAAAAACACTTTTGGGATGCTATAAAAATGCAACAACAAAATTATAAAAAATTTTAAATAAAATTTTCGTGCATTTGCATGGGTTACAAGCTAGTTTGATTGGTTAAGTAGACACTTAGGGCACGTTTGGTAGACTCTAACGGGAATTACATAGGAATAGGAATAAGTGTTACAAGGAATAAAAGTTATGTAATTTAATATTTATTACTATTCATTTTTTTTTTTTTAGGTATTACTATTCATTTGTTTAGTGACAACACAATAATAGAATTACATAGGAATAACATAGGAATAGAAATAAGTGTTACAAGAAATAAAAGTGATGTAATTTAATATTTATTACTATTCTTTTTTTTTTTTTATATAGGTATTACTATTCATTTGTTTAGTGACAACACAATAATAGAATCTTGAAGACAATGGAATGAAAGCATTTTAAATCAAATTTAACATATATTTTAGAAAATATTTTACTCATATAATTATATTTCCAAGAAAAAAATATTTTTTAAATTTGAAAGAGAGATTACTTATTTTTTATGATTTTATATAGATATATATATCTAAAAACTGAAGCGTAACATTTATTATTGTTACGCTCTAGTTGAGCCACATCAGCGTTCATGTCACTATCATTTTTTTTTTTCCAATTTTCCTACAATTTTTTTTTTATAACATTTACTCTTTTTTTTTTTTTTTTTTAATATTTACACTTTCTCTAACTTTTCTCTATCTCTTACCTTTTCATTTCCCCATTACCCTCTACCTTAATATTATTTTTCATCTCTCCACTATCCTCTATCTTACCTTTTCATCTCTTCACTATCCTCTACCTTAATATCACTCTTCATCTTTCCCTTCATCTTCCTTTTTTTTTTTTTTTTTTGGTCCTTTCTTATTCACACACTTTTACTATAAATTTTTCATTCTCTCTTCCATTATTTACATACTTTTCCCTCACAAAAAAAGGTTCTCTCTCTCTCAAATTTTTGGTGAATTTTTTTTATTTTTTATTGCATCTTTGCTTTAGGTTGATAATTGTTGTGTTCTTTAGAACTTTATATTGAGCTGATGCGATTTAGTTTTGTGATTTAAGTTTTTTTTCTCTCTTTAATTTTTAATTTTATTACACGTGTTTTTTTTTTTTAAGTTGAAAAATATCATATATACAACACAATGACACTAATATACACCATCATTGATTTAAAAAAAAAACACAAAAAAAAAATACTACTTGAAGACTATGCGATTAAACAAAGAAAAATCAAATTAAAATTTAAAGAGAACTAAAAGATTACTTGAAAGTTAGAGACTATGAATTAAGAGAGACTGAAATTTGAGATAGAAAATTTAGAGTTAGTACATAAGAGAGTGAGATGGAAATTTGAGAGATAAGTTTTGTAGTTAGTAGATAAATTTGAATTTTGAGATACGTTTAAGAGAAAGAGGGGAAAAAAAAAGAAAAAAAAAAAAGGAAGACAGGTGTGGGGGGAGAGAGAGAGAGAGAGATATGAATTGAGATGAGAAAAATATGGAGATAAATATTGGTGAGAGAAAGAGGGAAACTAAGATGAAAAAAAAAAAGAAAAAAAGAAGAAGAAGAAGAAGGTAGGTGTGAGATAGAGGGAGAGAATTTGAGATTTAAAAAAAAAAAAAAAAAAAAGCAAAAAAATAGGAGATAGAGGTGAGTGAGATAAAGAGGGAAAATAAGATGAAAAAAAATAAATAAATAAAGAGTTATGCGTGGGTGATAGTTAAATTTGAGATGAGAAAAGATAGGAAGATAGATGTGGAGAGAGAAACTGGGAAATTGAGATGAGAAAAAAAAAGAAAGACGTGTGGGTGAGAGAGAAATATTGAGATGAGAAAAAAAAGGGATAGGCATGGGTGAGAGAGAGGAAATTAATGAAAAAAAATAGCGCCAATTTCCCAAATTTTTCTGCTACTCAATTACTTATCTCTATTACATCAACATAATTTGTTGTGAAATAAGGATTTAACATATTACAACAATATAGTTCGATGCGAAATAAAAGATTACCTATTGCAACAACATATTTCAATGTAAATAAGAATTACATATTACAACAACACATTTTGATGTAACATAATAATTATTACTACAATCTCATATTGATATAATAAATTTAAGTTATTATTACAACAAAAAACAACCTAGAGATGTAATAATATATATATTACATCCATTATTATTTTTTGTTGCAATAATACTTGTTGTATTATGTCTTTTTTTTTTTTTTGTAGTAACTGTATATTCTTGAGATCCAATTCCAACTCATTATAGCTGCATAATCCTTTATAAGGGAGTGCATGGGTTGAATTAAGGGATTTTTCAATCCAATACACTATATTCGGGTTGAAAAAAACACTCAATCCAATCGAATGCATTATAGGGTTCAACCTAATCCGTGTGGATTGGATTGGACTATTAAAATAACAACATATTTACTAATTAAACCTGAGCATAGCATCAAACTAACACAAACTATATGATAAGTGCATCAAACCAACACAAATAAAAGCAAATTTATATCTTATAATTACGTTGGTTTTTCATCAAACCAAAAGAGTAAATAATAAAACCATATAATATATATTTTAAATAAATATCAAATATTGGTGGGTCAGGTTGGGTTAGGCGAATTTGTAACTCTACTAACCCGCATTCAACCCAACTCACGGTAAAATAAAATTTGGCAACGCAACCCAACCTACCAACCCCTAAATATTGACCCAACCTGTGGGTTGGGTTGCATTGGATTGGTTTTGAAGGATTGATGGTTTAGCTACACACCCTACATTTTGACTTACTATATTGATGTATATATACTCCTTTGACTTGAATTTTTGGCTATAAGATAGTTTTAGTAACCCTGTCCATGAGTTTAATATAGCTATTATGTGATGTAGTGGAGGTTGTGCAGATTCAACATAATGTGATTATGTTGATGATAATTTTGATAGTTGAGATATATTTCATTGACCCAAACCTTGAAGATAATAATGGGAACATAACTAATGGAGCAATACACAAGACACGCAATTTTAGATTATCAAACTGTGACATGTTAATTGAGTATAATCTATCTCTTGTGTGTCATTTGACTCATTTCCAGTATATAATACACGATCTTGTTCTCTTTTGACTTGCCTCTAATTCTTACGCTATTATCCAGTAAGTCTTTTGACATTTTTGAATCCATTGAGAAACCAATAATATTTTTTTCACCTCTACTATTCTATTTACACTTTGTTTCAATACGAATTTTATAGTTCTACTTTTACCTCTAGATGTTAGTGCGTGATTTATCACTTACAAGGTTTATTTAGCGCCTTTGTCGTTTCAATATTTTTTTGTAGATTAGCTGATTGTGTTTACAGTTTTACAAAGATCATTAAGGATGTGATGTTTTGAGCTTCAGGTGGACTATCATTGAAATCTTGAGTGCATTGTTAGTTTCAGAGATTTTCTTTTGCATTTGAAATTCAATCTCTTTTTTTTTTTGGGAGTTTACTCTATCATGAGTTTTTTGAAATTTTTATTTATGTTTTATCATTAGAAGTTGGATTATAATGTTATTTTGAAGTTTATGAATATTAAATCTTATTTTTCTAACTGTAAGCTTAGCCTGACATGTGAGACAATGATAATATTTTGATTTGAAGACGCACAATGTTGTGGCATTACATATGTGATGCCTTTAAATCTAGAACATGCATAATATCTGTGGATTGCTCATACATTAGAGCAGTGTCTATGACTTGCTCATGACTCATGAGGGTAGAGGAGAAGGAGAACTAATGGGTATGGAGTTTAGTTAACATCATTTGGCCAGGTAATGAAGAACCCATCCATTCGGCTTGATAACTAGTACTCTTAAAGGACCTCTGAGTTTTTGACAATGGTTTGAGAACTTTTGTCTCATGATTTTGTTCTATATAATGCTAATGTCTTTAAGCTCAATGATTGGTTCTGTCCAGCAAGTTACAGTGATTTTATATATTTACTGCAAACAAAGTTGGTTCCTTCTTAGCACATCCTAATTTATTTAAATAATTTGTTTTTATGCTACTTAATATGCTTAAAGTAATTCACAAAAAAAAAAAAAAAAAGGGAGAGAGAAATACCGGGCCATGAAACACAAATCAATGAGAAAGAATGAGAAATACCGGGCCCAAGATCCTTCTGGCTTCACACCCTCTGGTCCCGTGACATAGAGAAGGGCCAATGTGTCTGTCACGAGGCATGACAAGGATGCACTATAATGTTGCTGACAAATAGTAAGGCTGTTCCATACAACAAGACTTAGACCCTTAAAAATCAACTGCAAATCGACTTGTTTCGTAGATTGAACATTGGGTGTCTTGCTACTAAAGCTAATCTTCATGATCATCAATCATCATATTCTCCTCGATGATTTTTATTTTTTTTATTTTTATAATCAGAATGTTGTGTACATTTTCAGTAAGTTTGAAAGGAAACATTCTACAACTAATAATCATCGTCTGAGCCCGTGGTTTCTCAGACCCAAATGGATGCCTTCCTTTCTTAGGTCGCCATTGTTTTAGATCAAAATGCAAAAGCTGTTACACGTACATAGAAATTTAGGCCTATCAACAAGCCAGGCTCATATTAGACAAGATATTTTAATCCAAATTCAATTTTAGGTAAATTAAAATTTTAGTCCTTAGCATTTACACTGTGTCAATTCGATCCATAACATTTCAAATATGTCATTTCAATCTTCAACCTTGTGGTATTGTGTGTGTCAAAAATTTATCCCCCGTCCAATAAATTTCAATTCAAGCAAGATCAATCAAGATTATGCACAGTAATCACATACAAGAAAAGAATTGCATTTTCCAGGGTAGTGTCCTTGCAAGGCACAGCACCATGCCATCATGTGTTTAGCAAAAGGAAAAAAAAAAAAAGAGAAAAAAAAGCCATAGCACCGTGTGTCCGATAATATCAACCCGTCAACATTTTTTTTCTTTTTGCCCAAAAAATAATTGATAGGTCAACATCATGAAATGTTGGCGAACATGTTGACTCTTTGTTTGTGAGTTGGCTCCAGCTCAGGTAAAGTATAAAAGCCAGAAAAAGTTGGTCCACTTGAAGCTAGTGCGTAAATGTAAAGCCAAGATTCCCTCTCGATTTGAAATCCCAAACTTTCCTAATCTCCTCTCACTTTCATTCTATTACCCATTTCAATCTCTCTCTCTCTAGAAAACTCCATTTCTCTCTAAAAATGGCAGTAGAGACATTTGTGTTTAACATCGCAGGCAAATTGCTTGGGGAATTAGCGTCCCCGGCTTTTCAAGAAGCTTGCTTGGCATGGGGTGTGGAAAGCGATCTGAGAAGACTTGAAAACACCCTATCTAACGTCAAAGCTATGTTGTTGGATGCAGAAGACCAGCAGGTTCATAATTAGGAGTTGACCGTCTGGCTTGGGCAGCCCAGAGAAGTGTTTTATGATGCTCAAGATGTCCTCGATGAGTTCGAGTGTGAAGCGCTGCGAAAGCAAGTGGTGGAAATGCAGGGGAGCACCACCAGGAAGGTACGCCGTTTCTTTTCTTCCTCTAATCCACTTATATTCCGAACCAAGATGGCTCACAAAGTCAAAGACATTAGAGCACGTTTAGATGAGGTTGCAGCCGATAGGGCTAAGTTTCATCTCTCTCCACGGTCGGGTGATAGGCATGAGGTGCGTGGAAGGGAGATGAGTTACTCCTTTGTCCAGGCTTCAGATGTGATAGGAAGAGACCAAGACGAAGAAAGTATTGTGGAGCATCTAATGGATCCTAGTGATGGTCAATCCATCTCTGTTGTTCCTATAGTTGGGATAGGAGGTCTTGGCTAGACTGCGTTAGCTAAACTGGTGTTTAACGATGAAAGAGTGATAAAGCATTTTGAGTTAAAGTGTTGGGTGTGCGTGTCTGACGAATTCGTTTTAAAACAACTACTGGTTAAAATTATCAAATCAATAACTAGTGAAAATCGTAGCGATTTGGATGAAGAGCAGTTGCAAGTGCTAGTTCGAAATAATTTGGATGGCAAGAAATTATTTCTCGTCTTGGACGACGTATGGAACAAGGACAGGGGAAAATGGATTGAGTTGAAGAATTTGTTGATGGGGGGTGCCAATGGAAGTAAGATTCTTATGACTACACGCAACCCAACAATTGCTTCCATGATGGGCATCATGTCCCCATACAACTTGGAAGGTCTTTTACATCAAGACTATCTGTCCCTATTTATAAAATGGGCATTTGATGAAGGAAAAGAGAGGTAGCACACAAACCTCGTGGAAATTGGGGATGCAATTGTGAAGAAATGCAAAGGGGTTCCCTTGACAGCGAAATCGTTAGGAAGCCTATTGTATTCAAAGCTTGATGAACGTGATT
Source organism: Quercus gilva (assembly GCA_023621385.1). Lineage (NCBI taxonomy): Eukaryota > Viridiplantae > Streptophyta > Magnoliopsida > Fagales > Fagaceae > Quercus > Quercus gilva. The sequence continues at coordinate 30,804,617 of CM042480.1, forward strand.
GGCTATTTGTAAGAGACAATGAAAGGTGGAAATTGAAAAGAAAAGAAGGGGATATTTTGTCGGTCTTGCAATTGAGTTACAATTAGATGCCATCTTACTTGAAACAATGTTTTGCTTTTCTTTCACTTTTTCCGAAAGATTATGAATACAATACTTTTCTTTTAATTCCATATTGGATGACAAATGGCTTCTTCAATCACCAAATGAAAATCAAGAGCTGGAAGATATTGGCAACCAATATATAGATGAGCTCTATTCAAGATGTTTCCTTGAAGATTATATTGATGGTGGTTACATGCGAGACTTCAAAATACATGATCTTGCACATGACCTAGCACAATCATCAGCCCAAAGAGAGTGCTTAATTATTAATTGTCAGATCCAAAACATCTCTAAAAAGGTTTGGCATTTGTCATATACTGACAATAGTTGGCAGAATGAAAATGTTTTAAAATGTTTACAAAAATCAAAGAGTTTACGAACCATTCTTTCTATGGTGGAAGGAGTTGGACCTTCTATTAAATCCTTTGTTGATTCATGTCTCTCAAAATTTACATACTTGCGAGTTCTAGATTTAAGTGACTCAAGTTTTGAGGTGTTACCCAGCTCCATTGGTACCATGAAGCATTTAAGGCTGTTGGATTTGAATAAAAATTGTAGAATTTAGAAACTCCCAAACTCCATTTGCAAGCTTCAAAATTTGCAATCTTTAACTCTCCATGGATGTGAAAAATTAGAAGAATTACTAAAAGATATAAGATACCTGATCAGACTCAGAACCTTGTCATTGACAACCAAACAGAAGTCTCTACTTGGGTGCCCTAATTCCCTGCGACTTTTGGCATTATCAAATTGTGGCAATCTAGAATCTTTAGTTGAAACAATGCAAGTCTGTACAAGCCTTCGAGTGTTGTTTATTAACAATTGTGGAGGTCTGATCTCTTTGCTTCCTACCCTAAAATTCCTTACCATGTTAGGGTCTTTGATTATTGAGAATTGTGAAAAGCTTGATCTGACAGAAATGGAAGACAATCAAGATGATTTCCCAACGAGCCTTCGAGGATTAAACTTCAATAGATTACCACAGTTGGTGGCTATGCCCGATTGGATTAAATGCTTTGCAAAATCTTTACAAATCCTTTATATTCAGAGTTGTCCTAACTTGACAGCATTGCCAGAGTGGTTGGTGAATCTCGAATCGCTTAGACGACTTAAAATTATGAATTGCCCCAAATTTTCTTGTCTATCAAAGGGGAAGCTTTGTCTCCCAGCTCTAAGATCTTTCAAAATTGCAGAATGTCCCAAATTAATTAGAAGATGCCAACCAGAAATCGGAGAGTATTGGCAGAAGATTGCTCATGCCTCAGACATTTATCTCGACGGCAAGCAGATTAAATAAGCTGATAATTAGGTATGGAGTAATTGCTCTCCCTCTCTTTTATTTATTCTTACTTCCAAGAGTTTAACATTTATAAAATATTATTCTATCTATAGTAGTGTGATCATTGCAAATCAATATATACATTAATACATATAAATATGCATTATATGTCCACCGTACATTAATTTGGTCAAAGTCGGAATTCTTGTTATGTTAATTAGATGTTGAAATTGGAAGTATTGATGGACTAATGGAGATATTCTTGATTTGATAAATTGCTTAATCTGAACAAGTGCTCTTAATTGGTGGAGATACTTATAGACTGTATTATTGAGTAATTATACGAGTGCTCTTTTCTATCCTCTAATAAGGGTCCCTTTAGTTGGAGGGGTTGAAAAGTGGGAGGATAGAAAATAGGGAAGGGATAAAAAATTGCGATGATAGAAGAGATTTAATTTTCTTTTATATATATTTGGTTGGGAGGATGGAAAATGAAGTTGCTATAAATTTACAATTGTATCTCTATTAAATTTATGGACACTTCAATTAATATAAAAAAGACCACAAGCTGAAAGATCCAAAACAGATTAGAAAAAAAAAAAAAAAAAAGGTGGGAAAAAAAAAAAAAAAGAGAATGTAAGAAATGTATAAAAGCAAAAAGATGAAAAAGACAAAAAATGACTTGTGTGAGTGTGTGTCTAATACTAATTGTACGCGTTATTTTTATTTTTATTATATTGTTATTTGTGTGAATTGTGATGTTTGTAGATGTGTGCATGTACGGTATAAATACAATTTAACTTTATATAATTTAATAATTATGAAATAAAGATGATTTGTTCTATGTATGCGTATTTTTATCATGTTATAATAATTTTTTGTTATAAAGTTAAAGATTCAAGAAAAAAAAATAGTAAAGTTAGTGATTGTTCAAGCATTTGATTGGTAAAGTAGACACTTAGTGTATTATTTATGTATGGATGAGTGTGGCTGTGTGGGTCAATAATTAATACAGTGTCAGTAGGTTGAGATTTGTCATTTAGTTTAAAATATTTTTATAAAAACAATGACAAATAGATAATGACAACTGCATGAAAATAAAAATATTATTTAAACTTAACAAAATAAAGTGGTAACACCTACCTACACTAGCAATAGATAATGTCAACTACGATTTCAAAATTTGAAGACTCTTAGAATGAAATTGTAAAAGTTCATATATTTGTGGTTTTTTTTGGTCAATAACTCAATATACCAAAATTCGTCTTTTATTAAATTTTATTTAATTTAAAATTTTTAATGACCCTGTAGAGAGGGAAAATTCCCGACCTATCACAAGCTGACACGTCACACTACCTAGTCCACAAAATACAGCCAATTACAAAGTGCCATGTATTGCTGCTAGGTTTTGCTATCACTACTCAGAAACTAATAGAAATTTGCCAAGTGTCATGCAAAGACCAACCACACATCAACATGTGTAAGCGATGACATAAGCAACCTCGCACGTGTAAGTGATGACATAAGCAGACCAATCAGGCTGTGACATGTGTCACTAATCAGACTCTGCCACGTGTCGCTCACCCACCTCCAAACTCCTATAAATAGAAGCCTTCCTAAGACATTTGAGAGGAGACCAGGTCATTTGAAGCATAAGCAGCATCAGAGAAAATTCAGAAGTCCAAAAGCTCTGTTGGAATCAAGCCCTGAAGCCTTCAGTAACTTCAAGAACTTCAACCTTCAAATACGAAGAACATTCGAAGCAGAATCATCCAAACGATTTGCTTAGATCCTAAAGTTCACTGGAATCATGCTCAAAAGCCTCCAGAAATATCAACAAATCACAAATCAGTGAAGCTCTACGGATTCAAGCCTCTAAAGCACCAAAGAACTTCCACCACAAACCTTTGAAGATGAAGAACGCACCAAGAACATGAAGAACACGAAGAATGTGAAGAACAAAGGATTTCTAACAAGCTCATAGCCAGAGATTCATTGTAATTCTGTTTCAAAGATCTTCGATCCATCCCTCAACCAAATTGAAGGATATTTTGTGTTCAAGTCAAAATTACATTATTACAATTCCAATCAACAAGCCTTTCAAGGAGATCGAATCAGAGGATAACTCTTTTGTAATCACAGAGAATTGTACCACACAATCATCAATACAAATTCGCATTTGTGCAACTATTTTACTTGTTTGACTTATTTCGAACCTAGAAATTTAGTCGTCCAAATATTCTGGCACGCCCGGTGGGACCTCTCTGCCTCTCATCTGATTCTCATTCAAAGGAAGAAATCAACATCACCTTGCTACCAGCTCCAATGGCCTCTAGCAAGAACATTCAAGCTTCAACAATAGCTACTTCAACTAAACTTGGTACGGCTACCACCAACAACTACATTGGTGCAATCAATTGCAGCCAACCTAAAGTTTATAATCAACTTCAATCTCAATCAACTAAGGAAGCCAAGGTCTAGATAATCATCTCCTTTGACCCTCTTGCAAGAAACAAGGTCATCAACAAGGACGTCTCCACCTTGGAACACCTCAAGTATGGGGGCAAATCCCCTTCTTCCTTCACAAGAAGTTGGTCACACGATTTCTCTCCCATCAAAGGGAACCCAAAAAATGAGATTTCACATGCTCACTTCAATTCACTTCCTTCTCCATCATCTTGGGAAGTTGTGTCAGTCATGATGACTAACATCGCTACCATGGAAGAAAAGTTGGTTGAAATGGAACAAAGGGTCATCCTTCTCACAAAAGCACTTGAAGATAAGGACCTCCAAATTGAAACTTTAATGAACAAACTCGAAGTACAAGATCTTGGTAAATCAGGCCATGGTCATAAATTCACATCTACAAAGGATGACGAAGGGAGAGAAATTGAAAACACTCCCTGACGAGAACAATTTACTTCAGTTGCTTCGTTATTAGTCCAACAATTACAAGACATGATAACAAATACCATCCGAGCACAATATGGAGGTTCTTTTACAAGTTCTCTCACATATTCAAAACCCTACACAAAGCGCATCAACAACATGAGGATTCCAAATGGCCTCCCAAGTTCTCGTAGTTTGATGGCAATGGAAATTCTAAGCAACACGTTGCTCACTTTGTAGAAACTTGTGAGAATGCAGGGACTCAAGGAGGCCTCCTTGTAAAGCAATTTGTCTGTTCGCTAAAGGGAAATGCCTTTGATTGGTATACAGACTTAGAACTCGAGTCAATCGATAGTTGGCAACAACTCGAAAGAGAGTTTCTTGATTGATTCTATAGCATGCGTCGCATAGTAAGCATGATGGAGCTTACTAATACCAAGCAATGGGAAAATGAGCCGATGGTCGATTATATCAATCGATGGCGTTCTTTGAGTTTGGATTGTAAGGATAGACTTTCTGAAATTTTTGCTGTAGAGATGTGCATCCAAGGCATTCATTGGGGACTTCTTTACATCCTTCAAGGGATAAAGCCTCGAACATTTGAAGAATTAGCAACTCGTGTGCACGACATGGAGTTGAGCATTGCTAGCCATGGAAGTACAAATCCTCCCATACTTGAGGAAAGCAAAAAGGAAGTAAGAAAGAATGATAGGAATGCAAAAGTCAGCCTTAAAGACCCAATGGTTGTTAACACTGTCGAAATCAAGGTTCCAAGAAGAGGAACGAAAGGCAAATGAAAAACAGCTTGAAGGATGGCAAAAGAAGGAAGTGCATCGCCTGACTTTTAAGGAACGTGAGCAAAAAGCATATCCGTTCCCTGATGAAGATGTGCCAAACATCTTAGAACAACTATTGCAATTGAAGCTGATTGAATTGCCAGAATGCAAGCGACTAGAAAACATGGGGAAAGTTGATGACCCTAACTACTGCAAATATCATCGCATCATTGGCCACCCAATCCAAAAATGCTTTGTCTTCAAAGAATAAATCATGAAGCTCGCCAAAGAAAACAAGATTGATCTAGACTTTGATGAAGTTGTTGGGTCAAACCATGTAACCGTTGCTTGTGATGTACTTTCAACTCTCAAGCAAGGGGCAAACACCAACCAAGCTTACAAATTGATTAACAATGATGGCATAAGGATCTGCCCCATCAATGGGAAGTTCCTTAAACACTTCTACGCTTGAAAATCGAGGATTGCTCCTTGGTAAGAGTTTAAACTGCCCACTGTAGCGCTGCAAGAGTACATGATGTCTTCCCATTACCTCTGAAAGCGTACCAATAAGAAGAAATTAATCCCACTCTATGTCACCAATTGCTGGTGTGGCGTAGTGGTTGGATGCCCATGTCGCCCTTGAGGGGTCTCGGGTTCAATTAGTGGTGATACCCACTATTACACACTGAGCCCCCCCCCCCCTCCCTTTTTGCAAAAAAAAAAAAAAAAAAAAACCATTTGAACTACGTGATGATTTGATCCCTCTCAAGGGTACGTAGGCAACTTAATATCTTTTGTTAAGTTTAGTCACGCACTAAAAAAAAAAAAGTTATCAAATTATGAAAAAAAAAAAAAACAAAGAAATCATCCAAAAAGAAAATATCAAAAAAAAAAAAAAATCATAAAAAAAAAAAATATATATATATATATAAATTATGTTGAACTACGTGATGACTTGATCCCTCTCCGGAGTATGTAGGCAGCTTAGTACTTGTCACTAAGTTCAGTCACATGAAAAGAAGAAGGATTGCCAGTCTAGCTTGAAGAGTTTTCCAACGGTTGTCAATATGCTTTTAAGGTTCCTTTGGTTGACAAGGCATTGCTTAAAGGTAGTCAACTGTTTAATAGGATGATCGAAGATCGTTGTAGTCGAAGAGGAAGACTGTAAGAAGTTGATATTGCTTAGCTTTCCTTGAAATGATGATAAACATAAGTTGATTCTTAGTTGTGGAGCAAAATAAAATCTTCAACCTCTTTTGCAAGAAATGAAGTTTGCATGGCATTGCCCATCTTTTATGGACATTCTCCTATGTTTCTGAAGTATGCTTTGCATCACTTATCTCCTGGGGGTATCTTCTTGTACCTTGCAAGTCTAACCTACATCATCTCTCTTCTAGGTTGTGTCACTTCATAGCTCTAAAATTTGAACCACATCATCTCCCTTTTGAATGGTGTCGTTTCACATCATGTTTCTAAAATCTGGATGACGTCAACTTCCTCCAGAATGGTGATAGATTATATATCCGAAGTTGGTGTTGCATCACCTTGCTTCTATAGGAATGTTCGTGCAATGTTGAATTGTTGGTGGCATTCCCTTGCATCTTCAAAGTCTTGATAGGGACTCCTTGCATCTTCAAGTTTTTGTTGGCATTTCCTTGCATCTTCAAAGTCTTGATAAAGACTCCTTGCATCTTCAACGTCTTGTTGGCATCTTTGAAATCCCGATGTCTAGCTACAGTGCTACGTATCCTCGATGTCTGAGATATGTTGCCTCTGAAAATTGATGTTGTTGTAGCTTTATTATAAAAGTTAATATTGGTGCAACTTCAATGCAAATAAAGTGTTGACGTGGCTTCATGACAAAGATGAACGTTGGCACAGCTTCAATATGAAGTGTTGACATGGCTTCATGACAAAGATGAACGTTGGCACGACTTCGGTGTGGTTTCATGGCAAGGACGAGTATTGGCATGACTGCGGTGCTAATGTGGAGTGTGGTCGTGGCTTCATGACAAAGATGAACGTTGGCACGACTTCGATGCGAATGAAGCATTGACGTGGTTTCATGGCAAGGACGAGTATTGGCATGACTTCGGTGCTAATGTGAAGTGTTGACATGGCTTCATGACAAAGATGAATGTTGGCACGACTTCAGTGCAAGTGAAGTGTTGATGCAGATTCATGGTAAAGACGGATGTTGGTGCAACTTCAATGCGAATACAAGTGCTAATATGGAGTGTTGACATGGCTTCATGACAAAGATGAACGTTGGCACAGCTTCGGTGCGAATAAAGTGTTGACATTGCTATATGGCAAAGATGAATGTTGTCCCGACTTCAGTGCAAATGATGGTGCGACTGTTGGAAAAAACTGGTTTTGTATCTCATACAAAACACACAGCGGAAGCAACAATACACGGATCTACTTCAATCATGAATGATAAACATGTAACCATGAATTCTAGAATAAAGAAAAAGATGCATACCTTGGTGTGATGAAATTCAAAACCTTGAAGATCAAACATTCTTGGGAAGACTTTTAATCTTCACTCCAATTCCACTTGATGCCCAAGATGTGTGGTCTCTCAATTGGTAACAAAAGGGTGATTAGAGAGTGACAAAAACTCACATATTTTTCATTCCACAATGATGTTACACTCATAAAAAATATTCTGAACGTTTTTCCCTTTTGTATCTAACCAATTATCTAATTGGGCTGGCCTTTTGGGCCTTTCCAATTGGGCTTAAATGTGTGGCTTGGAGTGGGACCACAAGGGACCAATAAGACACTAGCTCCAATGGGCCTTGGGCTTTTCCGTCAACTCTTGACAAGTCCAAAGTTACCATTAACTATATTTAATACCACTATATAAATATAGTTGCACTCTAGGCCTTATCAATAAATTATTTCCCAAGACTTTATTGTACATTCAACCCCTTCATTAAAATATTCGTAGTAATACAAAGTCATAAATATAGACTGCCACTTTGAAAATTACTACATCTTAATCGTTGAGTACCCGGTTTAATCCTTTATGTTATTCGTATATTTATGAAATCCAATTCCATAAATATATACTTTAGTAACTCCTTACTAAAGTGGTTGGGCCCAACACTCTGAATAACCAAACCCATTAAACTTATCTCAAGGGAATATTTTATATCTCCGTTAAGAGATTATGAATTACATCTTGAGAATATATGTTCCATCAACACTAAATGCGGCTGCCCAACATACTGAGGTTTTGACCATAACTAATAGATCTCACTCCTGATATATCAAAGCAACCTACATCTCATGATCAGGTCCATTATTCTCTCAGGATTTAGAGTTGATATAAATAGAAGTCGTGAGATTTATTATTCAATTGACAGTCATTTGGAGAATAATAAATCTCACAGCGGTCCAGTTCAATATGTCTTAACTCTTAAAACATATCAACATACCAACTAGAAATCTCAATTTCCATGATCAAGACAAATCATCGTAGTTGATATGTTATAGTCTTCGCAGATGAAATGTCCAATTTCATCACCGACTACGAACTAAAACTATGAGTTTACAAAGAACTTGTGATTTATATCTTTCTGTGACTTTTCACATAAATCACATACTATGCATCTCATGGACTAAGATAATATCCCATTAGTTCATAAATAGATAGTCTCATATAACAAAATAATTTAATTATTTATGACATGCCTATAAATTGGATTTTAGGGCACAAACCCTAACAGCGACTTCATAACAGATGCAAGTGCAAATATTGCTTTAGTCAACAAAGTAATGGTGACGCTTCAGTGCAAATGAAGTGTTAACGTAGTTTCATGGCAAAGATGGGTGTTAGCATGGCTTTGACGCGAATGAAATGTTGGCATGGCTTCATGACAAGAACAAATGCTGGCACGGCTTCATGATAAAGACTCTTGATGTGGCTACATTGCAAAGACTCTTGAGATGGTTGCATTGAAAAGACAAGGGTTGGCATAGCTTAATTGCCAAGACAAAGGCCCGTACAACTTCAAAGTCAAGTGCTAGTAATAGCATCATTGAATCATGAACACCTTTGATAATATTGTTGCCTAGATGACTGTTGCTATGAGAACGTCAAGGATGGAGACAAACATCACTATAATAACGTTGGTGTAAACCTCAACGTTAAAGCCCAAAGAATAAAGGAAATTCTGCTACATAACAAAAACAAGTAACAACAAAGAACTTGTTAGAAGAAAATCTCACGGCACGTCTAAAAAAAAAAATCAGAGAAAGAGAAAGCTTCAATTGTAATCTCTAGCCTGTGATGAAAAAAAAAAAAAAGTTAGTACAAACTAAGCATGTTAAAAAACAAAAAAGAAAAAAAAAGAAAAAGAGAGAAGGCATAATTTCTCTACACTTCAGAGTATTATGCTACTCACGGAGACTCTGCTAGTGCAATTTAGTGCATGCCCAGATGGCCTTATATAGAGAGGTTTGTGGAGCTTAAAGTCAGATTTTGCAAACTCAAATGCACTCTAGGTCAGGGAAGTCTGCACCGAATTTTGAAAATAAAATATGGCATTCAATGCAGAGAAACAAAAAAATGGTGGCTCACCACCTACCTTCTGACCCTCAAGTCTAAACATAGTCACCACTCTTGCTTGGGTTGTCAAAGATTGTCAAAGTAGCCACCGTCAGATTGGACTAAGATGGCAACAAATCCGACCATGCCTACGGATTTCTCTTTCAGATTTGTGTCGTTTGACAAAACTGAATCCACAAGGATCTTCTAGGAACTTCAAGCTACAAAGACCCAGAGAAAATCAAACTCAGTAGACTATCCACGTGCTCCCATGCGCGGCCACGAACTCACAGTGACCAACGGAATAGTCTTTCAAAATCTACGCAAATCTGGCCTTCATTTCACAAAACTAACACGACAGGGTTGTTAAATGGACTACGATCTACAAAACCTGGAAAGATCATCAACAACGGAGCCTCCATGTGCCACCACGCGCCGCCACAAACTCGCAACAACCCGCGGCTTAGTCCTTCGATTCTGTGCAAATATGCTCGCAATTTTAGAACACGGACAATACCAGTAGATCCATCGGCCCATGATCTACAAAACCTAAAAATTTCAAGACCACACACGGCTACACACGCCACCACGCGAAGCCACGATCTTTCAAATGACCCGCGACCTTGTCCTTCAAATCTGTGCAAATCTGCCAACAATTTTAGAAAACTGACAATACCATGGTCTTCTACGGCCTTAGATCAACAAAACCCAAAAAAAATTGAGGCCAAAAAAAGCTGCCACACGCCGCCATGCGCCTCTAGCGTCACCGGCGTCAACTCCCTTAGTTGCACGCGCTTCCATGCACCTTCCTCACCGTTCACGCGCTCGCATGCGCTGGCACCTCACTCATGCGCTGGCGCTGACACATGCGTCCAGAGCTATGACGTCATGCATGACATCATCCTCCACTACCCCGGTCTAATCCGTTTGTCCAACCGACCCGAAAATCTGACCTGATCCGAACCACCTGTTAAAAAAAAAGTGAAAAAAAAAAATACTTTGACCAAGTTTGACCTTTGACTTTGACCAAAAAGTCAAAATTTTCAAAAGGGGTCTGTCCCACTCAGTTTTTTGCTACATTCTTGATTTTGGAATCTGTTTCTTTGTCCGAGACTCGAAAATTGTGCAAACTGTCCAATTTCCAGAAAGTTGACTGTTGCACAAATCCTAACCAAAAGTCAAAATTTTCAAGAAAGACCTGTCTTGCCTAATTTTTTTTGCGAAGATTTCGATTTTGGGGTCTATTTCTTCATTTGAGAATCCGAAATTGCTCAAATAGTGTGATTCTATAGTTGTTGGCTTAAATGTGAACTTTGACCAAGAATCAAGATGTCCAAGCAAAGCTTGTCCTATTCAGATTTTCACATAGATTCTGATTTTGAAATCCGCTTATTTGTTTTAGACTTGGAAACCACCTATGTGACCCACTTCTCCGAAGTACTAGCAATGTCCAAAAAATTAAGCCCCTAAGATCAAAATTTGAGATTCATCAATTTAGTTTGGATCCCCTCGGGGTTATTCTCTAGACTTCATCAAGACTTTCCTTTCAAAGTACAGATGGACTCTCACAAGTGTGTCTTGAACTTGAAATTACATTGAGTCACCAGTTCAACTTATCATTCCCATTCGGTGCCAACCAGTCTTCTGCCTACCATTCCCTTTTCGGTGGCAAACATTCCCACCTACTGTTCGGTGCCTACCAGTCGGGAATCTACCATTCTCACCAAAAATTCTCATCCGCCATTCTCAACTACCCATCTACCATTCTTCATCTCTCTGCTATAAATAGAAGGGTCGGGTCCGTTAAAAACTCATCAAGGAAAACACACTGAGTCATGAAATGAAGATTTGCTTCTTTCAAATTTTCAAGTCCTCCTTCTCACAACCATTTCTCACTATGGCTTCATCATTCTCAACACTTAGCAACCAATATTGCTTCATAATCAGTTTGAAATCAACCCTATCATGGTTCGGTAGAAACCCTCTTCACAACATCATTGTAGTTTTGAGATCCAAACAAATTTTGTTTCTCCACTTAACGACCACCTTTGTCGATAAAATTACTCATAACAAGGTCTGTATTGTCCTTCCATGCTTCCATGGATTTGGTTGGCCAAGAAATCCAAGTCCAGCACAGACACCAGTTCCTAACCTCAGGTCTCCTGTTGTCTCTCTCCAATTGCTTGGCCTTCCAACAGAAGCAGTGGTTCGGAACAAACAGCAATTTAGCTGGTTTCTAAGACTAGAATCACAAGTTAGCTCCATCTTTCATTTTTCTGTGCTTTTCCAACAAGTAGTAGTAGGTGAAGATGGTAAAAAATACTGGGGTATCCTACAAATTGTCTTTCATCCAACACTTGAAACAACCTCCGAAGTACCAACTCATCAAAATTCAGCTTTTGGTGCCGGTAAATGGTCACTAGAGCCTTATTCAATGTCCCCACCACTATGGGACCCAAAGGTCATCATTGCTGGTACCTTAAAACACACTTTCTGGAATTACTCCAACTTAAATTCAGCTTGAAGTATTTCAGAAGGTACTCATCTAAAATTACTTCAACTTAACGTCTATCGGCATGGTCCCATCACGCATGCACATTTTACGACTTGCTGTCAGACCCCATGCAGCATACAGTCAGTCCCATATTCGAAGGTGTACTTCCCAGAAATACCTACACCAGAGAGTCCCCAACATACAGGGCCAACGCCATGGTGTCATATGTTTCACCCATTCACTTTGCTTCATCGCCATCTTCTTCACATAGTCACCATCTCCACTTCATCTTCATCGTCTTCTTTTCACAACCATCAGCATCCCTAGAATCCATAAGCTTCTGAAATTACCTCAACTTAACCTGAGTGGAACGATGATGCATGCGCATTCAACCACTTTCCTACATGACCTCTGCGTAATCTGAAGTATATTCTTCTGAGATGACTTCACCAGCAATTTTTAAAAATGCAAGGCCAACCCCATGACTTTGCATGCTGTACCAAGCCTCCATCCCCACATCTTCCCCATTTTCTACACCCTGTGATCGCCGCCAACGATCCAAAATATTCTTCTGGAATTACCTTAACTTAACATCTGCTGAAATGATTCGATCTTGCAAGTACATCCAACTTCTTGCAAATAACTTTCAGCCTCACCAACCTACTCCGAGTACCATGGAACACTCTTCTGAAATTACTTCGACTTAACCTCTACTGAGAATGCTCGGTCATACAAGTACATTCAAATACAGGCAGACCCCTTTTCGGTCTTATCAAAGCCTTTCATATGGGTGGGTCTACTCTTCGAAAATTATCTCATCCTGCTGAAAGCTCCACCACCTTTAACTACTTCATTTAAAGAGTCGAGTGTAAAAATCCATTTTCGAAACTCATTCCCACACCACACTCTGAAACTGTGTGCGTGAATGAGTCTCGAGGGGGCATTTGTAGAGAGGGAAAATTCCCGACCTATCACAAGTTGACACATCACACTACCTAGTCCACAAAATACAGCCAATTACAAAGCGCCACGTATTGCTGCTAGGTTTTGCTATCACTACTCAGAAACCAATAGAAATTTGCCAAGTGTCATGCAAAGACCAACCACACATCAGCATGTGTAAACGATGACATAAGCAACCTCGCATATGTAAGCGATGACATAATCGGCCTTGCACGTGTAAGCAATGACATAAGCGAACCAATCAGGCTGTGACATGTGTCACCAATCAGACTTCGCCACGTGTCGCTCACCCACCTCCAAACTCCTATAAATAGAAGCCTTCCTAAGACATTTGAGAGGAGACCAAGCCATCTGAAGCACAAGTAGCATCAGAGAAGATTCAGAAATCCAAAAGCTCTACTGGAATCAAGCCCTGAAGCCTTCAGCAACTTCAAGAACTTCAACCTTCAAATACAAAGAACATTCGAAGCAGAATCATCCAAACGATCTGCTTAGATCCTAAAGTTCACTAGAATCAAGCTCAAAAGCCTCCAGAAACATCAACAAATCACAAATCAGTGAAGCTCTACGGATTCAAGCCTCTAAAGTACTGAAGAACTTCCACCACAAACCTTCGAAGACGAAGAACGCACCAAGAACACGAAGAATGTGAAGAACAAAGGATTTCTAACAAGCTCAAAGCCAGAGATTCATTGTAATTTTGTTTCAAAGATCTTCGATCCATCCCTAAACCAAATTGAAGGATATTTTTTGCTCAAGTCAAAATTACATTGTTACAATTCCAATCAACAAGTCTTTCAAGGAGATCGAATTAGAGGATAACTCTTTTGTAATCACAGAGAATTGTACCACACAATCATCAATACAAATTAGCATTTGTGCAACTATTTTACTTGTTTGACTTATTTTGAACTGAGAAATTTAGTCGTCCACAGACCCCCTAAAAGAATTTCTGGATCCACGCACTAAGAGTACAATTATGTTGTATTGCCTCCTTTCACATTATTGTGGGTTCCATTAATTAAATTCATGGTGATTCAACCAAAAAACGATAATAATAAATTTATGGTAAGATCTAACATTCATATGAAATGAGGGAATACCATGTAACTAAGATCTAGGAGTATTAAAAAGTGTTCTCTACACTGTATATTATTGAGATCCAATTCCAACTCATTATAGCTTCATAATCTTTTATAAGGGTGTACATGTGTTGAGTTAAAGGATTTTTCAATCCAATCCACTATATTCGGGTTGAAAAAAGAAACTCAATCCAACCCAATCCATCATAGGGTTCAACTCAACCCACGTGGATCAGATTGGACATTTAAAATAACAACATATTTTAAACAAATAAACCCTCCCTCCAACCATCTTCATTGCGACACTCTTAGGTATACAAATTGATCCTAATTTCAAGTCCATGTTTTCATCACACCCAGCATATTACTTGATCATGGCGGTGAAGTGAAATTAAATGGTGGAAGAGCTTGACATAAAGATGATCTTCATATCTTGATGATAACATCAAATCCCTAAAATACTATTTCTGTTATTTACTTACAAATTCTCGTTTTCTTCGTCCTAGTATTTACTTACAAATTCTATTTCATTAATATTAGTCTCTCTCTCTCTCTCTCTCTCTCTCTCTCTCTCTGTGTTTTATTTTCATTAGTTCGAACTTCGAATTCAACTACACGCATAAGAATTTTCCCCCAACACCAAAACCTTACTAAATACGTCGTCGTATTCTTTTGCTCTGACCAGCAACCGATTCATTTTTTATTCAAAACAAAGTTTTTAAAGTATTTATTCATGCTCTCTGGTTTATGACTTCGATTTCTTTATTTTTTTTGATCCGATAAACATTGTAAATTCAACATGTCGGGTCCACTAGATAGCTTCGCAAGGCCTTGTGAGTATTCATATTCATGTTTATAATTCTTGGTTGGAGATAAAATGCATAAATTCATTTTTAATTCCTTTTCAACAAGAACACACAAGAACACAATCACAGATTTAAACATCAACACAATAACATAAGAGCACAAACCCAGAACTAAACACAAAAAACACAAACTCAATTTTAA
Organism: Quercus gilva; assembly: GCA_023621385.1. NCBI lineage: Eukaryota > Viridiplantae > Streptophyta > Magnoliopsida > Fagales > Fagaceae > Quercus > Quercus gilva. Next base: position 30,819,768 of record CM042480.1, read on the forward strand.
ACATTAACACAAGATCGCAAACACAAATAACACATTAACCCAAAAAATCATACAAACCCATCAAGAAAACACAAGAGCACAAACCCAAAAAAATATACAAACCCAGAAATAAAACACAGAAAAATCATAAAAGAATTTTGTACAAAAAAAAATCAATCCATATATATACACAAACCAAATTATCCAAAAGAAAAAAAAATAGATTTAACACTACTAGTCATACAAGAATGTTATGTTAGTGTTAAAGAGATGAAATTCCGTGAGTGTGGAAATTACATTGATTGAGTTTCTTTAGAAAATGTAAGGGATGAAAAGTGAAAACCCAATGTTCTGGCAATCTAAAGTCTATTAACCTATGTACCCTTTTATAAAGAGTTGCACTTTTTTTGAAAGATTGTGACCATATGGCTGTGGGCGCTGGATTCATCGAGTTTTCCCATTTTTTGAGAGGAACCTATAACTTCCATATTGAAGGGTGCGCTGTTGCCTCTCAAAATCCAGATCAACAAAAACCTAGATCAACAAGGTGAAAAACCAGATCAACAAATCATAACCCACAAACACAAAGACATGCCCACAATTACAAAGACAAAATTTTGGAACCCAAACCCAAAACTCAACCTAGTTTTTTTCAACAATTACATAGAGACAAAACTCAACGACATTCAATAATTACACAAAGACAAAACTCAAACCCAGATTTTTCGGCCCCAAACACAAAACTCAACCTAGATTTTCTTATGCTTATTAAGAAACCAAACACAAAACTCAAAACTCAAAACTCAAATCCCAAATCGATGAACAAAACCCAAGATTTGAAACCACAAATAACCACAAAATTAGGGAGAGAGAGAGAGTTGGGTTTTTGGCCATGGGTTTAGAGAGAGAGAGGGTTGAGTTTTTGGCTAGAGAAAGTTGGCTTTTTGGCCAAGGTTTAGATAGAGAGAAAGCTGGGTTTTCAGCCATGAATTTAGAGAGAGAGAGAGAGAGAGAGAGAGAGTTGAGATTTCAGCCATGGATTTAGAGAGAGAGAAAGAGCTCACCTTTAGTCAACCCCTTCAAACAAAACCACCTTCAATCATCTCCACCTTCACCTAAAACCCACCTTCAATCACCTCTACCTTCACCTTGAGCTTGGAGACTTTTGTAGAAAGAGATAGCTTGGAGAGAGAGCTTGAGATTTTCACAGAGAGAGCTTGGAGATTTTGTTTGAGATTTTAAGATTTAGGGCACGTTTGGACATTGTAATGATTATTACATAAGAATAGGAATAAGTATTACAAGGAATACATTAAGTTGGAATGTAATAAGTATCACTATTCATTAGTTTGGTGACCATTTAGGAATAGAATTCTGACTATGCATTCACAATTTAGTAAAGTATAAAAAGAAGGTGTAATTAAATCATTTTTAAGTCAAATTTCCTAAAATACACTTATTTTAGGGTATTCAAAATATAGCTAATAATTAACAACAAAGAAAATTATTTTCTTTTCTTTTGAAGATGTGGCAACTAATGGTTTTTTAGGAAATTTTTAAAAAAAGTTATTATATAAGATAAAGGAATAGATATTAAGTACTTTTGATAAGGAATAGTTATTCCTCATTTTGAAGAATAGCTATTCATAAGGAATAATTATTCATTGTAATAAAAACATAACCAAACAACCAAATAGTTATGTCATAGGAATATCTATTACATTACAGTGTTTATTATAGTCTACCAAACGTGCCCTTAATAACTTTTATGTTGTGTTTAGTTGCCCAGAAAGATTAATAGAAATTGATAAGGTAATATTGATAGATTTAATTATGTTTTTTTCTTCTTTTTTGTAATTTTTTAAATTGATAAATTTATTTTAATATTATTTTAATGGACACGTGGATGCTGATGTGGCATTTTAAATATTATTTTAAGAGAAATGATATGTCTACAACATTTTTGCAACAAATCATAAGTAGCAGGTTGTTACTGGTTGTTATTGTTGTGGCAAAAAAGTAATCTTAGTGTTAGGTTCAAATTTGAACCAATAACAACTAACCACTTGTGATTTGTTGTAAAAATATTGTAGACGTAGCATCTCTCTTATTTTAATGGATACCTCAGCATTTACTGTGCTAATAGTGCACTCCATTTGCCACGTAGGATATTTCTGTTTAGTGAGTAACGGTAAGGACCAAAATGGAATGCGTTTTCTATTTTAGGGACTAAAAGTAGTAAAATAGAAATATAGGGACTAAAATGAAAATGTCCCCAAAAAATAAGGACCAAAAGTGCATTTACACCTTTTTATAATCAGAATGTTGCGTACATTTTCAATAAGTTTGAAAGGAAGCATTCTACAACTAATAATCCTCGTCTGAGCCCATGGTTTCTTAGGCCGAAATGGATGCATTCCTTTCTTAGGTTGCCATTATTTTTGTTCAAAATGCAAAAGCTATTACATGTACAGCCTATCAACAAGCCGGGCTCATATTAGACAAGATTTTTTAATCCAAATTCAATTTTAGGTAAAATACATTTTTAGTCCTTAGCATTTACACTGTGTCAGTTCGATCCATAACATTTCAAATATGTCATTTCAATCCTCAACCTTTTCATATTGTGTTTGTTAAAAATTTAAAATAGTTTCTATCGTTAAGTGATTGATGAAAAATACTAAAACCACGAGGCTTTTTTTTTTTTTTTTTAAATCCAAATTCAATTTTATATATAGGACCTAAATTCGAATTTGAATATGATGAATACAGAAATCGTAATTGAGTTCAGAACTTAAATCAAAATAAGAGCTTGTAAATGCCAAAAGCTTTTAATTCCTTTTTAAAATTATTTTTTATAAATATATTATATAATGGGATTTTAACTCATTCAATTGCTCGTACTGTGATATGGCTTCTTTTCTATAATAATTTATTCTTCATTTGTCACTTACATTGTTTTTGTGTATTGCAAGCATGCTATGATCTTTAGGGTTTTAGTTAAAATCATTATTTATTATCTCTTTAAGTATTCTTATCTCTTTCACACAACACATACAAGACATGAAATTGCTTGAATTTGGGTTAGCACCTGCTTTGCCCTGTTTTCACATCGTTCCAAATAGGCGCAAATGGCATACGTAGGAGAAAATTGGCTTTTGCCCTTTTTAAAAAAAAAATCCAGCATTTTGCCCTCTTTCTCAAACTAATTAGGGAAATGCCCCTCTTTTGAAACTCGATTTATGATAAATCGAGTTATTAAAAAAAAAAAATTTGGAGCCCTATAGCGGCATTTTTAAAGACCTATAGTGACGTTTTAAGGACCTATAGTGGCGTTTTGTAACTCGACCTCCATGAAATCGAGTTATAAGTAATTTTTTAAAATTTTTTTTGACCTATAACTCGATTTCATATAGGTCGAGTTACGAAACGTCACTATAGGTCCTGAAAACGTCACTATAGACTCTTTAAAAACGCCGCTATAGGGCCTTACTCGATTTATCATAAATCGAGTTTCGAAAGAAGGGCATTTCCCTAATTAATTTGAGAAAGAGGGCAAATGCTGGATTGTTTTTTTAAAAAGGGCAAAAACCAATTTTTTCCGGCATACGTAGCCACCAATGTTGTATACATCAAAGTCCGTCACATAAGGCCAAAATAAAAAGGAGATGTGCGCCACCTAAGGCCAAAATAATTTTCCTTCTTTTATTTATTTTCTGAAACTTATTAAATTTTTGTTTCTTTGAAACTTATTGGGATTAGATCTAGTAAAATTCACTTTTCCAAACTTTTTATTACACACACGAAACTCTAGACCAGGCCTAAAGCCTCAAATCTTAATAGGATTAGATCTGAGGTTGATGTTGTTTATCACCATATATATGACTACGGCATATGGTGTTCTCATTTTGAAGGTTAGCTCTGCAGGAGCTACTGGATCTGAAGATAACAATTAATACACCCAATTAAGAACATGGTGGTTACTTTGAAGAAGAACTCTCTGGCAGAAGCCATAGAATTGGATCATTTTACAAACTTTTACTAAGAAGCTTTAGATGGAGATTAAACAAGATATACCAGGTTGCGTAAATCAATTTAGTACTATCAGTTTAACAATAACTCAGCCAAGTAGAGCCCATATTTATGGTGATTATGCAAACACATGCACCCCTAATTGTCACTCAATTAATTGAAACCCAGTCGTCATTTCTTCAAAGCGCCCAATGACGCACCCAGAGCCCTACTAAGGGTCTGTTTGGTTGGAAGAGTGGAAATGTGAGAGGATAAAAAATTGTGGAAGGATGGAAAAGTGGGAGGATGAAAAATATTTAGTTTTCCTTCTTGTGTGTTTGGTTGGAGGGGTGGAAAAGTGGGAGGGTGGAACACTTTTTTGTTTGGTTGGAGAGAAAAAAGAAATGATGGAAAATGTAATTTATATAAATTGATTATTATACCCTTGTTACATAATAGGTAAGAAATAAATTTATTTGTACTAATTAAATAATATAAAATTTACCACATCATCACTTTTACAAAACACTTACATTACTTTATCTATTATACACATTTTTTTATTAAAATAATATTTTTACTCACTTTTTTTTATTATTTCCCACCTAACCCACCTAACCCATAAAGTGACTTAACTCTCACTTTCCCTTAACCCACAAAGTCTCCGCCCCCTCAAGTCTCTGCATCTCTTTTTTTTTTTCTTTTTTCTTTTTTTTTTTTGGATAGTTCGAAAGCTACAACTCTCTCATCACTCCAGTCTCTGCATCTTTTTTTTTTTTTTTTGACAGTTCGCAAGCTACAAGGAAGAGAGAAGATGATGATGATGAAGATGAAGATGATTGATTTTGGGTTTGAATTTGATTTTGATTTGGGTTTGGGTTATGGGTTTTCAGTTAATGGTTTAATTTTGAGTTGATTTTTTGTGGATTTTGAGTTTGATTTTGAGTTGATTTTGTTTTGGGTTGATTTTGAGTTGGGTTTGGGATGGGTTTTCCAATGAGGTTTGAGTTGATTTTAAGTTGTTTTGTGTTGATTTTGAGTTATTTTTGGGTTGCGGTGGTGATAGTTGGGTTGTGCTGAGTCGGTGGTTGGAAAATTGTCTTCTTCTTCTTCTTTGCTGAGTTGTTGTGAACGTTGGGAACGAGAGGGCATTTGTGTAAAAGTACTGTGAGAGCACTTTTCTCTCATAGCTTTTCCTCCCGATTTGGGAGGGTCAAATTTGTGGGCCCGGGAGAGAAAATTTTCTCCCGGTTTTCCATCCTCAATATTTTCTTCCCTTTACCAAACAGTAAAAAACACAGTTTTCCTCCCTATTTTCCATCCTCCCTAAATTCACTCAAACCAAACACAGTGTAAATACTAAGGGGGGTATGAGAAAATACTAAATAAATTAAAAGTATTTTTGTCTTTGTCGAATCTGTTACTTACAACTGATTCTTCAAGGTTGCGCTTGCTAATAGTTACCCAAGATTCCCATAGTAATGTAAGAAATATAACAGAAGTTCCAGCCAGTTAGCCCATCCCGACTAAAAACTGACTTTGAGCATTTTTCCTTTGTCTCAGTTAGCCCTGATCTATAGGGGAAAAAAAAGGGTTCATTAGCATTAGTCAATTTTGATTTAGTGTAGTTCACTATAACAAGTATTGAATTCACGGATATTTTATTGAACAAATTGATTCTGATGGCAAGATTTGACAATAAAACAGCAATAGGTCAGAAGCTTCCAAGTGACCTGAGTGCCAATCATCATTTACAAGCTACATTTCTTGCATTTTAGAGCAGCAATAAGGAAAGATTTTGCCTTTTGTAGCAGGAAACAGACAATTAAAACTCATACAACAATTTTTACATTCAAATTGATAGTTAAGACAAGAACTTTTTGGTTTGGAATACAATTCTCATGACTGAAGTAAAAGGTTTGATGTAGTACATAATTTAAGTCCAATAATGCGAATGTGAGCAACGTAGCACCCACCGAGTGCTTAATTTAAACAATGCCAATAGAATGAGTGCAAACTTATCGAGGATGGCAATAGTATTTAGAACTGAGTTAAATATGGGCAAGAAGTGATTGCCAATTATCCCCCGTCTAAGGAATTTCAATTCAAGCAAAATCAATCAAGATTATGCGCAGTAATCACATACAAGAAAAGAAATGCATTTTCTAGGATAGAGTTCTTGCAAGGCACAACACCACCATGCCACCATGTGTTTAGCAAAAAAAAAAAAGGCATAGCCCCATGTGTTCGATAATAATATCAACCGGTCAACATTTTTTTCCCCCCAAAAATAATCAACTAGTCAACATGAAGAAAAGTTGGTAGCTGAACATGTTGACTCTCTGTTTGTGAGTTGGCTCCAGCTCAGGTAAAATAGACTAAAAAGCAAAAAAAAGTGGGTCCATTTGGAGCTAGTGTGTAAATGTAAAGCCAAGATTTCCTCTCGATCTGAAATCCCTAGACTTTCTTAATCTCCTCTCACTTTCATTCTATTACCCATTTCAATCTCTCTCTTTAGAAAACTCTCTCTCTCTCTCTCTCTAAAAATGGCAATAGAGACATTTGTGTTTAACATCGCAGGCAAATTGCTTGGGGAATTAGTGTCCTCGGCTTTCCAAGAAGCTTGCTTGGTATGGGGGTGTGGAAAGCGATCTGAGAAGACTTGAAAACACCCTATCTAATGTCAAAGCTGTGTTGTTGGATGCAGAAGACCAGCAGGTTCATAATCAGCAGCTGACCGTCTGGCTTGGGCAGCTCAGAGAAGTGTTTTATGATGCTCAAGACGTCCTCGATTAGTTCGAGTGTGAAGCGCTACGAAAGCAAGTGGTGGAAATGCAGGGAAGCACCACCAGGAAGGTACACCGTTTCTTTTCTTCCTCCAATTCACTTGTATTCTGAACCAAGATGGCTCACAAAGTCAAAGAAATTAGAGCACGTTTAGATGAGGTTGCAGTCGATAGGGCTAAGTTTCATCTCTTTCCACGATCGGATGATAGGCATGTGGTGCATGGAAGGGAGATGAGTTACTCCTTTGTCCAGGCTTCAGATGTGATAGAAAGAGACCAAGACAAAGAAAAAATTGAGGAGCATCTAATGGATCCTAGTGATGGTCAATCCATCTCTGTTGTTCCTGTAGTTGGGATTGGAGGTCTTGGCCAGACTGCGTTAGCTAATCTGGTGTATAATGATGAAAGAGTGATAGAGCATTTTGAGTTAAAGTGTTGGGTGTGCGTGTCTGACGAGGTCGTTTTAAAACAACTACTGGTTAAAATTATCAAATCAATAACTAGTGAAAATCATTGCGATTTGGATGTAGATCAGTTGCAAGTGCTACTTTGAAATAATTTGGATGACAAGAAATTCTTTCTCGTCTTGGACGACGTATGGAACGATGACAGGGGAAAATGGATTGAGTTGAGGAATTTGTTGATGGGGGGTGCCAATGGAAGTAAGATTCTTGTGACTACACGTAACCCAACAATTGCTTCTATGATGGTCACCGTGTCCCCATACAACTTGGAAGGTCTTTTACATCAAGAGTGTCTGTCCCTATTTATAAAAGGGGCATTTGATGAAGGAAAAGAGAGGCAGCACACAAACCTCGTGGAAATTAGGGATGTGATTGTGAAGAAATGCAAAGGGGTTCCCTTGGCAGTGAAATCGTTAGGAAGCCTACTATATTCAAGGCTTGATGAACGTGATTGGCTATTTGTAAGAGATAATGAAATGTGGAAATTGAAAAGAAAAGAAGGGGATATTTTGTCGGTCTTGCAATTAAGTTACAATCAGATGCCATCTTACTTGAAACAATGTTTTGTTTATCTTTCACTTCTTCCAAAATATTTTGAATTCAATACTTTTGAATTAATTCCACTTTGGATGGCAAATGGGCTTCTTCAATCACCAAATGACAATCAAGAGCCGGAAGATATTGGCAACCAATATATAGATGAGCTCTATTCAAGATGTTTCCTTGAAGATTATATTGATATTGGGTACTTGTGAAGATTCAAAATACATGATCTTGCACATGACCTAGCAATATCATTAGCCCAAAGTGAGTGCCTTTTTATTAATTGTCAAATCCAAAATATCTCTAAAAAGGATTGGCATTTGCCATATTCTGACAATAATTGGCAGAATGAAAATGTTTTAAAATGTTTACAAAAATCAAAGAATTTACGAACCATTCTTTCTTCGGCGGACGGAGTCGGACCTTCTACTAAATCCTTTGTTAATTCATGTCTCTCAAAATTTAGATACCTACAAGTGCTAGATTTACGTGGTTCGGATTTGAGGTGTTAACCAGCTCCATTGGTACCATGAAGCATTTACGGCTGTTGGATTTGAGTAAAAATTGTAGAATTCAAAAACTTCCAAACTCCATTTGCAAGCTTCAAAATTTGCAAACTTTAGAACTTAATGGATGTAAAAAAATAGAAGAATTACCAAAAGATATAAGATACCTGATCAGACTCAGAACCTTTTCAATAACAACCAAACAGAAGTGTCTACCTAGGTGCTCTAATTCCCTGCAAGTATTGGGATTATCAAATTGTGGCAGTCTAGAATCTTTGGTTGAAACGATGCAAGTCTGTACAAGCCTTCGAGTGTTGATTATTGACAATTTTGGGGGTCTGATCTCTTTGCTTCCTACCCTAAAATTCCTTACCACGTTAGAGGTTTTAATTATTGAGAATTGTGAAAAGCTTGATTTGACTGAAATGGAAGACAATCAAGATGATTTCCCAACGAGCCTTCGAGAATTGAGCTTTACTAGATTACCACAATTGGTGGCTATGTCCGATTGGATTAAATGCTCTGCAAAATCTTTACAAAACCTTTTTATTGGGAGTTGTCCTAACTTGACAGCATTGACAGAGTGGTTGGTGAATCTCGGATTGCTTAGACAACTTTCAATTAATAATTGCCCCAGATTGTCTTCTCTATCAAAGGGGAAGCTTTGTCTCCCAGCTCTAAGATCTGTTGGAATTGCAGAATGTCCCGAATTAATTAGAAGATGCCAATCGGAAATTGGAGAGGATTGGCACATGATTGCTCATGCCTCAGAAATTTATCTTGACTACAAGCAGATTAAATAAGCTGATAATTAGGTATGGAGTAATCCCTCTCCCTCTCTTTTATTTATTCTTTCTTCCAAGAGTTTAACATTTATAAAATATTATTCTATTTCTAGTAGTGTGATCATTGCAAATCAATATATGCATTAATACATATAAATATGCGTTATATGTCCACCGTACATTAATTTGGTCAAAGTCGGAATTCTTATATTATGTTAATTAGATGTTGAAATTGGAAGTACTAATGGACTAATGGAGATATTATTGATTTGATAAATTGCTTAATCTGTACAAGTGCTCTTAATTGGTGGAGATACTTATAGACTATATTATAGAGTAATTATACGAGTGCTCTTTTCTACCCTCTAATAAGTGTCCGTTTGGTTGGAGAGGTTGAAAAGTGAGAGGATAGAAAATGAGGAAGTGATAGAAAATTGTGAGGATAGAAGAGATTTAATTTTCTTTCATCTATGTTTGGTTTGGAGGATGGAAAATGGAGATATGGAAAATGAAGTTGGTCTATATTTACAATTATATCTCTATTAAATAAGACAAAAAGTAATAAATTTTTTTAATTAAAATTTTTTTATGGACACTTCAATTAATATATATATATATATATATATATATAAAGACCACAAGCCAAAAGATCCAAAATAGATGAGAAAAAAAAAGGTGGGAAAAAAAAAAAAAAAAAACAAATGAGAATGTAAGAAATGGATAAAAGCAAAACAAAGAAAAAGACAAAAAGTGAATTGTGTGTGTATGTGTTTGATACTAATTGTACACGTTATTTTTATTTTTATTATATTGTTATTTTTGTGAATTATGATGTGTGTAGATGCGTGCATAAACTTTATAAATATAATATAACTTTATATAATTTAATAATTATGAAATAAAGATGATTTATTCAATATATGTGTATTGTTATCATGTTATAATATATTTTTTGTTATAAAGTTAAAAATTCAAGAAAAAGAATAGTAAAGCTAGTGATTGTTCAAGCATTTGATTGGTTAAGTAGACACTTAGTGTATTATTTATATATGGATGAGTGTGGCTGTGTGGGTCAATAATTAATACAGTATCAGTAGGTTGAGTTTTGTCATTTAGTTTAAAATATTTTTTATAAAAACAATGACAAATAGATAATGACAACTGCATGAAAATAAAAATATTATTTAAACTTAACAAAATAAAATGGTAACACCTACCTACACTGGCAATAGATGATGTCAACTGCGATTTCAAAATTTGAAGACTCTTAGAATGAAATTGTAAAAGTTCATATATTTGCAGGTTTTTTTTTTTTTTTTGGGTCAATAACTCGATATACTAAAATTCATCTTTTATTAAATTTTATTTAATTTAAGTTTTTTAATGACCTCCTAAAAGAATTCCTAGATCCACGAATTGAGTGTACAATTACGTTGTATTGCCTCCTTTCACATTATTGTAGGTTCCATTAATTGAATTTATGGTGATTCAACCAAAAAATAATAATAATAAATTTATGGTAGGTTCTAACATTCATATGAAATGAGGGAATACCATGTAACTAAGATCTAGGAGTATCCAAAAGTGTTCTCTATACTAAATATTCTGGAGATCCAATTCCAACTCATTATAGCTTCATAATCTTTTATAAGGGTGTGCATGGGTTGAGTTAAGGGATTTTTCAATCCATTCCTTATATTCGGGTTGAAAAAAAATTCAATCCAACCCAATCCATCATAGGGTTCAACCCAACCCATGTGGATCGGATTAGACATTTAAAATAAAAACATATTTACTAATTAAACTTGAGCATAGCATCAAACTAACACAAACTATATGATTAGTGCATCAAACCAACACAAATAAAAGCAAATTTATATCTTATAATTATGTTGGTATTTCATCAAACCAAAAGATTAAATAATAAAACCATATAATATATATTTTAAATTAATATCAAATATAGGGGGGCCTAGTTGGGTTAGACGAATTTGTAACTCTGCTAATCCACATTCATCCCAACTCACTATAAAATAAAATTTGGCAACCCAACCCAACCCACCAACCCCTAAATATCGACCCAACCGGTGGGTTGGGTTGGGTTGGCCTGGATTGGATTGGTTTTGGCAGATTGGTGAGTTAGTTGCATACCTTACTTTTTGACTTACTGTATAGATGTATGTATACTCCTTTGACTTGAATTTTTGGCTATAAGATAGTTTCAATAACCTTGTCCATGAGCTTAATATAGCCATGATTTGGATTATGTGATGTAGTGGAGGTTGTGTAGATTCAACAGAATGTGATTATGTTGATGATAATTTTGATAGTTGAGATATATTTCATTGACCCAAACCTTGAAAATAATAATGTGACCATAACTAATGGAGCAATACACAAGACACAATTTTAGATTATCAAACTTGTGGTATGTTTATTGAGTATAATTTATCTCTTGAGTGTCATTTCCATTATATAATACACGATCTTGTTCTCTTTTGACCTGCCTCTGATTCTTACCAGTGAGTCTTTTGACATTTTTGAACCTATTGAGAAACCAATAATATTTTTCTCACCTCTACTATTCTATTTTTTTGTAGATTATCTGATTGTGTTTACAGTTTTACAAGATCATTAAGGACGTGATGTTTTGAGCTTCAGGTGGACTATAATTGAAATCTTGAGTGCACTGTTAGTTTTGGAGATTTTCTTTTTGTATTTGAAATTCAATCTTTTTTTTTGGGGAGTTTACTCTATCATGAGTTATTTGAAATTTTTATTTATGTTTTATCATTAGAAGTTGGATTATAATGTTATTTTGGAGTTTATGAATATTAAATCTTATTTTTCTAACAGTAAAATTAGCTTGACATGTGAGACAATGATAATATTTTGATTTTAGGACGCACAATGTTATGGCATTACATATGTGATGCCTTTAAATCTAGAACATGCATAATATCTATGGATTGCTCATACACTAGAGCAGTGTCCATGGCTTGCTCATGACTCATGAGGGTAGAGGAAGAGGAGAACTAATGGGTATGGAGTATAGTTAATATCATTTGGCCAGGTAATGGAGAACACATTCCTTTGGCTTGATAACTATACTCTTAAAAGGACCTCTGAGTTTTTGACAATGGTATGAGAACTTTTTCCTCATGATTTTGTTCTATATAATGTTAATGTCTTTAAGCTCAATGATTGGTTGTGTCCAGCAAGTTACAATGATTTTATATATTTATTGCAAACAAAGTTGGTTCCTTTTTCTTTCTCAAAAAAAAAGTTGGTTCTTTTTTAGCACATCCTAATTTATTTAATTAATTTGTTTTTATGCTACTTAATAGTTAATATCCTTAAAGTAATTCACCAAAAAAAAAAAAAAAAAAAAGTAGAGGCGGTTAATCCTCTCAAAAAAAGAAAAAAAAGAAAAAGAAAAGAGAAATACCGGGCCACGAAACACAAATCAATGAAATAGAATGAGAAATACCGAATGAGAAATACCGGGCCCAAGATCCTTCTGGCTTCACACCCTCTGGTCCAGTGACATACAAAAGGCCCAAATGTGTCTGTCACAACTCACAAGGCATGACTAGGATGACCTATAATGTTGCTGATAAATAGTAAGGCTGTTCCATGCAGCAAGACCTAGACCCTCAAAAATCAACTGCAAATCGACTTGTTTCATAGATTGAACATTGGGTGTCTTGCTACTAAAGCTAATCTTCATGATCATCAATCATCATATTCTCCTCGATGATTTTTATTTTTTACTTTTATAATTAGAATGTTGTGTACATTTTCAATAAGTTTGAAATGAATCATTCTACAACTAATAATCCTCGTTTGAGCCCATGGTTTCTTAGGCCCAAATGGATGCCTTCCTTTCTTAGGTTGTCATTGTTTTTGTTCAAAATGCAAAAGCTAGTACATGTACATAGCAATTTAGGCCTATCACACAAGTCGGGCTCATATTAGACAAGAGTTTTTAATCCAAATTCAATTTCAGGTAAATTAAATTTTTAGTCCTTAGCATTTACATTGTGTCAATTCAATCCATAACATTTCAAATATGTCATTTCAATCCTCAACTTTTTGGTATTCTGTTTGTGTCAAAAATTTAAAATAGTTTCTATCGTTAAGTGATTAATGAAAAATACTGATATTGTGAGGCTTTTTTTTTTAAATAAAAAAAAAATAAATAAAAATACCCAAAAAGAAGGTAGGCGACATGTCTAAGGGTGGTGGTCACTAGAGAGTAGAGCTTAAAGGTCACTAGCATGAGAATTGAAGGGGGGGGGGGGGGGGGGGTTGATGGACAGGTCGGCTTGGATTGGCAGTTTTTAATTATCAAGTTTTAATAGTTTTAATTTTTTTTATAAGAAAAATTACAGCCACATGGTAGCCCATGTGGCAATACACATGGTATAAAAACAATATTTTAATATCACAATTAATCACATTAGTATTTTCTATTTGTCACTTAACAGTTTTGATTCAATACCAAAAAGTTAAAGACTAAAGTGACACATTTGAAATGTATGGATCAAATTGACACAAAGGATAAGTACCAAAAATTTAAGGCGAAACTACAATATTTGTCCCTTATGTTTACCCTGTGTGCTCAATTGGTTCTTTAAGTTTAAAACATGCACAATTGGTCTTTCAAGTTTGTAAAATAAGCAATATAAGTCATTTTACTAACTGCCATTAAAGATGTTACTTTTGTGGCTAACGGACAATAACTTGACATTTTATTTTAATTGTACGGCACTACGATACTTAGGCCTATTTGGGCCTTGAGCTATCGAGATATCCAGGCCCATTTGGGCGTTGAGCTCTAGCTCGACATCTAGTCTGTATTGCCCTTTGGGCCGGGCCTTAGGCCACCCTAAAGCCCATTGGGCAAATGATCTTCATCAGCACATGCTACGCCACATCACCTGGATCACGCTCGGTGAACCACTCCCTGAGCAAAGAGAAAACCGCCCAGGGGTAACATCCCCCAGCTGCCTAGCAGTGTCTCAGGGTGTACTACTGCCAAGCAACTCTACTCAGGTGGGAACCAGTTCCAAGGCCACTCGTACCACACCCCACTCCTATCTAAACACCCACTTAGGGTTAATGACATTGGACCCCCTCTCCCACTAGCCATAAGAGTAATCATGATTCTCCCATTAATTTTGGGACTATAAATATGAGAAACTGAGGAAGGGAAGGGGTTGTTGAAAGGGTGAGAAGACGGCCTAGAATTGAGAGCAATAGAACCATAAGAGTAAGAGGGGGGGAATACAAAGGCGTGAAAGTTGTTGCTGGGTCTTTGAGCAAGAATTACCCAGAGTAGGAAATCCAAAACCCACATTATAAATAGATTGTGAGCCCAAGGGAGGGCGAGCCTGTTAACCATATTTTAGGTGCACACAATTGGCGCCGTCTGTGGGAATCTCCTACAAAGTTGTGGTTTAATCGAGACTCACGCGTGGGAAAATGTCTAGAAGACGTTCTGGGAGTTACGCTGAAAGCGGTTCAATAGGATCTTCTCGGGGATCCACCTGGCGAGAACGGAGGTAAAAAAGGTGCGAAGATAGGGATCGTGAACAAGAGGATGAGCAATTCGGCCTTGGGGAGGGGTCGTACTAAACACAACGGATGATATTGGGTTCAGGGCATGAGCAGTTTGACGAGAGAGATAAGGAACTTGAGCGGTTATGCAGATTGGTGAGAGATCTAGAGTTGGAAGCAGGGGGTAGGCACTAGAAAGAGGACCGAAACAACTGAGAAGCGAGATCTGATATGTGGGGAGATCGTTATGGGACGGGGTCCAATCAATCTGGTTCTCGTCAACGTCGAGAATGTTCACGTTCATAAGAATCCCGTTGATGCTGAGATCGTTCACATTCACAAGGATCCCGTCAACGCCGGGACCGTTCACATTCACGGGAGTATGCAGACCGGGGTTCATATTCCCCAAAAGAACGACAGCCCCATAATGCTGCCATGGATGCAATGAGCCATGCCTTACGCAGAGTTGCTCGGTTGCCGTTCTTAGACGATATTGAACGGGCCTCAATGCCGAGTAGATTTACACACCCACCATGCAATATCTACGATGGGAAAATGGACCCGATAGAGTACGTCAACCATTATATCCACATGATGTCTCTAAATTCTCACAATGATGTGCTGATATGCAAGGTATTTCCTTCAAGCCTTGGCCCGACCGCTTTGAGATGGTTTAATGGGTTGTGGAAGGGTTCCGTCCACACTTTTGCTGAGTTGATCCAAGAATTCGGCGTCCGGTTTATAACTTGTAGCCCG
The DNA here is from genome assembly GCA_023621385.1 of Quercus gilva. Classification (NCBI taxonomy): domain Eukaryota; kingdom Viridiplantae; phylum Streptophyta; class Magnoliopsida; order Fagales; family Fagaceae; genus Quercus; species Quercus gilva. The sequence goes on from CM042480.1 coordinate 30,835,160, forward strand.
GTGCCACAACCAGTGGATGCTTTACTATCTATGAAGATGAGGGTTGGGGAAACCCTTTGTAGTTACGCAAGTAGGTATTGGGAGCTTTATAATAAGATAGGTGGAGCTAACGAGAAAATTGCTACGAGCACCTTCAAGATGGGGTTGCCCAAGGACTCCGAACTATGGGAGTTGCTGACGAAGAAGCCTCCAGAGGATATGAGACAGCTCATGAGACGTATTGAGCAATACAAGCGCCTAGAGGATGACAAGCTACAAAGTAAAGGTAAGGCCCCATTGGTGAATCGTCCGCAACAGAGCAGTTTTCAGCCGAGACCTCGTAAGGATTTAAGGATACAAGTGCTAGAGTTGCAGCTAGGGGAGGTGAACGTGACATTTAAGGAACCGGTGCATAGAATTGTAGACCGGATCAAGAATGAGCTGTACTTCAGGTGGCCGAACAAGATGGGGGGTGATCCATCATGGAGAAACCAGAATATGTAGTATACCTATCACCGAGCAGTGCTGGGTGTTGAAGGACCATTTAGAGCAACTGGTGAAAGCAGGACATTTGAAGGAGTTTATGGTGGATTCTAGGAACCGGGGTACTGGGAATGGTGCTCAGCAGAAGGGAAACCCTCTCCCACCGTCATTGGGAGTGATTGAAGTAATCCACGCCGCCCTAAGGGGTACGGTTGTGACAAAAAGGGGGGTGTTGACTGTTGTGCCCGTAGAAGATTGCCCGGATGAGCAACCCTCAGAAAAGAGGGTGAAGCTTTCTCAGGAGACTCTCACTTTTGATGATGATGATTTAGAAGGAACAATTCAGCCGCACGATGATGCGTTGGTAGTGACAGCTCGAATAAATGGATTCATAGTTAAGAGGGTGATGATAGACCAAGGGAGCAGGGCCAACATAATGTATCTGGACCTATTCAAAGAACTCGGATTAAAGAAATAGGAACTTTTGAGGTATGACACTTCGTTGGTCGGATTTTGACAGCAGGGTGGTGATTCCCGGGGGTCAAGTTTCCCTTCCTGTGAAAATGGAAGGTAAAGAGGTGGTGGTGGCATTCATAGTGGTCGGTTCGTTTTCTCCATATATGGCTATACTAGGAAGGTTGTGGATTCATGCGATGGGGGCTGTTCCATCCACCCTGCATGTGAAGGTCAAATTCCCAATCGAGCAGGGCATTGTTGTAGTGAGAGGAAGCCAGCAGTGGGCAAGACAGTGCCTAGTTGCTGTGGTGAATTGGAAGAATGAACAAGCCGAACAAAAGGATCAATCCAAGAAAGTCTCTTTATAGTAATCACAGGAGCCCCGCGACAAAAAGGGGGCTGGATGTGCCGAGGAACTCGTCAGGGCTAAGATACTGTTGGACGTTGATAGGTACTTTCAAATAGGGACAAGTATGAAGGACGAGGATAGGATAGAAATGTTGCTGTTTCTTATTCGAAATATAGATGTCTTTGCTTAGAGCCCCTATGATATGCTCGGGGTGGATCCCGATTTCATTGTCCACAGGCTAAATGTAGACCCATCGTTCCCTCCCAAGAAGCAGAAGCCGAGGAGGTCGGCCAAGGAGCACGTTGAGGTAGTTAAGTTGGAGGTTAAGAAATTAAAGGAGGCTGGGCGATAAGGGAGATCTTCTTCCCAAAATGGTTAGCAAATACCGTGGTTGTGAAGAAAAAGAATGGCAAGTGGAGAGTTTGTGTAGACTTCACAGATTTAAACGGGGCTTGCCCAAAGGATCCGTTTCCTATGCCGAAGATTGATCAGTTGGTGGATGCCATGTACGGACACCTAAGGATGAGCTTTCTGGATGCATTTCATGGGTATCATCAGATTGCCCTGGCAGCCGAAAACCGTGAAAAGACAGCATTCATTACCCCAGATGCCAACTATCATTATATCGTGATTCCTTTTGGGTTGAAGAATGTCGGAGCACATACCAACGGATGATGACGAGAAAGTTCCGGGAGCAAATGGGGCGTACGGTTGAGGTGTACATTGATGACATGGTGGTGAAAAGTAAGTAAGAAATACGGCATATAGAGGATCTCTAGGGGGTGTTTGAGGTGCTACGGCACCACCAGTTGTGTCTTAATGCAGAGAAGTGTGCTTTTGGGGTGGGGTTTGGTAAGTTCCTGGGGTATCTGATCACTAATCAGGGGATAGAGGTAAACCCCGATTAGATTGAAGCAGTGAAGTGTCTCAAGCCACCGAGCAATCCAAAAGAAGTGCAAGTATTGACCGGGATGTTAGCCACTCTTAACTGATTCATCTCCAAGTTTACTGATCGTTGTCGACTATTCTACCAACTTCTAAAGAAATGGAAAGGATTCTAGTGGAATGAGGAATGTGATCAATCTTTTCAAGATTTGAAGGAATATTTAATGCAAGCACCCATGTTAACGACCCCAGAGCCCGAGGAGGATTTATTCATGTACCTTTCGGTGTCCGATCATGCTGTGAGTGTCGTGCTACTAAGAGATCAAGGAGTGCAACAGCTCATGTATTACATCAGCAAAACCTTGGTTGATGCCAAGACAAGATACTTGCCCCTGGAGAAGGTGTTAGCCCTCATGCACACCACAAGAAAGTTGCCACATTATTTTCAAGCCCACACCGTCTATGTCCTAATCGAGTACCCTTTGTAGTCATTATTGAAGAGATCCGACTTTACAGGCCGGATAGCTGAATGGGGGACCCGGCTGGGTTCCTTTGACATATAGTATAGACCACGAAATTTGGTGAAAGGACAAGTCCTCGCTGACTTTGTTGTGGAGTTCTCTCTTAAGAATGAAAAGGAAATGGTTTGTCATGTGGAGACTCGCCCATGGAAGGTATTCGTGGACAGTGCATTAAGCGCCATGGGGACTGGAGCTAGGATTGTCATTATCACTCCTAAAGGAATACGGTTGGAGCATTCTTTTAGGTTGGGATTTAGAGCCTTTAATAATGAGGCTGAATACGAAGCCTTACTTGCCAGATTAAGAACCGTTATGGGTATGGGTGAGCGGGATGTAGAAGTTTATTCAGATTCCCGGCTGGTTGTTAACTAAGTGTAGGGTAGTTTTGAAGCCCGTGATTCCCGAATGAAAGCTTACTTGCAGGTGGTAAAGCAATTTATGCATGAGTTTTGTACAGCAAAGGTGGCCCAAGTATCCTGGGCACAAAATCGACATGCTGATTCCCTAGCTACGTTGGCATTATCAATGACAGGGGAGGTGCCTCGGTTGATCAAGGTAGAATTTATAGAAGAGCCAAGCATTAGTGCGTCAATTGGTGGAGTTGAGGTGGCCAAGATTTCGACGACTGGGCCATGTTGGATGGACCCGATCATTGACTTTTTAGCCGAAGATCGAATTCCAAATGACGAAAAGGAGGCTAACAGAGTTCGCCGAGTGGCTACTCGGTACTGGTTGTTAGCAGATTGCAAGTTATACTGAAGGTCTTTTGGGGGGCTGTACCTTCTATGTTTGCACCTCGAGAAGGTAAACGAACTCTTGACCGAGTTACATGATAGGGTGTATGGCAGTCATGTAGGGGGACGTTTGTTGGCACACCGAGAAATGACTCAGGGATTTTGGTGGCCACAGATGCAGAAGGACGTCGTCGAGTATGTACGTAAGTGTGAACAGTGTCAAAAGCATGCCCCTTTGATCCATTAGCCAGTAAGTCATCTGAATTTGGTCAGCAGTCCCTAGCCCTTCGCACAATGGGGGTTGGATATTCTCGGCCCCTTTCCTTGTGCAACGGGCAATCAGAGGTTTGTATTGGTGGCTGTTGATTACTTCATCAAATGGGCAGAGGCAGAGGCTTTAGCTAATATTTGGGATGTGTACGTCAAAAAGTTTTTGTGGAGAAATATAGTCACAAGGTTTGGGGTGACTCGTTGATATTTGACAATGGACTGCAATTTGACAGTAAGGCTTCTCGTGAGTTTTGTAGTGATCTCGGCATCAGGAACAGGTACTCCACCCCAGCATTTCTACAGAGCAATGGCCAAGCTGAAGCCACTAACAAGGTAATTGTGAATGGATTGAAGAAAAGGCTAGATGGTGCGAAAGGGAGATAGGCCAAGGAGCTACCCAACGTTTTATAGGCGTATCGGACATCACCTAGAAGGTCCATGAGAAAGACTCCATTCTTTCTCACGTACGGAGCAGAAGCTGTAATACAGGCCGAGGTAAATTTATGTAGTGCGCGGGTTGCTGAATTTGCCCCTACCCAAAATGATAGACTACTGGAGGAGCGTTTAGATTTATTGGAAGAATACTGAGAATCGGCAATTATATGGTTAGCTGAATACCAACAAAAGCTTGCTCAACGCTACAACAGGGATGTAAAGACCAAGAAATTCAGCGCCAGGGACCTGGTGCTACGAAAAGCAGTAGGAAGTATTCAAGACACCAATGCCGGGAAGTTAGCCCCAACCTGGGAAAGTCCTTATAGAGTAACTGCCATTGCAAGTGCAAGAGCGTACTACTTGGAGGATTTAGATGAAAGGCCAATTCCTCGGCCATGGAATGTCCATAACTTAAAGAAGTTTTATCACTAATCAGTTATACACTAGGGTGTAAATTGAATGTAATCGTGTATACATGTTTTACTAATGAATATGGTGGTATTTGCCCGTGTATGTGCATTTAATTCCATTATTGATTTGTTAGCACCGGTCAACGAATTAAAAAAAAGGGGGGGGGGGGGAAGTCAAGGAGACCAAGGCAACGTGTTTTATGCTAAGGTCAGAAACTTGCTTCTCGATTCAATCATTATTACCGAGCAGGTGGAAACCTTAAAATTTTCTAAGGACAGAAGTCTACTTCTCGGTTTGATTATTATCACCGAGCAGGTGGAAACCTTACACAATTTTCTAAGGACAGAAGCCTGCTTCTCGGTTCGATCATTATCACCAAGCAGGTGGAAACCTTACACGAAATTTTCTAAGGAAAGAAGCTTGCTTCTCAGTTCGATCATTATCACTGAGCAGGTGGAAACCTTACACGAAATTTTCTAAGGACTGAAGTCTGCTTCTTAGTTTGATTATTATCATTAAGCAGATGGAAACCTAACGCTAAAAGTTATCTAAGGGCAAGAACCCACTCCTGGCTCAATTTTTAGTGCTGAGCAGCTGAGCAGGAAGAAAGCTTGAATTCTCCCGAAAACAAAAACCTATCCTAGGTTAAATTTGCATCACCGAACAGGAGGAAGCCAATCTTCAAAATTCATCTAAGTACAAGAGGATCAACACATATCAAGTTTTATTATTACCACCGAGGAGCCAATTCTTTCTAGATACAAGTGACCCCGTCCAGGGTAATCTAATCTCTGTCTTATGACGAATCGGGATTAAATCACCCGACCATCTAGAACATGTGCATAAAACAGTCCACGAACATAGTAGGAAAGATAATAGTAGACATTCATAAACATAATTAAAACTGGCATATAAAAATTAAACCAATGTTTGGTTACCATAGCTCGGTAACTAGCAAAAAGTTAAACCCGGGAAAGATAATTGTTCTGTCACCACAACCCGGTGACATAGGCAAACTTACTAAAAAGAAAAACTATTTAAGCAGAAGAAAAGTAAAGAAGACAAGAGAAATCCGGTTCGGCAATCAATTTGTAGGGTCTGTAGGTTGAAAATGGGCAACATCCCCGGGACGTTGCTGAGCTGCAAGAGGCGATTGTGGCTAACATTCCCACTAAGTTGATCACCAGCATGAGGGTTGCTGATGGCTTTCAGGTGAACTAGCTCCACGTGGGAGTCAATTGCCTCCACCAACTCCTTCATACTGGTAGTTTCTTTTTCATCAATAACTCCAAAGGTGTTCTGCACGGCAATTGGAAGATTCAGGAAAGGGATTTAATTGGGGTTCCTCAAAGGAGAATCCTTGGGGACCCCCATAGCTTGCAAAGCAGCGAACCACCCCTTCTAAAATCCAAGTTTTTGGGCTTGGCGGACAACTGGCTTTGCAGAATTCTCGGCATCAGCAAACCCCTCGTTGTACCACTTGATTTCACAAGCTTCCAATGCTGCCTTTGTTAGGATTGGTGCCCTTAAATCCTATTGAATGATGCTATGTATGATATTAAGTGTGACATTGTGTTAGACATTATGTATGACTTAATATTATGTTTAATAAATTTGTTTTATTATTATCTGAAATAATGGTAACATGAATATTCGGACATTATCATATAGTCCATGAGATGCATAGTATGTGATTTATGTGAAGAGTCACAGAAGATATAAATCACAAGTTCTTTGTAAACTCAGAATTATAATTCGTAGTCAGTGATGAAATTGGGCATTTCATCTGCGAAGACTATAACATATCAACTACGATGATTTGTCTTGATCATGGAAGTGGAGACTTCTAGTTGATGTGTTAATATGTTTTAAGAGTTAAGACATATTGAACTGGACCGCCATGAGATTTATTATTTGCCTAAGGACTGTCAAATGAATAATAAATCTCATGACTTGTATTTGCATGAACTCTTAATCCTGAGAGAATAATGAACCTGATCATGAGGTGTAGGTTTCTTTGATATATTAGGAGTGAGATCTAAAGTAATGGTCAAAATCTCAGTATGTTGGGCAGCCACATTAAGTGTTGATGGAACATATATTCTCAAGATGGAATTCATAGTCTCTTAATGGAGATATAAAGTATTCCCTTGAGATAAGTTTAATGAGTTTGTTATTCAGAGAGTTAGGCCTAACCACTTTAGTATTACTAAAGTATATATTTATGAAATTGGTTTTCATGAATATATGATGAATAACTTTAAAGGATTAAACCGGGTACTCAAGGATTAAGATGTAGTAATTCACAAAGTGACAGTCTACATTATTGACTTTGTGTTACTACGAATATTTTATGAAGGGGTTGCATGTATAATAAAGTCTTGGGATATAATATATAGATAAGACCTAGAGTGCAACTATATTTATATAGTGGTATTAAATATAGTTAATGGTAACTTTGAACTTGTCAAGAGTTGACAGAAAAGCCCAAGGCCCATTGGAGCTAGTGTCTTATTGGTCCCTTTTGGTCCCACTCCAAGCCACACACTTAAGCCCAATTGGTAAGGCCCAAAAGGCCAGCCCAATTAGATATATTGGTTAGATACAAAGGGAAAAACGTACAGAAATATATTGGTAAGAAAAACATCATTGTAATGGTGTGGAAGTGAGTGATAGTCACTCTCTATTAATCCCTTTGTTACCAATTGAGAGACCACACATCTTGGGCGTTAGTGGAATTGGAGTGAAGATTAAGAGTATTCCCAAGTGCTTCAATCTTCGGTTTTGGAATTCACCGCTTCAAGGTACGATCTCTTGTTCTCAAATTCTGAAATTTACTTTATGCATGTTAACAATATTGAATGAAGTAGATCCGTTCAAAACTTACTTTTCCGCTGCGCACATATTTAATTCCTTCAAATGGTATCAGAGCGGTCTTCAATTTCGTATTGTTTAACATGTTTGTGAGTTTTAGAATTGGAGATGATAGTTTCATATTATTAGAAGATTAAGTTTTAATTTTCTGCATGTTGTTGAAACTGTGATTTGATGAAAACTGAAATTGGTGTTCTGATGTTGTTTAATTTTAAATTTAAGTATGTTAAATTCAATCTTAAGGCTATAACATCAATAGAATTCAGTTTAGACATTGATCTCTATCTATCATGTTCGTTTTCAAGATGTTTGTTCATGAAAACCCGTAGAAAACTGCCTTAGAAAATCTCTGGAAATTTGAGTTTCGCGAATTTCGATTGATCAAAAATCATTTTCGATCGATCGAATGAGACAGTGATCAGACTCTTTAGAACGATAGATTTTCGATTGCTAGTCGATCGATTGAATCTGTTTTTCGATCGATCGAGAGGCAATCGAGTATCAATCGAAAGAGTCAGATGATCAAGTTCGAATTTCTTGATTTTTTTTTTTCGATCGATCGAGGGGCACTTTCGATCAATCGAAAGAAAGAAAATCAGAAAATTTTCTAAGTGTTTTCACATGTTAAAAGAGTAAGACTATGTGTAATTAAATTATGCATGTTTTAAAACTAAAAAACCTTTCTTTTAAAACATCTAGTGGGAGAGAGATACAAGGGTTGGATCTCACGGCCTCCATTGTCAATTCATAGTAGTATGGAATAAATACTTTGTCTTTGCCTTGAGCTTAGCATTCCATGCGGAGAGTATTTATTTCATGGTCCTACAAGATTGAATTTCTTGGTTTATAGTGGTTTGATCAAACACCTTGTCTTTGCCTTGAGCTTAGCATTCCATGCGGAGGGTGTTTTGAATCATGGTACTACAAAATAAGCTTGTTAAGGGGATGAAATGTGGCTACACATGATTCTAGACAGTGGTATACACTAGACTAAATATTATAGTATCCTCTATGCTGAGTTCTTACTATCATTATTTAGAGGCCAAATATATATAATGGCATATTATTAGTGTTTGATAAGAGTTATCATGATAGCACTAATGATGAGAATAGTTCTCAATCAATCATAGTATTTTATATTCACTCTATGCTGAGGGATATTGAATATGGGATTGGGTTGTCGTTGCATATATTATATTATGGTTTTATTAAGGTTCCATAGTATATGTTTATATGCTAAATTGATAATGTCCAATTTATTTATTATATTCATGTTTATTGTTTTCAGATTTGAACATGGCATCTTTTAGCCCACTTGTAGCTATTCTTAATCAAAACAAACTGACTGGATCCAACTATGTTGACTGGAAAAGAAACTTGGACATAGTTCTCACTGCTGAAGAGCATAAGTATGTTCTTACTAAACAATGTCCTAACTTTCCTTCATTAGATGCTCCTCTTGAGGAAAAACAAGGATATGATCGTTGGCAGAAATCTAATGGAATGGCCAAGTGCTACATCCTAGCATCTATCTCAAATGTTCTACAGCATCAAATGCAGGATATAGAACTAGCTTCAGACATCATGCAAAGTCTGAAGGAGATGTTTGGTGAGCAAGGCCGTTCTGCAAGGCAAGAGACCATGAGGCAAATTTATAATACTAGAATGGCTGAAGGAAGCTCAGTGAGAGAGCATTGTCTTACAATGATCTCTAATCTGAACACATTGGAAGTTTTAGGTGCCGATATAGATGGAGAATTCCAAGTGGATATGATACTCCAGTCGCTACCAGAATCATTCAAGGAATTCAAACTGAACTATAATATGAATAAAAAGATTTATACCTTGTCTGAATTAATGAATGAATTGGTAGCGGCAGAAGGCATTCTTGGTACTTCCAATGTTGAAGCCAATGTTGGTGAAACTTCTACTTCTCAACCTAAGTCGAAAGGCAAGGGTAAGAAGAAGAAGAAGAAGGACTTCACCAAATAAGAGGGTAAACAAATTGCCTTAGGGGTTGCTGATAAAGGAAAGAAAATCAAAGGAAAGTGTTTCCATTGTGGTGAGAAAGGACATTGGAAGAGAAATTGTCCAGTATTCAAGGCTGCCAAGAATAAAGGTATGAATGATACATTCCTTCTTGAAATATGTTTGGTACAGAATCCCACGGATTCCTGGTGTGTGGATTCAGGTTGTACTAATCATATCTGCAATTCTTTGCAGGGGTTTCAGGAGACCAGAAAGCTTAAAGAAGGGGAGTTGTTTCTTACTTTGGCTGATGGGAGCAGGATTCCAGTTATAGCTGTTGGTGTTTATAATTTATGTTTTCAATCTAGAGTTCTAATATTAGAAGACTGTTTGTATGTACCTAATGTACGTAGGAATTTAATTTCTGCTACTTACTTAGGTAAACAAGGATATTGTGTTATCCTAAAAGACAATGTTGTAATAAAGAAGGATAAAGTGTTTATCTGTTATGGCAATATTGTGGATGGTCTTTATATTTTAACTCCTGATAAGCATGAATTATATAATTCTGAATTAGATGCTAACTCTCATGTAAAATCATTAAAGAGAAAGTTTCCTTCTACTAATGATGCATATCTTTGGCACTCGCGTTTAGGTCATATTAATTCAAATAGAATTCAAAGACTGATCAAAGATGGACTCTTAGGGCCCATGGACTTTGATGGATTTCCAGTTTGTGAATCTTGTTTGGAAGGTAAAATGACCAAACGACCTTTTAATGCAAAAGGTAGAAGAGCCCAAGATTTGCTAGAGTTAGTGCATTCTAATGTTTGTGGTCCTATGTCAATCCAGGCAAGAGGTGGCCATGAGTATTTCATTACTTTCACTGATGATTACTCAAGATATGGTTATGTGTACCTAATGAGACGGAAGTCTGAAACCTTTGAAAAGTTCAAAGTGTTTAGGGCTGATGTTGAGAATCAATTAGGTAAACACATAAAAGCCATTCGATCTGATCGAGGTGGTGAATACCTTTTTGGGGATTTCAAGGATTACTTAACTAAGAATGGGATTTTATCCCAATTGACTGCACCTGGAACTCCACAACAAAATGGTGTAGCAGAAAGAAGGAATAGGACTCTTTTAGATATGGTTAGGTCCATGATGAGTTATTCAACTCTACCTATTTCTTTTTGGGGGTATGCCTTAAACACAGCAATGTATCTTCTGAATTTAGTACCTTCGAAGTCTGTTCCTAAAACACCTATGGAATTGTGGAATGGGCGTAAGCCTAGTATGAGACATCTCCATATTTGGGGTTGTCCAGCACATGTGTTAAAAGGAAAGTCTGACAAGTTACAGTCTAAAATAGAAGTGGTTTTCTTTGTTGGGTATCCAAAAGGAACTGTTGGAGGTTTATTCTATAGTCATAAAGATAATAAAGTGTTTGTTAGCACAAATGCCAAATTCTTGGAAAATGACTATATGAATGATTATACTCCTAAAAGCAGAGTTGTTTTGGCTGAAATGAATGAATCTGTAAATGAACAACCAATTGATGAAACTAGGGATGATGTGGCTGTATTAGATACACCACAAGATACTACTCATGAGGTCTAGTACTCAGGTGCCTCGTCGTAGTGGGAGAATTGTTCGGCCTCCTATAAGATTCATAGGTTTGGGAGAAACTTATGAAGCTATCTCAGAAGAGGTTGAATTGGATCCCTACACATATGATGAAGCAATGAATGATATAGATGCACATCATTAGGTCCAAGCTATGAAATCTGAATTAGATTCCATGTATTCCAATCAAGTTTGGAATCTTGTAGAGGCGCCTAACGGCATTAAACCTGTTGGTTGTAAGTGGGTTTACAAGAGAAAGAGAGGGATAGATGGAAAGGTTGAAACCTTTAAAGCAAGGTTAGTGGCGAAAGGGTACACTAAAAAAGAAGGTATTGATTATGATGAAACCTTTTCTCTAGTAGCAATGCTTAAATCTATCAGAATTCTCTTATCCATTGCTGCTCATTTTGATTATGAGATTTGGCAAATGGATGTCAAGACTGCATTTCTTAATGGCAATCTTGAAGAAGAAATCTATATGATGCAACCAGAAGGTTTCATAGCAAAGAACCAAGAGCATTTGGTATGCAAGTTGCAAAGGTCCATTTATGGACTTAAGCAAGCATCTAGGTCATAGAACATCAGATTTGATCAAGCAATCAAGACATTTGGTTTTGAATAAAATCTTGATGAACCATGTGTGTACAAAAGACATCAAGATAAAGTAGTAATGTTCCTAGTACTTTATGTTGATGATATTCTACTCATTGGAAATGATGTAGGGGTAATGTCATCTGTAAAGGTTTGGTTGTCAAGCCAATTTGATATGAAGGACTTGGGTGAGGCTAACTTTATTCTAGGGATCAAGCTTTGGCGAGATCGCAAGAATAAGATGTTAGGCTTATCACAAGCTGGATACATAGATAAGGTTCTAGAACGGTTTAGCATGCAAAACTCCAAGAAAGGATTGCTTCCTTTCAGACATGGAGTTCCTCTGTCTGATGACCAAAGGCCTAAGACTCAAGAGGAAGTAGATATGATGAGACAAGTTCCTTATGCTTCTGCAGTGGGAAGTCTCATGTATGCCATGTTTTGTACTAGACCAGATATCTGCTATTCAATTGGCATGGTCAGCCGATATCAATCAAATCCAGGACCAAAACATTGGCAAGCTGTAAAGCATATTCTCAAGTATCTACGAAGAACGAGAGATTATATGCTTGTTTACCGTTGTGAAGATTTGATTCCCATTGGCTATACAGATTCAGATTTTCAATCGGATCTAGATTTCAGAAAATCCACTTCAGGATGTGTTTTCACCTTGGGAGGTGGAGCCATTAGTTGGCGGAGTATTAAGCAATCTTGTATTGCAGACTCCACCATGGAAGCAGAATATGTTGCTGCTTGTGAAGCAGCAAAGGAAGCTGTATGGCTCAAGAAATTCCTCTCTGACCTTGGTGTAGTAAGAATGGAGCAAGTTCCAATCACATTGTTTTGTGATAACAGTGGAGCAGTTGCACAATCTAAAAATCCAAGGAATTACAAGAAAGGAAAGCACATTGAGAGGAAGTACCATATCATTCGAGATATTGTTGCTCGTGAAGATGTGGTGGTAGCAAAGATTGAAAGTGCAAACAATCTAGCAGATCTATTTACCAAAACCTTGCCTCAAAGGACTTTCGAGTCACATTTGGAGGGAATGGGAGTTAGATTAGTGCACAATAGTCTTTAGGGCAAGTGGGAGATTGTTAGGATTGGTGCCCTTAAATCCTATTGAATGATGCTATGTATGATATTAAGTGTGACATTGTGTTAGACATTATGTATGACTTAATATTATGTTTAATAAATTTGTTTTATTATTATCTGAAATAATGGTAACATGAATATTCGAACATTATCATATAGTCCATGAGATGCATAGTATGTGATTTATGTGAAGAGTCACAAAAGATATAAATCACAAGTTCTTTGTAAACTCAGAATTATAGTTCGTAGTCGGTGATGAAATTGGGCATTTCATCTGCGAAGACTATAACATATCAACTACGATGATTTGTCTTGATCATGGAAGTGGAGACTTCTAGTTGATGTGTTAATATGTTTTAAGAGTTAAGACATATTGAACTGGACCGCCATGAGATTTATTATTTGCCTAAGGACTGTCAAATAAATAATAAATCTCATGACTTGTATTTGCATGAACTCTTAATCCTGAGAGAATAATGAACCTGATTATGAGGTGTAGGTTTCTTTGATATATTAGGAGTGAGATCTAAAGTAATGGTCAAAACCTCAGTATGTTGGGCAGCCACATTAAGTGTTGATGGAACATATATTCTCAAGATGGAATTCATAGTCTCTTAATGGAGATATAAAGTATTCCCTTGAGATAAGTTTAATGAGTTTGTTATTCAGAGAGTTAGGCCTAACCACTTTAGTATTACTAAAGTATATATTTATGAATTTGGTTTTCATGAATATATGATGAATAACTTTAAAGGATTAAACCAGATACTCAAGGATTAAGATGTAGTAATTCACAAAGTGACAGTCTACATTATTGACTTTGTGTTACTACGAATATTTTATGAAGGGGTTGCATGTATAATAAAGTCTTGGGATATAATATATAGATAAGACCTAGAGTGCAACTATATTTATATAGTGGTATTAAATATAGTTAATGGTAACTTTGGACTTGTCAAGAGTTGACAGAAAAGCCCAAGGCCCATTGGAGCTAGTGTCTTATTGGTCCCTTTTGGTCCCACTCCAAGCCACACACTTAAGCCCAATTGGTAAGGCCCAAAAGGCCAGCCCAATTAGATATATTGGTTAGATACAAAGGGAAAAACGTACAGAAATATATTGGTAAGAAAAACATCATTGTAATGGTGTGGAAGTAAGTGATAGTCACTCTCTATTAATCCCTTTGTTACCAATTGAGAGACCACACATCTTGGGCGTTAGTGGAATTGGAGTGAAGATTAAGAGTATTCCCAAGTGCTTCAATCTTCGGTTTTGGAATTCACCGCTTCAAGGTACGATCTCTTGTTCTCAAATTCTGAAATTTACTTTATGCATGTTAACAATATTGAATGAAGTAGATCCGTTCAAAACTTACTTTTCCGCTGCGCACATATTTAATTCCTTCAGCCTTTAGATCGGCCAATTCTTCTACTAGAGCGGTGTTCAGACTTTGAGCCTCCACCAACTTGAGCTCAGTACCTCCCAGCTAAACCTCCAGCTTTGCGGACTTGCCCTCTGCTAGAGCCTTAGCCTTCTCGGCCGCAGTAGCCTTCTTCTCCGTGGCCTCAGTAGCCTTCACTTTTTCCTTAGCTATAGCCTCGGCAACGTCCTTAAGGGCCTTTTCCCGCTCAGCATCTTCAGAAAGCTCCTTCATCCTCTCATCAACGATATGAAACAATTGCATGGCCTGACCAAGTAATAATGATGAGTATGAAAACAAAAAGAATGTGCGTATGTAAAAAAAAATAGAAAACCAGGGACAAGACATTACCGCTACGGTGTGCCATTGCAACCGCCTGCCTAATGACTCGTCCGTCCCGTCCTCAAAAGCATGCACATCCTCGGACAAAAGGAGGCCGTGCACCAAATTTTGGGTAACATGACCTCCTAGGCCCTTATCCCATACTCTTACATTGGTGGACGTGGGAAGAGGTTTACCATCAAGCTGGAAGGTTGGCTGCCATTTTGCCGCGGCCCGGGAGGAGTACGCCACGTTCGTTCTGGTTTGTACTATTGGCTCTCGGATCTCAGCCTTGATGCTCTTGTTGCTTAGTGGCTGGCCGAGCACCGGACACAAAACGACTGATCGTCATCATCTTCCTTGTCACCATGGCGTGACCTTGATTGGATTCTTTTTCTGAAGAACTAACTGATTCGGCAATTGCCCCCTTGGCTTCCTGAACTGGAGCCTCAAATTCTGTAGGAGCCTCAAGTTGAGCGGGAGCCTTAGGCTAAACCGACACGTGAGTCTGCTTTCGATGGTGTCGAGACACATGTACGGCCGACTCATCACGTATGGGTGTAAGCTCGTTCGAGCAAGTATATTGAGGACCAAGATCGCGAGCTTCGCCTACCGTAAATTTTGGAGGGAGGAAGTTCACGTGCCGTACGTCTATGTGGGAGAGGAGAGGACTATCAACTAGCAAAGCTTGGCTGAATGCTTGCCAAGTGGAGTACACGGGTTCAACTCCAAGGATTAAATGGGACACTCGGAGTTGTCCATCCCAATGTACAAAAATTTCTGACCTAAGTACAAAATTTAGGTCCCGAACATGTACTACTCTAAGATCCGGCTTGAACCTTTTGCTTTCTGCACGGAAGCAACATAAAAACTGGTTAGTAATTACTTAATCAAGTCAAAATTAGTAAAATGCAATTAATTAGGTATGTTCGGTACCGACCAACTTCGTGCGATGAGAACACGCAGGGGAGCTCCTCGGCAAACCAATTGCCGCTTACCCGTACGAACTCTCCAGTCGAGTTCCTATTTGAGTCAAGTAGGCATGAAATGAGCCATACCCTCATATCTCTAGTTTTTAAGTAATAATTTGAATTGATATTGCCGCATAAACTATACATAAAGTTAATGTCATGATGATTCAGTTGCAACATGTACAACTGCTTCAACCTATTGACACAGCTCACCACTCGGTAAAAGTTAGGGGGGAGTTGGTCGGGACAGAGACCATAAAATCTAAGAGTACCTAAGATGAGGGGGTCAATGGGGAACCTAATCCCACCCTCAAGAATAGCCATTAAAGGAAAGAAAACCGTATTTACACCACGGCGCCTTTGGATATCGATATCAACCTTGTGGCAGTAGGCAATATCCATATCCTCAGGGACGTTGTAAGTAGCCCTAAAGGTAGCCAAGGTGGCTTCTGAAAAAAGGAGATGAGGATAGCCCATTCTTTAAGATAGGATCCCTCATACTATGATTATGGTAGAATAGAACGAAATAAAAAAAAATAGGAAGAAGAGGAGAAGGAACTTACTTTGGGCTCTAAGGAGGAAAGATGTTCTGGGCTGGGAGATGAACGCACGAAAAGAGTATGCTCGGCAGAGTGAAAGTTTGAAGGATAAAGAATGCAAAAGTGATGGAGAGAGTCAGGGATGACTATTTATAGGAGGTAAAGGGAAAATAAATGGCATTTAATAATTGAAGGGCAAGAAACCCTGCGAATTCCCGCCTTAACTGCCACACATGCGTCGCCTCGATTCACGAACCTTCAGACAATAATGACGGCTGAGCCAACAGTCAGATACAACGTATCTTTTGAGGGCGCATTAATGGGTTTCTCAACCACCCAATATCTACCCTTTTAGCTTCCCGAATGGTTATTGCCTCTTCAATTCCTTGATTCGTCCCCGAGAATGGAGCACGAATCGAGGGGGGGCTAATGTACGGCACTACAATACTCATGCCTATTTAGGCCTTGAGCTGCCGAGATATCCAGGCCCATTTGGGTGTTGAGCTCCAACCCAACATTTAGTCTGTATTGCCCCTTGGGCCGAGCCTTAGGCCACCCTAAAGCCCATTGGGCAAACGATCTTTATCAGTACATGCTACGCTGCGTCACCTGGATCATGTTCGATGAACCACTCCCCGAGCAAAGAGACAACCACCCGAGGATAACATCCCACGGCTGCCCAGCAGTGTTTCAAGGCATACCACTACCGAGCAACTCTATTGAAGTGGGAACTAGTTCCAAGGCCACTCGTACCACACCTCACTCCCACCTAAACACCCACTTAGGGTTAATGAAATTAGACCCCCTCTCCCACTAGCCATAAGAGTAATCATGATTCTCCCATTAATTTTGGGGCTATAAATATGAGAAACTGAGAAAGGGAAGGGGTTGTTGAAAAGATGAGAAGACGGCCTAGAATTGAGAGCAATAGAACCATAAGAGTGAGAGGGGGAGAATACAAAGGCATGAGAGTTGTTGCTGGGTCTTTGAGCAAGAATTACACAGAGTAGGAAATTCAAAGCCCACATTATAAATAAATTGTGAGCCCAAGGGAGGGCGAGCCTGTTAACCACATTTTGGGTGCACACATTGATAATGTGGCATATTTTAATTAAAAATTAAAAATTAAAAGTACACATGAGAAATTTTTTTTTTTTTTTTTTTTTACAACGGTACCAAATTAAAAAAAAAAAAAATTTTTCTACTAATAGTAAATATATCAAAATTTGTGGGACCCACTGATTTGAACACAGACAACTTCTTCTCTTCTAAATGATCCTTTCTTTTTTTTTTTTGATCTTGCACGAAACCCATTGAGTGTCTTCTTCTTTCTTCTTTTTCTTTTTATTTCCTATCTCTCTTGCACGAATCGACACACTGGTGGTCTAAGGTCTTCTTCTTCATTTTTATTTTTTATTTTTTTGGTGTTTACTGTTTTACTGTTTTAGTGGTCTTCTTGTTTCAAATAAAATAAAACCCAGTTGAATTTAACCCTACCAACAAAACAAAATTCATAAAAATAGAATCTCAAATCTAGAAAACAAAACCCATTTGAGTTTAACCCTCACCCATAAAACACAAACCAAATCAAACATTTAAAGAAAATAACAACAAAAGAGAAGCAAAGATGCTGCGAAGTGCTATATGATACATGCCTTGCTTTTTTGCTGCTATGTCTCTATTGGGATTCCATTGGTTTTGTTTCAACTTTCATCTCGTGGAGTGTCTGCAAATGTTTAGCTATTTTAGTTTACTCTGTTTCTGTATTTTGTTGCAGTTCTATGTAGTTGTTGTGTTAATATATGTCTTGTTAGTGTGTGTATCTTTATCAGCCTGGTTGGGCTGTGAAGTTTGTGGTGTTATAAGACTTTTTAAAGTGTGTTTCTGTTTACATTTAATAAAATCCCAGTTTACGCAAAAAAAAAAAAAAAAATGCTGGGGCCTGTTTCTGTAATTTTAATTTGTACTTTTTTAACTAAAATATGCCACATCATTAAAATAAAATGCCAAGTCATTGTTCGTTAGCCACATAAGTAACATCGTTAATAGCAGTTAGTAAAATGACTTATATTGCTCATTTTGAAAACTTAAGGGACCAATTGCACACGCTTTAAACTTGAGGGATTGATTGCGTACACATGGTAAACTTGAGGAACCAATATCGTAATTTCACCAAAATTTAATTTACCCTAATATGGCGAAATTAGCACGGTTGGGATTGCGTGTCCGCTAGTTTGGGGTCGACCTTAGCATGCAACCTCATCCTTAGGTTACTGGGCGAACACTTATGCTGAAAAAAAGAAAAAAAAAAAAAAAAAAAAAAGGTCGAGCTTAATGTGCATATCAAACAAGATTTTAATCCAAATTCAATTTTATATATAGGGCCTGAATTCGAATTCGAATACGATGAATATAGAAATTGTAATTGAGTTCAAAACTTAAATCAAAATAAGAGCTTGTAAATGCCAAAAGCTATTAATTCTTTTTTTTTTATTAATTTTTTTATAAATATATTATATGATGGGATTTTAACTTATGACATTTAGTATATGATGATTCATATTTATCATCATCATAGAGTGGTAAGCATTTCCAAATCCATGAACCATTTTCATAATCTTGCTGTGCTAGTTGAGGGGACTAAAAGCTAGTTCATTCAATTGCTCGTACTGTGATATGCCTTCTTTTCTATAATAATTTTTTCTTCATTCGTCACTTACATTGTTTGTGTATTGTAAGCATGTTATGATTTTTAGGGTTTTAGCTAAAATCATTATTTGTTATCTCTTTAAGTATTCTTATCTCTTTCGCATAACACATACAAGACATGAACTTGCTTGAATTTGGGTTAGCACCTGTTTTGCCCTGTTTTCACATCGTTCCAAATAGAAGCAAATGGCATACGTAGCCACCAATGTTGTATACATCAAAGTCCGTCACATAAGACCAAAATAAAAAGTAGATGTGCGCCACCAAAGGCCAAAATAATTTTCCTTCTTTTATTTATTTTCTGAAACTTATTAAATGTTTGTTTCTTTTTGACTTACTTGGATTAGATCTAGTAAAATTCACTTTTCCAAATTTTTTATTACACACACATAACTCTAGACCAGGCCTAAAGCCTCAAATCTTAATAGGATTAGATCCAAGGTTGATGTTGTTTATCACCATATATATGACTACAGCGTATGGTATTCTCATTTTGAAGGTTCGCTCTGCAGGAGCTACTGGACCTAAAGATAATAATTAATACACTCAATTAAGAACATGGTGGTTACTTTGAAGAAGAACTCTCTGGCAGAAGCCATGGAATTGGATCATTTTACAAAATTTTACTAAAAAGCTTTTGATGGACATTAAACAAGATATACCAGGTTGCGTAAATCAATTTAGTACTGTCAATTTAACAATTACTCAACCAAGTAGAGCCCATATTTATAGTTATTATGCAAACACATGCACGCGTAATTGTCACTCAATTAATTGAAACCCAGTTGTCATTTCTTCAAAGCGCCCAGCGACGCACCCAAAGCCCTACTAAATGCTAAGGGAAGTATGAGAAAATACTAAATAAACTGAAAGTATTTTTGTCTTTGTTGAATCTGTTACTTACAACTGATTCTTCAAGGTTGCACTTGCTAACAGTTACCCAAGATCCCTACAGTAATATAAGAAATATAACAGAAGTTCCAGCCAGTTAGCCTATCCCAACGAAAAACTAACTTTGAGCATTTTTCCTTTGTCTCAGTTAGCCCTGATCTATAGGGGAAAAAAAGGGTTCATTAGCATTAGTCAATTTTGATTTAGTGCAATTCACTATAACAAGTATTGAATTCACAGATATCTTATTGAAAAAATTGATTCAGATGGCAAGATTCGACATTAAAACAGCAATAGGTCAGAAGCTTCCAAGTGACCTGAGTGCCAATCATCATTTACATGCTACACTTCTTGCATTTTAGAGCAGCAATAATGAAAGATTTTGCCTTTTGTAGCAGGAAACAGACAATTAAAACTCATACAACAATTTTTACATTCAGATTGAAAGTTAGGAACTTTTTGGTTTGGAATACAATTCTCATGACTGAAGTAAAAGGTTTGATGTAGTACATAATTGAAGTCTACTAATGCGAATGTGAGCGACTTAGCACCCATCGAGTGGTTAATTTAAACAACGCCTATAGAATGAGTGCAAACTTACCAAGGATGACAATAGTATTTAGAACTGAGTGGAATATGGGCAAGAAGTGATCACCAATTATGCCCCATCCAACGATTTTTAATTCAAGTAAAATCAACCAAGATTATGCACAGTAATCACATACAAGAAAAAAAATGCATTTTCTAGGATACTGTTCTTGCAAGGCACAGCACCATGTGTTTAGCAAAAGAAAAAAAAAAAGCCATAGCACCATGTAGGGCTGTCCAGACAACCCGCATATCCGACCCACCCGGCCAAACTGACCGGACCCGAACCGTCTGCCGCCCGATCCGACTACTCCGGCGGTCGGCGGCGGGTCCTTACTTTTCAAAACCGATTCCGGCAGATCGGGTGCGAGTCTCTTCCTCCAATACCCGAGCCACCCGACCCGACCGCCATATAAATGGGTTTAAAGGTCTGAAGTTTGTTACTCTCAGTTCTCACTCTCTCCTTTCAGTCTCACGATCTCTGCTACCCTTCACCAATCCTGCTCGTCGTCGATTCTGCCTCTCCATCGTCAATCTCTGCCTTTTCATCGTCAATCTGTGCTCTCCATTGTTGATCTGTGCTCTTCGTCGTCGACCTTCGCTCTTCATCCTCAACGTCGCAGCTCGTCTTCGCCTCCATCTCAGAGTCAATCTTTTTATTTCATCTCTTAGGTTTGTTTATCTATGGATTTGTGGATTTGTGGATCTGTTCTTTGGGTTTTTGTTCTTTGCATTTGTGGATCTATTCTTTGGGTTTGTAGATCTTCTCTTTGGGTTGTAGATTTGTTGATTTTGTTCTTCAGGAATCAAACTTGTGTTTGATCTTTGTATTTCAGTCGAAATCAAAGCCGACCGCCGCCCACCCGAGCCCGATCCGACCCGACCGGTGGTTGTTCGCGGTCAGCGGCGGGTCTGGAACTTCTCCACCCGATCTGATTGGGTCAGTTGCGGGTTAGGCACAAACCCAACCCGGACCAACCCATGGACAGCCCTAGCACCGTGTGTCCGATAATATCAACCGGTCAACATTTTTTCTTTTTGCCCAAAAATAATCAACCGGTCAACATGATGAAATGTTGGCAGCTAAACAGGTTGACTCTCTATTTGTAAGTTGGCTCCAGCTCAGGTAAAGTAGACTAAAGGAATAAAAAAGTGGGTCCACTTGGAGCTAGTGCATAAATGTAAAGCCAAGATTACCTCTCGATCTGAAGTCCCTAGACTTTCCTAATCTCCTCTTACTCTCATTCTATTACCCATTTCAATCTCTCTTTAGAAAACTCCATTTCTCTCTCTCTCTCTAAGATGGCTGCAGCAGAGACATTTGTATTCAACACAGCACAGAAAGTGCTAGAGAAATTGGGATCCCTGGCTTTCCAAGAAGCTCACTTGATATGGGGTGCTAAAAGTGATCTGGGAAGATTTGGAAAAACCCTCTCCACTGTCAAAGTTGTGTTGTTGGATGCAGAAGAGCAGCAGGTTCATAACAAGGAGCTGACTGTCTGGCTTGGGTAGCTCAAAGAAGTTTTTTATGATGCTCAAGATGTCCTTGATGAATTCGAGTGTGAAGCACTGCGGAGGCAAGTAGTGGAAATACAGGGGAGCACCACCAGGAAGGTACGCCGTTTCTTTTCTTCCTCTAATTCACTTGTATTCCGAACCAAGATGGCTCACAAAGTCAAAGAAATTAGAGCTCGTTTAGATGAGGTTGCAGCCGATAAGGATAAGTTTCATCTCTCTCAACGGTCTGATAATAAGCATTTGGTGCGTGGGAGGGAGATGAGCTACTCCTTTGTCCAGGCTTCAAATGTGATAGGAAGCGACCAAGACAAAGAAAATATTGTGGAGCATCTAATGGATCCTAGTGATGGTCAATCCATCTCTGTTGTTCCTGTAGTTGGGATTGGAGGTCTTGGCAAGACTGCGTTAGCTAATCTGGTGTATAATGATGAAAGAGTGATAGAGCATTTTGAGTTAAAGTGTTGGGTGTGCGTGTCTGACGAGGTCGTTTTAAAACAACTACTGGTTAAAATTATCAAATCAATAACTAGTGAAAATAATTGCGATTTGGATGTAGATCAGTTGCAAGTGCTACTTCGAAATAATTTGGATGACAAGAAATTCTTTCTCGTCTTGGACGACGTATGGAACGATGACAGGGGAAAATGGATTGAGTTGAGGAATTTGTTGATGGGGGGTGCCAATGGAAGTAAGATTCTTGTGACTACACGTAACCCAACAATTGCTTCTATGATGGTCACCGTGTCCCCATACAACTTGGAAGGTCTTTTACATCAAGAGTGTCTATCCCTATTTATAAAAGGGGCATTTGATGAAGGAAAAGAGAGGCAGCACACAAACCTCGTGGAAATTGGGGATGTGATTGTGAAGAAATGCAAAGGGGTTCCCTTGGCAGTGAAATCGTTAGGAAGCCTACTATATTCAAGGCTTGATGAACGTGATTGGCTATTTGTAAGAGATAATGAAATGTGGAAATTGAAAAGAAAAGAAGGGGATATTTTGTCGATCTTGCAATTGAGTTACAATCAGATGCCATCTTACTTGAAACAATGTTTTGCTTTTCTTTCACTTTTTCCAAAAGATTATGAATTCCATACTTTTCGTTTAATTCCATTTTGGATGGCAAATGGGCTTCTTCAATCACCAAATGAAAATCAAGAGCCGGAAGATATTGGCAACCAATATATAGATGAGCTCTATTCAAGATGTTTCCTTGAAGATTATATTGATTTAGGTTACCTACGAGAATTCAAAATACATGATCTTGCACATGACCTAGCACTATCATCAGCCCAAAGTAAGTGCTTAATTATTAATTGTCAGATCCAAAACATCTCTAAAAAGGTTTGGCATTTGTCATATTCTGACAATACTTGGCAGAATGAAAATGTTTTAAAATGTTTACAAAAATCAAAGAGTTTACGAACAATTATTTCTACCGTGAAAGGAGTTGGACCGTCTACTAAATCCTTTGTTGATTCATGTCTCTCAAAATTTAGATACCTGCGAGTTCTAGATTTAAGTGGCTTAAGTTTTGAGGTGTTATCCAGCTCCATTGGTACCATGAAGCATTTAAGGCTGTTGGATTTGAGTAGAAATTGTAGAATTCAGAAACTCCCAAACTCCATTTGCAAGCTTCAAAATTTGCAAACTTTAATTCTCAGTGGATGTGAAAAATTAGAAGAATTACCAAAAGATATAAGATACTTGATCAGACTCAGATGGTTTATAATGACAACCAAACAAAAGTCTTTACCTAGGTGCCCTAATTCCCTACGACTTTTGGAATTTTTAAATTGTGGCAATCTAGAATCTTTAGTTGAAACGATGCAAGTCTGTACAAGCCTTCGGTTGTTGCGTATTGACAATTGTGGGGGTCTAACCTCTTTGCTTCCTACCCTAAAATTCCTAACCATGTTAGAGGTTTTGGCTATTGATAATTGTGAAAAGCTTGATCTGACTGAAATGGAAGACAATCAAAATGATTTCCCAACGAGCCTTCGAGTATTACGCTTTACAGGATTACCACAGTTGGTGGCTATGCCCGATTGGATTAAACGCTCTGCAAATCTTTACAAATCCTTGTCATTAAGAGTTGTCCTAACTTGACAGCACTGCCAGAGTGGTTGGTGAATCTCGAATCTCTTAGACGGCTTGAAATTGCGAAATGCCCTAAATTGTCTTCTCTATCGAAGGGGAAGCTTTGTCTCCCAGCTCTAAGATCTTTCATAATTGTAGAATGTCCCGAATTAGTTAGAAGATGCCAACCGGAAACCGGAGAATATTGGCACAAGATTGCTCATGCCTTAGAAATTTATCTTGACGACAAGCGGATTAAATAAGCTAATAATTAGGTATGCAGTAATCGCTCTCCCTCTCTTTTATTTATTCTCTCCAAGAGTTTAACATTTATAAAATATTATTCTATCTCTGGCAGTGTGATCATTGCAAATCAATATATTCATTAATACATATAAATATGCATTATATGTCCACCGTACATTAATTAATTATTTCAAAGTCGGAATTCTTGTTATGTTAATTAGATGTTGAAATTGGAAATATTAATGGACTAATGGAGATATTCTTGATTTGATAAAATGCTTAATATGTACAAGTGCTCTTAATTGGTGGAGATACTTATAGACTATATTATAGAGTAATTATACAAGTGCTCTTTCTATCATTTAATAAGGGTTCGTTTGGTTGGAGGGGTTGAAAAGTGGGAAGATAGAAAATGGGGAAGGGATAGAAAATTGTGAGGGTAGAAGGGATTTAATTTTCTTTCTTGTATGTTTGGTTTGGAGGATGAAAAATAGAGAGATGGAAAATAAAGTTGGTACGAATTTACAATTATGTCCCTATTAAATAAAACAAAAATTAGCACATTTTTTAAATTAAAAATCTTTTTATGGACACATCAATTAATATATATATATATATATATATATTTTAAAGAACAAAAGCCAAAAGAACCAAAACAGATGAGGAAAAAAAAAGGTAGTAAAAAAAAAAAAAAAGCAAATGAGAATGTAAGAAATTGATAAAAGCAAAAAGAAGAAAAAGACAAAAAGTGAATTGTGTGAGTGTGTGTCAGATACTAATTGTACGCGTTATTTTTATTTTTATTACATTGTTATTTGTGTGAATTGTGATGTGTGTAGATGTGTACATGTACTGTATAAATATAATATAAATTTATATAATTTAATAATTATGAAATAAAGATGATTTGTTCAATGTATGTGTATTGTTATCATGTTATAGTAATTTTTTGTTATAAAGTTAAAGATTCAAGAAAAAAAATAGTAGGTCAATAATTAATATAGTGTTAGTAGGTTGAGTTTTTTCATTTGATTGGTTAAGTAGACACTTATTATATTATTTATGTATGGATGAGTGTGCCTATATAGGCCAATAATTAATACAGTGTCAGTAGGTTGAGTTTTGTCATTTAGTTTAAAATATTTTTTATAAAAACAATGACAAATAGATAATGACAATGGCATGAAAATAAAAATATTATTTAAAATTAACAAAATAAAATGGTAACACCAACCTATACTGGTAATAGATAATGTCAACTGCGATTTCAAAATTTGAAAACTCTTAGAATGAAATTGTAAAAGTTCATATATTTGCGATTTTTTTTTTTTTTTTTGTCAATAACTCGATATATTAAAATTCATCTTTTATGAAAATTTATTTTATTTAAGTTTTTTAATGGCCCCCTAAAAGAATTCGTGGATCCTTTGTGTACAACTATGTTGTATTGCCCCCTTTCACATTATTGTGAGTTCCATTAATTGAATTCATGGTGATTCAACCAAAAAATAATAATAATTAATTTATGGTAGGATCTAACATTCATATGAAACGAGGGAATACCATGTAACTAAGATCTAGGAGTATCCAAAAGTGTTCTCTATACTATATATTCTTGAGATCCAATTCCACTCGTTATTGCTTCATAATCTTTTATAAGGGTGTGCATGAGTTGAGTTAAGTAATTTTTCAATCCAATCCACTATATTCGGATTGAAAAAAAAAACTCAATCCAACCCAATCCATCATAGGGTTCAGCTCAATCCACGTGGATCGGATTGGACATTTAAAATAACAACATATTTACTAATTAAACTTGAACATAGCACTAAACTAACACAAACTATATAATTAGTGCATCAAACCAACACAAATAAAAAAAAATTATATCTTATAATTATGATGGTATTTCATCAAACTAAAAGAGTAAATAATAAAACCATATAATATATTTTAAATAAATATCAAATATAGGTGGGTCGGGTTGGATTAGATGAATTTATAACTCTGCTAACCCGCATTCAACCCAACTCACTGTAAAATAAAATTTGGCAACCCAACCCAACCCACTAACCCCTAAATATCGACCCAACCGGTGGGTTGGGTTGGATTGGATTGGTTTTGGCGGATTGGTGGGTTAGCTGCACTCCCTACTTTTTGACTTACTATATTGATGTATGTATACTCCTTTGACTTGAATTTTTGGCTATAAGATAGTTTCAATAACCCTGTCCATGAGTTTACTATAGCCATTATCTGGATTATGTGATGTAGTGGAGGTTGTGCATATTCATAATGTGATTATGTTGAGATATAATTCATTGACCCAGACCTTGAAGATAATAATGTGACCATATCTAATGGAGTAATACACAAGACACGCAATTTTAGATTATCAAACTTGTGATATATATATATATATATATGTTTATTGAGTATAATTTATCTCATGAGTGTCATTTCCATCGTTTAATACACGATCTTGTTCTCTTTTTTCTTGCCTCTGATTCTTACGCTATTATCCAGCGAGTCTTTTGACATTTTTGAACCCATTAAGAAACCAATAATATTTTTCTCACCTCTACTATTCTATTTACACTTTGTTTCAATACGAATCTTGTAGTTCTATTTTTACCTCTAGATGTTAGTGTGTGATTTACCACTTACAAGGTTTATTTAGCGCCATATTTGTTGTTTTAATATTTTTGCAGATTAGCTGATTGTGTTTACAGTTTTACAAGATCATTTAGGACGTGATGTTTTGAGCTTCAGGTGGACTATCATTGAAATCTTGAGTGCATTGTTAGTTTCGGAGATTTTCTTTTTGTATTTGAAATTCAATCTTCTTTTTTTTTGGGAGTTTACTCTGTCATGAGTTATTTGAAATTTTCATTTATGTTTTATCATTAGAAGTTGGATTATAGTATCCGTTTGGATACAAATTATTCTAGCGTCTGCGTTTCTCTTTTGCGTTTTTTTTTTTTTTTGTCATGTGTTTCCGGAGACAAAGGCTACTGTTCATGTACTGTGCATGAACAATAGCCAAAAATTTTGAATTTTTAGCCCTTGTTCAGCACATAAGCGGGTCTCATTTACTGTTTATGAGACCCACAAATTTCACTTTTTAGCAATTTTTTTCATTAAAAATGAGTCTCACAGTGCTATTTACACATTTAAAAATTATTTTGCTACAGTATTTTCAGTTTTCAGTTTTCAGATTCAGCAAAATAAGTTCTATCCAAACGGACCCATAATGTTATTTTGGAGTTTATGAATATTAAATCTTCTTTTTCTAACGGTAAGCTTAGCCTGACATGTGAGAAAATGATAATATTTTGATTTTAAGACGCACAATGTTATGGCATTACATTTGTGATGCCTTTAAATCTAGAACATGCATAATATCTTTGGATTGCTCATACACTAGAGCAGTGTCTATGGCTTGCTCATGACTCATAAGGGTAGAAGAGAAGGAGAACTAATGGGTACGGAGTATAGTTAACATCATTTGGCCAGGTAATGGAGAACACATTCCTTTGGCTTGATAACTAGTACTCTGAAAGGACCTCTGAGTTTTTGACAATGGTTTGAGAACTTGTCTCATGATTTTGTTCTATATAATGCTAATGTCTTTAAGCTTAATGATTGGTTGTGTCCAGCAAGTTACAGTGATTTTATATTTTTATTGCAAACAATGTTGGTTCCTTCTTAGCACATCCTAATTTATTTAATTAATTTTTTTTTATGCTACTTAATACCCAAAAAGAAGGTAGGTGACTTGTCTAAGGGTGGTGGTCACTCGAGAGTAGAGCTTGAAGGTCACTAATAGTTTTAATTTTTTTATAAGAAAAATTAAGGTCACATGGCAGCCATGTGGCAGTACACATGGTATAAAAATAATATTTTAATATCATAATTAACCACATTTTCTTATTTGTTATTTAATAGTTTTGACTTAATATTAAAAAGTTAGGAACTAAAGTGACACATTTGATATGTATGGACCAAATTGACACAGAATAAAGGATAAGTACCAAAAATATAATCTATATATATATATATATAAAACCGAAACTTTTGAAGCTCTCACAATTTTTCACATCATCACCATTTTCTTTTTCTTTTTATTTTTGATTCTTTTTATTTTAGGTTTTATATCTTATAACAATATTATTGAAAAACGTATACAAACTTGGAGGCCTATTTAAGAGCTCCATAAAACTTGATGGACAAGAAAATATATTCTAAAATAAGCCCTAATTAATACCTAACCATAATAGGAACCAAATTTGACCTAAAAAAACATTAAAAGAGCCTAAAAACAAGGAAATAAATCACCTAGACCTAAAATAACGTTTTTTGCATAAAAATACCAAAATCTCTTCTCTCCTTAAAACCCTAGCAATTACCATCTCAAATTTTTTATTTGCTTTCATATGTGCCTGAAATTTTCATTCTATCTTATTGTTTTATTATGTTTAAAATTGATTTTCTTATAAGTATTTGGGTTAATCTCTATATTTTGATAGTGTTTTTATGGGTTTGGTTTTTGGGTTGAAATTCTAATAATTATTTTATATTGTATATGGCAGATGAAGCATCTCTATTTTTTGGAGAAAAATCAAAGCTGCAACCTATGTCTTCCAGCCCAAGGTGTGGTAAATTTTTATATGTTCTTGCTTTATTGAGAATTTTTATTTGGGTTCGTGTGATTTTTTGTTTTTTTATTAAAGCTTTGATTTTTGTTGATTAATTATTTGTTTGGATTAATTTCAATTAATTATTTGTTTGGATTCAACGTAGAAGATAATGGAATTAGGTGTTATAAATTTGATAATGTTCCATATTTTGAATTGTTTATATTATTTAGACTCCTGGTAGGACTCTCTCTTCTCTCCTTAAAATCCTAGCAATTACCATCTCAAAATCCTAAACTTAACTTCACTTTAAAATTAAAAAAATAAGAAGGAGAGAGACTCAACTAAAAAAAAAGAAACGTAGGTTTTGTCTTTTTTATTTGCTTTCATATATGCCTGAAATTTTCATTCTATCTTATTGTTTTGTTATGTTTAGAATTTATTTTCTTCTAAGTATTTGGGTTAATCTCTATATTTTGATAGTGTTTTTGTGGGTTTGGTTTTTGGGTTGAAATTTCTAATAATTATTTTATATTGTATACAGCAGATGAAGCATCTCTATTTTTTGGAGAAAAATCAAAACTGCAACCTATGTCTTCCAACCCAAGGTATGGTAAATTTTTATTTGGTATATTATATATGAATTTTTTGAATTTGAAGGGTTTTGTTTGGTTTTAAAGTAGAATTTAGGGATTCTATAATATGCATATTATTAACCCAATTTTCTATTTCTAAATTTCTTAGATTTTATTATATCAATCTTTTTTTCTTTTAAATTCTCGGTGGGCAAATCAGTCTCTCACTAATTCTTTTACCTTAACGTGATGTTAGTTAATTGTCATTTTATTTAACTATCTCGTGCATCGCACGGGTTAGCGACTAGTTTACCCTAATATGGCAAAATTAGCATTGTTGGGATTGCGTGTCTGCTGATTTAGAGTCAACCTTAGCTTGCACCCTCATCCTTAGGTTAATGGGCAAGCACTTATTTTGATTAAAAAGAAAAAGGGTCAAGCTTAACGTGCATATAAAGCAAGATTTTAATCCAAATTCAATTTTATATATGTACCTGAATTCGAATTCGAATACGATGAATATAGAAATCATAATTGAGTTCAGAACTTAAATCAAAATAAGAGCTTGTAAATGCCAAAAGCTATTAATTTCTTTTTTAAAAGTTATTTTTATAAATATATTATATGATGGGATTTTAACTTATGACATTTAGTATATGATGATTCATATTTATCATCATCATAGAGTGGTAAGCATTTCCAAATACGTGAACCATTCTCATAATCTTGCTGTGCTAGTTGAGGGGACTAAAAGCTAGTTCATTCAATTGCTCGTACTGTGATATGGCTTCTTTTCTATAATAATTTTTTCTTCATTCGTCACTTACATTGTTTTTGTGTATTGCAAGCATGCTATGATTTTTAGGGTTTTAGTTAAAATCATTATTTGTTATCTCTTTGAGTATTCTTATTAGACATGGTAATACGGATTAGAATTTTTTGATCCAACCCAACCCGACCCGAAAAATACCTAACCCGAACTCGATTTTTTTGACCCAAAGCAAAAACGAGTTGACCTGTAACCCGACTCGATTTTTTTGCGAGTCAGCCCGACTCGACCCAGATAACTTGTGACTCGACTCGTTAAAAAAATTCACTAAAAAAATATTTAAATTATGTCTTGATACTAAGTGCATAAAGCACAAAGTACCAAAACTAATAATCAATATATAATATATATTATATATTAGAGAGAATGACTACCAATAAAAGCTAGCTAGCCTAGCTTCTTTTTCTTTTCTTTTTTTTTTTTTTTTTTTTTCTGAGAAGCTAGCTGCTAGGAGCCTTTTGGCTAAATATTGCAAAAAAATAAGTTTATTTGTGATATAGGTACTGTTTAAACTTATTTGGCAAAAAGAGGAGAGAAGCAAATTTCGGTAATACCATTACCGAAATTCTGACAAAAAAATGAGAGAGGAGAGAGAAATGATGGGATGCAAGTGAGAGAAAAAAAGAATTTCGGTGATATGGTTGCCGAAATAGGAGGGAAAAAAAAAGGGAAATTCAGAAAAAAAAAATTGATGAATTTCGGTAATAGGATTACCGAAATTCATTTTCCCTTAGCCCACAAAAACTGCCCAACCCGTTAGCAAATTGACGTTAGCACTGTTAGTCTGTTAGTTTCATTTAAAAAAAAAAAAAAAATGGTTGGATGCGCAAATTGACGTTAGTGCTGCTAGTTTCATTTAAAAAAAAAAAAAAAATGTTTGGATGCCATCAGGATTTGAACCTAGAAGGCAAAGCTCTTCCCTTCAGAAGCTAACCAATACACTGCCATATTACATCTTACTTTAACTGAAAACTAAATTTATTTATTCTAAAACTAGTAGGTATTTCAAGTAAAAAAGAAAAAGCATACATTTTTTTTCCCAATACCTTCCAAAAATTTATAGTTATAACAACTAGGATGGTGGATTCAAACATTGAACATCTTCTTAGAGACATCAAAACCTTGAACTTTTTTGTTTTACAAATCTTTCAATAGTTTATTTTCTTAAATATTGAGATTGGACTAATTACAATAAATAAAAATAAAAATATTAATTATAATTGTAATAAAAATTTTAAAAATATATTTTTTTAATTTTATTGAATTATGCTACATGTTTTGATGTCTTTAAGAAGATGTTCAATGTTTGAATCCACCATCCTAGTTGTTATAACTATAACTTTTTGGAAGGCATTGGGAAAAAAAATGTATGCTTTTTTTTTTTTCCTCTTGAAATACCTACTAGTTTTAGAATAAATAGATTTAGTTTTCAATTAGAGTAAGATGTAATGTGACAGTGTACTGGTTAGTTTTTGAATGTAAGAGCTTTGCCTTATGTGTTCAAATCCTGATGGCTTCCAACCTTTTTTTTTTTTTTTTTTTTGTAATGAAACTAATAGTACTAACGTCAATTTGCTAATGGGTTAGGCAGTAGTTGTGGGCCAAGGGCAAATGAATTTCGGTAATAGGATTACCAAAATTCATCATTTTTTTCCAGAATTTCCTTTTTTTTTCTTTTTTTTTTTCTTCTTCTATTTCGGCAACCACATCACCAAAATTCTTTTTTTCTCTCATTTCCATCCCATCATTTCTCTCTCCTCTCTCTTTTTTTGTCAGAATTTCGGTGATGATATTACTGAAATTTGCTTCTCTCCTCATTTTGCCAAATAAGTTTGAACAGTAACTATATCACAAAATAAACTTATTTTTTTACAATATTTAGCCAAAAGACTCAGCTGCTAGCCTAGCTTCAGACTTCAGTGCTTGCCTTGCCAAATCAATTGCCATTAGACAAGACAAAAGGTCCTCAACACGTTACACAACACAAAGGCCAAGGCTGTTAAGTGACTCAAGAGTCAAGATAAGTAGACAACCATTAGAAAAAAGAAGAAAAAAAAAAAAAAACTCATTCAGCTGAGTTGAGCTATAGTCCATTGTCCAAACTCCAAAGCCAAAAGCACAAACAAATGAACAATGTTACAATGCACAAAGCCGCAACAGCAAACCTGAAAAAGTTGAGTCAAACCAAACTAGTGAACCACAAAGCTTCCTTTCCCAGTCGTCTTTTACCTCAGAATGTGGAAGCTACGTTGTATACTAAAAATTGATTATGTGAATTTGAAGCTACGTTTTTTATAGTCATAATTATATAATTTTAATTCTTTATTGATTTGCTTTCATGGTACATTAAGTTATATTAAATTATTGTAGGCGAAAAGCACATTTTCGTCCCTACATTTTCACGCGATTTCCATTTTGGTCCCTAACTTTTTTTTTACTGCTTTTAGTCCTTATCCTGGAAAACGCCTATCGTTTTAGTCCCTGCCATTACATCAGAGACGGAAAATGCTGACGTGGCAAACAGATGACACTGTTGGTTGACGTGGCCATTAAAATAATAATAAAAAATATTATTTGGTATTAAAAAAATTTAAAAATTAATTTATTAATTTTAACTAAGGAAAAAAAATCAAAACAAAAATAAAAATAAAAATTTATATGAATTAAGATCAAAAAGTATCTTGAAGAAGAACACCAAGAACACCAAGAACACCAACACCAAACCACCATTTCCAGCCAAACACCAACCCAACCACCTAAACACCAACCCACAGCAACCTAGCCACCTAAACCCCAACCCACAGCCACCCAAACACCAAACCACCATTTCCGGCCATCCAAACACAGATCCGGCCAACCCAAACACCAACCCAGCCACCTAAACACTAACCCACAGCCACCAAACCACCATTTCCGGCCACCCAAACATAGATCCGGCCAACCCAAACACCAACCCAGCCACCTAAACACTAACCCACAGCCACCCAAACACCAAACCACCATTTCCGGCCACCCAAACACACCAACTATTTCTGGGAGTTTTGTGTAAATAAGAGACACTTCTGGGAGTGTACTTGAAATCGGGGACTTCTTTGCCGGCATCGCCGAATCGAGCAGCTAGCCATTTCTCAACGTCCGATATTCGCGTCGCATCGGATCCACCACCCTTCGCTTCGCTCTCACTCATCCCTTTTCTTTACAATCCAATCAAAAAAAAATGTGGGATCTGATTCGATTAAAATATGGAAAACGAAAGAGGAAATTTGATGAAATGGATGGTGAAGAAGAGTACCTTTCGAGAGTTAGCCGGCTGAGTCGACTCCGTGAACCGTTAATACGTTTTTGAGTTTTGGGTTTGAGATGTTTTTGAATGTGACTCGGTCTGAACTTTTTTTTTTTTATTAACAGAACTTTTCCTTTTTGATTTTAAAGAAAGGGGAGAACGATGATGTAAATCATTTAATGTAATAGTAAAATAATAAATAAAAGGATAGTTTATTTTTATTTAATAATTAAATTAAAAGGATAAATTTGGGACCAGTCACGGGATATTGACTGAATGATCTGTACCAGAGCATTTGGTGTTGGTGTTCTTGGTGTTCTTAATGTTCTTCTTCAAGATACTTTTTGATCTTAATTCATATAAATTTTTATTTTTATTTTTGTTTTGATTTTTTTTACTTAGTTAAAATTAATAAATTAATTTTTAAATTTTTTTAATACCAAATAATATTTTTTATTATTATTTTAATGGCCACGTCAGTCAACAGTGTCATCTGTTTGCCACGTCAGCATTTTTCGTCTCTGATGTAACGGCAGGGACTAAAACGATAGGCGTTTTCCAGGATAGGGACTAAAAGCGGTAAAAAAAAAAGTTAGGGACCAAAATGGAAATCGCGTGAAAATGTAGGGACGAAAATGTGCTTTTTGCCATTATTGTATTGTAGATGAAGATGCTGACAAAATTGGCCAACTTGAGCTACAATTTGCAAGTATGAATATTTCCAGTGCTGAATCTGCTACCAACATTGAGTAGATTGAGATTGAGGTGTAATTCTTATAAAATATTTATTTATTCTTTACTTAATATGTTATGTTTATTTTTAAATCTTTTTTTTTTTTTTTAGTTTATCTTTCTAAGTAATCTAACTTTACTATTATTTTAAATGCAATAAGAACATGGGCACTTAAGAAGACCGATAACTTGTTACTTTGCTGGCTTACTTGTTTTGTTTGTTTTAAGATCTATCTCTTTTTGAAGATGTAAACTTGTAATTATATGCATTTTGACAATGAACTATGAACATTGAAGACTTTTTCCATTATGAATTTATGACTATAAATAATTTTTGTCATGCTCAAAACTATCAGAATTGGAAGGATATTAACAAGTGGCATTAAGTGCAATTCATTTGCTTATTGATTTTATTCATTCTCTCTAAACAGGTTGTCATTGATTTCTTTTTGTAATTAAAAAAAAAAAAAAAAAACTTGTTTGAAAAATACGGGTAAACCCAACCCGATTAACCCGCAACTCGATTAACCTGTTTAAAAATGACCCACGACCCGCTTGACCTGACCTGAACCGACTCGACTCGACCCGCCCGTTTTGCCACGTCTAATTCTTATCTCTTTCGCACAACACATACATCACACGAAATTGCTTGAATTTGGGTTAGCACTTGTTTTGCCCTGTTTTCACATCGTTCCAAATAGGCGCAAATGGCATACGTAGCCACCAATGTTGTACACATTAAAGCCCATCACATATGACCAAAAGAAAAAGGAGGTGTGTGCCACCAAAGGCCAAAATAATTTTCCTTCTTTTATATATTTTCTAAAACTTATTAAATGTTTGTTTCTTTTTGACTTATTAGGATTAGATCTAGTAAAATTCACTTTTCCAAATTTTTTATTACACACACATAACTGTAGACCAGGCTTAAAGCCTCGAATCTTAACAGGATTAGATCCGAGGGTGATGTTGTTTATCACCATTTATATGACTACGGCATATGGTGTTCTCATTTTGAAGGTTCGCTCTGCAGGAGCTATTGGACCTGAAGATAATAATTAATACACCCACTTAAGAACATGGTGGTTACTTTGAAGAAGAACTCTCTGGCAGAAGCCATGGAATTGGATCATTTTACAAAATTTTACTAAGAAGCTTTAGATGGACATTAAACAAGATATACTAGGTAGCGTAAATCAATTTATTACTGTCAATTTAACAATTTCTCAACCAAGTAGAGCTCATATTTATAGCGATTATGCAAACACATACACGCCTAATTGTCACTCAATTAATTGAAACCCAGTCGTCATTTCTTCAAAGCACCCAGTGACGCACCCAGAGCCCTACTAAATACTAAGGGAAGTATGAGAAAATACTAAATAAACTAAAAGTATTTTTGTCTTTGTCGAATTTATTACTTACAACTGATTCTTCAAGGTTGCGCTTGCTAACAGTTTCCCAGGATCCCCACAGTAATATAAGAAATATAACAGAAGTTCCAACCAGTTAGCCCATCCCGACTAAAAACTGACTTTGAGCATTTTTCCTTTGTCTCAGTTAGCTCTGATCTATACTATAGGGGAAAAAAGGGTTCATTAGCATTAGTCAATTTTGATTTAGTGCAGTTCACTTTAACAAGTATTGAATTCATGGATATTTTATTGAACAAATTGATTCATATGGCAAGATTTGACATTAAAATAGCAATAGGTCAGAAGCTTCCAAGTGATCTGAGTGCCAATCATCATTTACAAGCTACATTTCTTGCATTTTAGAGCAACAATAAGGAAAGATTTTGCCTTTTGTAGCAGGAAACAGACAATTAAAACTCATAAAACAATTTTTACATTCAGATTGAAAGTTAAGACAAGAACTTTTTGGTTTGGAAAATAATTCTTATAACTGAAGTAAAAGGTTTGATGTAGTACATAATTGAAGTCCAATAATGCGAATGTGAGCAATGTAGCACCCGCCGAGTGCTTAATTTAAACAATGCCTATAGAATGAGTGCAAACTTACCAAGGATGACAATAGTATTTAGAACTGAGTTGAATATGGGCAAGAAGTGATCACCAATTATCCCCCATCCAAGGAATTTCAATTCAAGCAAAATCAATCAAGATTATGCACAGTAATCACATACAAGAAAAGAAAAGCATTTTCTAGGATAGTGTTCTTGCAAGGCACAGCACCATGCCACCATGTGTTTAGCAAAAGAAAAAACAAAAGCCATAGCACCGTGTGTCCGATAATATCAACCGGTCAAGATTTTTTTTTTTTTTTTTTGACCCAAAAAAATTGACCGGTCAACATGATGAAATGTTGGCAGCTGAACATGTTGACTCTCTTTGTAAGTTGGCTCCAGCTTGGGCAAAGTAGACTAAAGGAATAAAAAAGTGGGTCCATTTTGCCTTTTGCAGCAGGAAACAGAAAATTAAAACTTATACAACCATTTTTACATTCAAATTGAAGGTTAATACAAGAACTTTTTGGTTTGGAATACGATTCTCATGACTGAAGTAAATGGTTTGATGTAGTACATAATTAAAGTCCAATAATGCGAATGTGAGCAACATAGCACCACCGAGTGCTTAATATAAACAATGCCAATAGAATGAGTGCAAATTTATCGATGATGACAATAGTATTTAGAACTGAGTTGATTATGGGCAAGAAGTGATCGCCAATTATTCCCCATCCAAGGAATTTCAATTCAAGCAAAATCAATCAAGATTATGCACAGTAATCACATACAAGAAAAGAAATGCATTTTCTAGGATAGTTCCTTGCAAGGCACAGCACCATGCCACCATGAGTTTAGCAAAAAAAAAAAAAAAAAAAGAGGCATAGCCCCATGTGTCCGATAATAATATCAACTGGTCAACATTTTTTTTCCCCCTAAAAATAATTAACCAGTCAACATGAACAAAAGTTGGTAGCTGAACATGTTGACTCTTTGTTTGTGAGTTGGCTCCAGCTCGGGTGGGTCCACTTGGAAGTAGTGCGTAAATGTAAAGCCAAGATTCCCTCTCGATCTGAAATCCCTTGACGTTCCTAATCTCCTCCCACTCTCATTCTATTACCCATTTCAATCTCTCTCTAGAAAATTCTGTTTCTCTCTCTCTCTCTAAGATGGCTGCAGCAGAGACATTTGTGTTTAACATCGCAGTCGAATTGCTTGGGGAATTAGTGTCCCCGACTTTCCAAGAAGCTTGCTTGGTATGGGGTGTGGAAAGCGATTTGAGAAGACTTGAAAACACCCTATCTAACGTCAAAGCTGTGTTGTTGGATGCGGAAGAGCAGCAGTTTCATAACCAGGAGCTGACCGTCTGGCTTGGGCAGCTCAAAGAAGTGTTTTATGATGCTCAAGATGTCCTTGATGATTTCGAGTATGAAGAACTGCGGAGGCAAGTGGTGGAAATGCAGGGGAGCACCACCAGAAAGGTACGCCGTTTCTTTTCTTCCTCTAATCCACTTATATTCCGAACCAAGATGGCTCACAAAGTCAAAGACATTAGAGCACGTTTAGATGAGGTTGCAGTCGATAGGGCTAAGTTTCATCTCTCTCCACGGTCGGATGATAGGCATGTGGTGCGTGGAAAGGAGATGAGTTACTCCTTTGTCCAGGCTTCAGATGTGATAGGAAGAGACCAAGACAAAGAAAATATTGTGGAGCATCTAATGGATCCTAGTGATGGTCAATCCATCTCTGTTGTTCCTGTAGTTGGGATTGGAGGTCTTGGCAAGACTGCGTTAGCTAAACTGGTGTTTAATGATGAAAGAGTGATAGAGCATTTTGAGTTAAAGTGTTGGGTGTGCGTGTCTGACGAATTCGTTTTAAAACAACTACTGGTTAAAATTATCAAATCAATAACTAGTAAAAATTGTAGCGATTTGGATGAAGAGCAGTTGCAAAAGGAACTTCGAAATAATTTGGATGGCAAGAAATTCTTTCTTGTCTTGGACGACGTATGGAACGAGGACAGGGGAAAATGGATTGAGTTGAGGAATTTATTGATGGGGGGTGCCAATGGAAGTAAGATTCTTGTGACTACACGCAGCCCAACAATTGCTTCCATGATGGGCACCGTGTCCCCATACAACTTGGAAGGTCTTTTACATCAAGAGTGTCTGTCCCTATTTATAAAATGGGCATTTGATGAAGGAAAAGAGAGGCAGTACACAAACCTCGTGGAAATTGGGGATGCGATTGTGAAGAAATGCAAAGGGGTTCCCTTGGCAGTGAAATCGTTAGGTAGCCTACTATATTCAAAGCTTGATGAACGTGATTGGCTATTTGTAAGAGATAATGAAATGTGGAAATTGAACAGAAAAGCAGGGGATATTTTGTCGGTCTTGCAATTAAGTTACAATCAGATGCCATCTTACTTGAAACAATGTTTTGCACTTCTTTCACTTCTTCCAAAAGATTATAATTTCAATACTTTTGATTTAATTCCATATTGGATGGCAAATGGGCTTCTTCAATCACCAAATGAAAATCAAGAGCCGGAAGATATTGGCAACCAATATATAGATGAGCTCTATTCAAGATGTTTCCTTGAAGATTATATTGATTTAGGTTTCATACGAACATTCAAAATACATGATCTTGCACATGACCTAGCACTATCATCAGCCCAAAGTGAGTGCTTAATTATTAATTGTCAGATCCAAAACATCTCTAAAAAGGTTTGGCATTTGTCATATACTGACAATACTTGGCAGAATGAAAATGTTTTAAAATGTTTACAAAAATCAAAGAGTTTGCGAACCATTCTTTTTACGGTGGAAGGAGTTGGACCTTCTACTAAATCCTTTGTTGATTTATGTCTCTCAAAATTTAGATACCTGCGAGTTCTAGATTTAAGTGACTCAAGTTTTGAGGTGTTACCCAGCACCATTGGTACCATGAAGCATTTAAGGCTATTGGATTTGACTAACAATTGTAGAATTCATAAACTCCCAAACTCCATTTGCAAGCTTCAAAATTTGCAAACTTTAAAACTCCATGGATGTGAAAATATAGAAGAATTACCAAAAGATATAAGATACCTGATCAGACTTAGAACCTTTTCAATGACAACGAAGCAGAAGTGTCTACCTGGGTGCTCTAATTCCCTGCGAGCTTTGGGATTATTTAATTGTGGCAATCTAGAATCTTTGGTTGAAATGATGCAAGTTTGTACAAGCCTTCGGTTCTTGCTTATTGTCAATTGTGGGGGTTTGCCCTCTTTGCTTCCTAACCTAAAATTCCTTACCATGTTAGAGGCTTTGGGAATTGAGAATTGTGAAAAGCTTGATCTGACTGAAATGGAAGACAATAAAGATGATTTCCCCAAGAGCCTTCGACTATTACGCTCTACTGGATTACCACAGTTGGTGGCTATGCCCGATTGGATTAAACGCTCTGCAAAATCTTTACAAATCCTTGATATTCAGAGTTGTCCTAACTTTACAGCATTGCCAGAGTGGCTGGTGAATCTCAAATCGCTTAGACAACTTACAATTTTGAATTGCCCCAAATTGTCTTGTCTACCGAAGGGGAAGCTTTGTCTCCCAGCTCTAAGATCTTTTAGAATTGCAGAATGTCCTGAATTAATTAGAAGATGCCAACCAGAAATCGGAGAAGATTGGCACAAGATTGCTCATGCCTCAGAAATTTATCTTGACTACAAGCGGATTAAATAAGCTGATAATTAGGTATGGAGTAATTGCTCTCCCTCTCTTTTATTTATTCTTACTTCCAAGAGTTTAACATTTATAAAATATTATTCTATTTCTGGTAGTGTGATCATTGCAAATCAATATATACATTAATACATATAAATATGCATTATATGTCCACCATACATTAATTTGGTCAAAGTCGGAATTCTTGTTATGTTAATTAGATGTTGAAATTGGAAGTATTAATGGACTAATGGAGATATTCTTGATTTGATAAATTGCTTAATCTGTACAAGTGCTCTTAATTGGTGGAGATACTTATAGACTATATTATAGAGTAATTATACAAGTGCTCTTTTCTATCTTCTAATAAGGGTCCATTTGGTTGGAGGGGTTGAAAAGTGGGAGGATAGAAAATAGGGAAGGGATAGAAAATTGTGAAGATAGAAGAGATTTAATTTTCTTTCATATATGTTTGGTTTGGAGGATGGAAAATGGAGAGATGGAAGATGAAGTTGGTATAAATTTACAATTATATCCCTATTAAAAAAATCAAAAAGTAATACATTTTTTTAATTAAAATCTTTTTATGGACACTTCAATTAATATATATATATATATATATTAAGTCCACAAGCCTAAAGATCCAAAACAGATGAGAAAAAAAAAGGTGGGGAAAAAAAAAAAAACAAATGAGAGTGTTAGAAATGGATAAAAGCAAAAAGAAGAAAAAGACAAAAAGTGAATTGTGTGAGTGTGTCTGATACGTACGCATTATTTCTATTTTTATTATATTGTTATTTGTGTGAATTGTGATGTGTGTAGATGTGTGCATGTACTGTATAAATATAATATAACTTTATATAATTTAATAATTATGAAATAAAAATGATTTGTTCAATATATTTGTATTATTATCATGTTATAATAATCTTTTGTTATAAAGTTAAAGATTCAAGAAAAAAAATAGTAAAGCTAGTGATTGGTCAAGCATTTGATTGGTTAAGTAGACATTTAGTATATTATTTATGTATGGATGAGTGTGGCTGTGTGGGTCAATAATTAATACAATGTTAGTAAGTTGAATTTTGTCATTTAGTTTAGAATATTTTTATAAAAACAAGGACAAATAGATAATGAAAACTGCATGAAAATAAAAATATTATTTAAACTTAACAAAATAAAATGGTAACACCTACCTATACTAGCAATAGATAATGTCAACTGCGATTTCAAATTTTGAAAACTCTTAGAATGAAATTGTAAAAGTTCATATATTTGCGGTTTTTTTTTTTTTTTTTTGGTCAATAACTCGATATATTAAAATTCATCTTTTATTAAATTTTATTTATTTTAAGTTTTTTAATGACCCCCTAAAAGAATTCCTTGATCCGCTGAGAGTACAATTATGTTGTATTTCCCCCTTTCACATTATTGTGGGTTCCATTAATTGAATTCATGGTGATTCAACCAAAAAATAATAACAATTAAAGTATGGTAGGATCTAACATTCATATGAAACAAGGGAATACCATGTAACTAAGATCTAGGAGTATCTAAAAGTGTTCTCTATACTATATATTCTTGAGATCCAATTCCAACTCATTATAGCTTTATAATCTTTTATAATGGTGTGCATGAGTTGAGTTTAGGGATTTTTCAATCCAATCCACTATATTCGGGTTGAAAAAAAAAAAACTCAATCAAACTCAATCCATCATAGGGTTCAACCCAACCCACGTGGATCGGATTGGACATTTAAAATAACAACATATTTACTAATTAAACCTGAGCATGGCACCAAACTAACACAAACTATATGATTAGTGCATCAAACTAACACAAATA
Organism: Quercus gilva; assembly: GCA_023621385.1. NCBI lineage: Eukaryota > Viridiplantae > Streptophyta > Magnoliopsida > Fagales > Fagaceae > Quercus > Quercus gilva. The sequence goes on from CM042480.1 coordinate 30,876,699, forward strand.
AAAAGCAAATTTATATCTTATAATTATGTTGGTATTTCATCAAACCAAAAGAGTAAATAATAAAACCATATAATATTTTTTAAATAAATATCAAATATAGGTGGGTCGGGTTGGGTTAGGCGAATTTATAACTCTGCTAACCCGCATTCAACCCAACTCACTGTAAAATAAAATTTGGCAACCCAACCCAACCCACCAACCCCTAAATATTGACCCAACCGGTGGGTTCAGTTGGATTGGATTGGTTTTGGTGGACTGGTGGGTTAGCTGCACGCCCTACTTTTTGACGTACTATATTGATGTATGTATACTCCTTTGACTTGAATTTTTGGCTATAAGATAGTTTTAGTAACCCTGTCCATGAGTTTAATATAGCCATTATCTGGATTGTGTGACGTAGTGGAGGTTATGCAGATTCATAATGTGATATTGTTGATGATAATTTTGATAGTTGAGATATATTTCATTGACGTTGACCCAAACCTTGAAGATAATAATGTGACCATATCTAACAGAGCAATACACAAGACACGCAATTTTAGATTATCAAACTTGTGATATGTTTATTGAGTATAATTTATCTCTTGAGTGTCATTTCCATTATCTCTTTTGACTTGCCTCTGATTCTTAATGCTATTATTTAGTGAGTCTTTTGACATTTTTGTTCCCATTGAGAAACAAATAATATTTTTCTCACCTCTACTATTCTATTTACACTTTGTTTCAATACGAATCTTGTAGTTCTATTTTTACCTCTAGATGTTAGTGCGTGATTTATCACTTACAAGGTTTATTTAGCGCCTTATTTGTCGTTTCAATATTTTTTGCAGATTAGCTGATTGTGTTTACAGTTTTACAAGATCATTTAGGACGTGATGTTTTGAGCTTCAGGTGGACTATCATTGAAATCTTTAGTGCATTGTTAGTTTCGGAGATTTTCCTTTTGTATTTGAAATTCAATCTTTTGTTTTGGGAGTTTACTCTATCATGAGTTATTTGAGATTTTTATTTATGTTTTATCATGAGAAGTTGGATTATAATGTTATTTTGGAGTTTATGAATATTAAATCTTATTTTTCTAACGGTAAGCTTAGGCTGACATGTGAGAATGATAATATTTTGATTTTAAGATGCACAATGTTATGGCATTGCATATGTGATGCCTTTAAATCTAGAACATGCGTAATATCTATGGATTGCTCATACACTAGAGCAGTGTCTATGGCTTGCTCATGACTCATGAGGGTAGAGCAGTGTCTATGGCTTGCCAGGTAATGGAGAACATATTCCTTTGGCTTGATAACTGGTACTCTTTAAGAACCTCCGAGTTTTTGACAATTGTTTGAGCACTTTTGTCTCATGATTTTGTTCTACATAATGCTAATGTCTTTTAAGCTCAATGATTGGTTGTGTCCAGCAAGTTACGCTGATTTTATATTTTTATTGCAAGCAAAGTTGGTTCCTTCTTAGCACATCCTAATTTATTTAATTAATTTGTTTTTATACTACTTAATATCCTTAGAGTAATTCACCAAAAAAGAGTAGAGGCGGTTAATCCTCTCAACAAAAAAAAAAAAAAAAAAAAAAAAAAAAAAAAAAAAAAAAAAATACCGAGCCACGAAACACAAATCAATGAGAAAGAATGAGAAATACCAGGCCCAAGATCCTTCTGGCTTCACACCCTCTGATCCAGTGACATACAAAAGGGCCAATGTGTCTGTCACAAGGCATGACTTGGATGCCCTATAATGTTGCTGATAAATAGTAAGGCTGTTCCATGCAACAAGACTTAGACCCTCAAAAATCAACTGCAAATTGACTTGTTTCATAGATTGAACATTGGGTGTCTTGCTACTAAAGCTAATCTTCATGATCATCAATCATCATATTCTCCTCGATGATTTTTATTTTTTATTTTTATAATTAGAATGTTGCGTACATTTTCAATAAGTTTGAAATGAAGCATTTTATAACTAATAATCCTCGTCTGAGCCCATGGTTTCTCAGGCTCAAATGGATGCCTTCCTTTCTTAGGTTGCCATTGTTTTTGTTGAAAATGCAAAAGCTATTACATGTACATAGCAATTTAGGCCTATCAACAAGTCAAGCTCATATTAGACAAGATTTTTTTTATCCAAATTCAATTTTAGGTAAATTAAATTTTTAGTCCTTAGCATTTACACTATGTCAATTCGATCCTGACATTTCAAATATGTCATTTCAATCCTCAACCTTTTGGTATTATGTTTGTGTCAAAAATTTAAAATGGTTTCTATCGTTAAGTGATTGATGAAAAATACTGATACAATGAGGCTTTTTTTTTTTTTTTTTTTTTTATAAAAAATAAATTAAAAAAATACCCAAAAAGAAGGTAGGCGACATGTCTAAGGGTGGTGGTCACTAGAGAGTAGAGTTTGAAGGTCACTAGATTGAGAATTGAAGGGGGGGGGGGGGGGGGGGGGGGGGTTGATCGACAAGTCGACTTGGATTGGCAGTTTTTAATTATCAAGTTTTAATAGTTTTAATTTTTTTTTTTTATAAGAAAAATTAAGGCCACATGGCAGCACATGTGGCAGTACACATAGTATGAAAAAAATATTTTAATATCACAATTAACCACATTAGTATTTTCTATTTGTCACTTAACGGTTTTGACTCAATACCAAAAAGTTAGGGACTAAAGTGATACATTTGAAATGTATGGACCAAATTGACACAAAGAATAAAGGATAAGTACCAAAAATATAATTTACCCTAATATGGCGAAATTAGCATGGTTGGGATTGCGTGTCCGTTGGTTTGGAGTCGACCTTAACATGCATCCTCATCCTTAGGTTAATGGGCAAACACTTTTGCTGAAAAAAAAAAAAAAAAAAAAAAAAAAAAAAAAAAAAAAAAAAAAAAAAAAAAAAAAAAGGGCCGAGCTTAAGGTGCATATCAAACAAGTCAGCTTGGATTACTGGTTTTTAATTATCAAGTTTTAATAGTTTTAATTTTTTTTCTCAGAAAAATTAAGGCCACATGGCAGCCCATCTAGTAGTACACATAGTATAAAAATAATATTTTAATATCACAATTAACTACATTAGTATTTTCTATTTTTCACTTAACGGTTTTGACTCAATAACAAAAAGTTAGGGACTAAAGTGACACATTTGAAATGTATGGAACAAATTGACATAGAGAATAAAGGATAAGTACCAAAAATAAAATTCATCCTAATATGGCAAAATTAGCATGGTTGGGATTGCGCGTCCGTTGGTTTGGAGTCGACCTTAACATGCATCCTCATCTTCAGGTTAATAGGCAAACACTTATGCTGAAAAAAAAATTAAAAAATAAAAAATAAAAAAAATCAACCTTAAGGTGCATATCAAACAAGATTTTAATCCAAATTCAATTTTACATATAGGACCCGAATTCAAATTCGAATACGCTGAATATAAAAATCGCAATTGAGTTCATAACTTAAATCAAAATAAGAGCTTGTAAATGCCAAAAGCTATTAATTCATATTTTTATTATTATTATAAATATATCATATGATGAGATTTTAACTTATGACATTTAGTATATGATGATTCATATTTATCATCATCATAGAGTGGTAAGTGTGGGGGTAAAAGCCCAACATTATGTATTGGGCCTAGGGCCCTATTTGAAGATTATGGTGTGTCTGAAGAGATGAAAATGACTTAGAAGAATTCTGTGGGGAGAGATATACCTGGAAACGGTCAAAGAATATAGTCCGAAGAGAGCATCGGTAGTCCGAAGAGTGTATTCTCCTCGGATATAAAGAGTCTCGGTCAAGCAGATACCTGGGAGGTTCGAGTGATCTTCCTAATGACTTCAATGATAAGGATAAGCTTTGGGCATGCCTGAAGATGATAAGAAAAGAGAAATATCTAAAAGAAAAAGTTGCTACCACCGTGTTTAATGCACTGCAGCAACTTTCCTAATCGCATTTATGTGGAGAAGACCCCTAAACAGTTGGATCTCAGCTACCCCTACTCAGAGAGAGCTAAAGAAGATACCTAACGTGACATATACTCAAGTGGGTACATAGATGAAGAACAAGTGGACGATAGAGATGATGGGAAAGGATGCTATATAAAGGGTAGAGGCCTCTGATAAAAGGTGATCGGAAAAAAGATAATAAGATGAGGAGAAAAATTCTACTGTAGCTCTAAGAACTATGTTCACTGTTCAATCAATAATATATCTCTTCGAACATCAATTTGTTTAGCTTTTAAGTGTGTTTTTACGTTGGTTCATTCCTGGATATCATAGTTAATAGTTGCTAAATTCACAACTAACCCAGCTCTTTCACCCACTCTCAACAAATTCATTGTTTTGGGCTTGGGCTACAAATCCTGACCCTACAGTAAGCATTTCCAAATCCATGAACCATTCTCATAATCTTGCTGTGCTAGTTAAGGGGACTAAAAGCTAGTTCATTCAATTGCTCGTACTGTGATATGCCTTCTTTTCTGTAATAATTTTTTCTTCATTCGTCACTTACATTGTTTTTGTGTACTGCAAGCATGCTATGATTTTTAGGGTTTTAGTTAAAATCATTATTTGTTATCTCTTTCATACATGCTAGTATTCTTATCTCTTTCATACAACATATACAAGACACGAAATAGGCGCAAATGGCATATGTAGCCACTAATGTTGTGCACATCAAAGTCCGTCGCATAAGGCAAAAATAAAAAGGAGATGTGCGCCACCTAAGGCCAAAATAATTTTCCTTCTTTTATTTATTTTCTGAAACTTATTAAATGTTTGCTTCTTTTTAACTTATTAGGATTAGATCTAGTAAAATTCACTTTTCCAAATTTTTTATTACACACACATAACTATAGACCAGGCCTAAAGCCTCAAGTCTTAATAGGATTAGATCCGAGGTTGGTGTTGTTTATCACCATATATATGACTACGGCATATGGTGTTCTCATTTGAAGGTTCGCTCTACAGGAGCTACTTGACCTGAAGATAATAATTAATACTCCCAATTAAGAACATGGTGGTTACTTGGAAGAAGAACTCTCTCGCAGAAGCCATGGAATTGGATCATTTTACAAAATTTTACTAGGAAGCTTTAGATGGACATTAAACAAGATATACCAGGTTGCGTAAATCAATTTAGTACCGTCAGTTTAACAATTACTCAGCCAAGTAGAGCCCATATTTATAGTGATTATGCAAACACATGCACGCCTAATTGTCACTCAATTAATTGAAACCCAGTCATCATTTCTTCAAAGCGCCCAGTGACGCACCCAGAGCCCTACTAAATGCAAAGGAAAGTATGAGAAAATGCTAAATATACTAAAATTATTTTTCTCTTTGTCGAATATGTTACATACAATTGAATCTGAGCCCTACTAAAGATATATATATATATATATATATTTTTTTTTTTTTATGGATAGTTCAATTAATATATATATATATATATATTAAAGACCACCAGCCAAAAGATCCAAAACAGATGAGAAAAAAAAAAGGTGGAAAAAAAAATGAGAATGTAAGAAATGGATAAAAGAAAAAAAGAAGAAAAAGACAAAAAGTGGATTGTGTGAGTGTGTGTCTGATACTAATTGTGCGCATTATTTTTATTTTTATTATATTGTTATTTGTGTGAATTGTGATATGTGTAAATGTGTGCATGTACTGTATAAATATAATATAACTTTATATAATTTAATAGTTATGAAATATAGATGATTTGTTTAATATATGTGTATTGTTATCATGTTATAATAATTTTCGGTTATAGAGTTAAAGATTCAAGAAAAAAAATAGTAAAGCTAGTGATTGTTCAAGCATCATATCATATCTAATACTTTATATAAAAGCAGAAGCATTTTCCTGCAATTAAGGCGGTGCTGCCATATAGAAAAAAAGCCTATCTAAAATTCAATTATGTTTAAGTTAAAAAGCGATACATTATATTGTTTCACAGCCTTATTACCGTTCGATAGTCTTTGTGTATATATATATATTTTAAAAAATAGCCTCTAAGCACGTGCGTGCTCAGAGGCTCTTTTATTTTTTAGGTAAAAATTAATAATTTATATTTATTATAATTAGAGATTTTTACTTTTTTCAATCACAAAAAAAAAAAAAAAGAAAAAAAAAACCTTATGGGTGTAATGAAATTTTTATAAAAAAAATTGAAAAAAAAAGAAAAAAAGAAACAAATACATTGTGATGAACTAAAAAAAAAAAAAAAAATGAATACTTGGGTGAGTTTTGTAGATTGTAGTAGTTTTAAAACTAACAAAAGAGTAATCTTATTTTGTAGGGAGTTTTTTTATTTGAAAATGAATTTTTTGTAGGGAATTAGTGAGTAGAAGTGAAAATTTAAATTATCGTAAAAGTAGGCGTTTATTAGAACCAAAAGAGAAATGTTACGTGTACAATAATTTTACAATATTTTTATAACATTGCTTACCTGTCAGTGTCAAGTCACAAAACACAACTTAAATAATCTGACTAGAAAAACTTAAATAATCTGACTAAGAAAAGAAACAAAATAAAATAAAATGAGAATTCAAAACAAAATAAAAAGATTAAGAAAACAAAACAACAATCAGATTAAATTCAAAACAGCATATTTAGGGGTTTTGTAGAAGGAAGAATCTTGCTCTCACACACCGGAGGCGGAGGTGGAGGCGGAGACGGAGACGGAGGCAGAGAGCAGAGGGCAGAGGCAGAGGCAGAGACGCTCACTTCTTCTCCCCGCCGTCACACATCGTCGCTTCTCTATCTTCCTCAAAACGGTGAGACCCACATATCTTTACCTTTCTCAGATTTTGTTTCTTATTGGAATTACTGAGTTGTGATTGTAATTTTGTTGTTTCTTGCTCTGTAACATTTCATTCTCATTGAAAGAAAGCTGGACTTCTCTACATTCACAACAAAAAATAATAATAATTGGACTTCTCTATTTATTTATTTTCCACATAAAAATGTCATTAAAATTTTTAAACTGTTTTTTTTTTTTTTTTTTTTTTTTTAAGAACATATTGAGGTATAAATGATGCTTGCAAAGTGTTTGATACAATGCCTGAAAGAAATCTTGATGAAGCATTGAATTGTTTCAGATTGATGGTTAACGATGGTAGTGATACCAATAATTATACGTATGTTGGTGCTTTATCTGCTTGTGCTAGTTTAGGTGATGCGATAGCTGGTAAGGGGTTTCATGGAAGGATTTATAGGCATGAGCCATGAGCAAGAGTTGAATGGCAAAGGTTGGGATGCAAGTGCATTCCCTTGTCATCAAGCGCAGACTCGACCTTTCTATTGAGGTGCAAATATAAGCAGCAGAAAATGCATTCCACTGGTCATGTAATTTAGGCCTTTTGCTTGTTCAAAATGACATCTCATTTGCATTGGGGCATTTTGAGAGGAAAGGAAGGAAAAGTGAAACCAGTCATTCCTTTGTTTGGCTGAGATAAAAATAATTGATTCTTTTCCATTTTCTCATTTGTTTTATGTGGATTGTTTCATTTCCCTCATTGAGAGCAAATTATATTCTTACCCCTATTTTATAGGAACATAAAAAAGAAAGAATATAATTATAGTAGTAATAAATTATATGTTGCTTTAGTAGAAAAGAAACATAACGTAGAGTATTGAGAAGGCAATCTAGTGCATTTATCTGAGCATGAGACATGAACTGTGGTCCATAAATTAGCAAACTGAATGGTCCCTCGGCACCAAGAAATTAAAGATACACTGTACATAGCCTACAGTTCAACTAGTTATGGTCCCATTCCCACTGGCCATCCTTTAGGATCAGGCAATATGTCATGTAAACTGATTCATTTAACTTGTTTCAAGTAAATATTTGTTCTGGGTTATCTCACAATCTATTCCACCATGTTTATTTTTACAACCATTCTATGTGGCAAGCTGTGATTTACTACTTTTCTTCGCCCCTCACAATTAGCCATATTAGATAGTTGTTAAAATGAACAAGCAAAATGAATAGCTTGTGCGATGATGTTGTGGCTGTGGTGAAAGAAATGTATGGAGATTCACCCCCTGCAATTGTTCTTGTTGGCCACAGGTTGATCTCCTTCCATCCATTGTTCTTGTATCTTATAGTTCTCTTGGTTACATACATGGGTACATTGATGAAGTGACAATTTAGTTAAGTCAAAAGTGTTCAATGCCTTTGGTCTGATTTCTTTTTCTTCAGTAAGATGCATTAGTAGTTTCCTAATATTATAAAGTTAAAATTGTAGTTTTGTATAAGCCATTAATCCGTATAAAGTATATGGACACATACAAGAAGAGAAAGGGAGAGGGTGTTATGTACAATTTCATGTTTTAGTGATAGTTTGGAACTTTGGTGATGTCATTTCATGTTCTTAGGAATAAAGTGGATGACATCACTTTATCCAGTGAGAAGTAACAAGTTTGAGTTGTTCATTTTTTTTCTTTTTTTTGATAAACTTCAATATATATTAACTAAGAAACTGAGAAACAAAGAGGGGCATCTTTCTTACAAGCATCTACTCAATAGCAAACTTTGCAGTTACATGGGCAGCATTGTTGCAAGACCTATTGACCCAAGCAAAAGAACAAGCAGGAAAGGACTCAGCAGCGAATAAAATGTCAGAAATCAAACTCTCAATAACCCAATCTGGACAGCCCTTAAGTTTCAGGACCCCATCTAAGCAAACCTTACAATCACCTTCAAAAGTGACAGAGAACCATCCTTCTCGGCTAGCAAGCTGAACTGCCCAAAGTAATGCTTCAGCTTTGGCTTGGAGAGGAGACCATTTGGATATAACTTTAGCCCATACCTTTATAACAGCACCTCGATAATCTCTAGCCATGACAGCTAAGGCAGCTTTCAAATTGGAGATAGCTGCATCAAAGTTGATCTTGATTGTGCCCAATGGAGGTTTAGACCAAGTTTGAGGATGAAACACCGGGACAGAGTGAGGTACTGGTTTGGGGAAAATGACAGCACATTCTTGGATTTTGGCATGTACTCTGTGAATTGAGGACTGAATGTCTGCCTTCCCTTTGTGGTTACACACCACATTTCTAGCATACCAGATTTCTTCCATAGTGTAAGCGAAATACGAGGATACTAACCATCTATCATGCGCTTGCCAAAGTGGTTCAGGAGGGTTGAGAATCAGATTGATAATGTCCGCTGCCGTTGTTAGTTGTGCTTCATCAACCTTGAATTCATCTATGGTCATTAACTATATGTAATCTTTATTGTATTTTTTTCTTTGCATGTTGGGCATTTCATTTTCTGTGTACCTGTTAGAGGAATATTTCTTTTCATTCTAGTTCACTTTCTGAGATTCTGCCAATCACTTGGGATCTATTTCCGCTCACAATTTTTAATTGCTTTTATGCACATGGAACAGTTAGATATGTTGGAAACTAGTTGGAAAATATTGGTTAGAGTGTGAAGAAATTCTATTATGGTGTTGTCTAAAATGTACTTCCTTTTGTAGATCTCTTAAAGCATGGAAGCTCAAATTTTGGCTTTGAAAGGCAATGTTGTTACTATTAGCACCAATTCAAGTGGGGTTTTGTTCAAGATGTACTTCCTCTAGTGGATATCATAAAGCATAGATGCTCAAGTGCTAGGTTTGGAAATTGAAATGCAATGCAGCCAAAGTTGCTATTTGCAATCATTTGATGTATTTGTTTATTTTGGGTGTTGATGTATATTTTGGTCACCTATTGTGTTGTATACTTACCGTTTCTTTGTAACAAGAGTCTATATTAGTCATAGAATTAGTCTATTAGATTTTTTTGTTAATTAGTTTTTATAATATTAAGTGGATATTGTAAAACTAGTTGTGGTTAATAAAGTTCTAGAAGATTTTTTTTGTTTTTTCCTTCGTTGTGATATTATAAATATCATTTTTATGATAACTAACTACCACAACTATTGTCAAAGATGGGCAATACTAGCCATGATGTTTTTGTTTGGTTTCAAAATCTGCCGCCTATGGTGGATCATCTTTGCACCTCAATAAATAGATATTATCTTGTAACAAACTTATTGCTTCTTAATATTAGCCAACTTATGTTAGTAAAGGAGAAAGAAATTATGTACAAACAGATGGTGATAAAAAATGATTTACATTTAAAAAGAACTTTTACATTAATGTTCTAGAGTTAGAGAAGGTTCCTACCTTATTACAAAAGGTTGCCCAATGGGCTACATTATGAGACAAAAATATTAACTGTCAAGTTTCTATATTTAAACTAATCTTATGACCCTATATATCATAAACAAACTAATTGCCCTTGCCATCGTCATGTAATTTTGGATTTCCAACCTTTGTCACATCATTGGTACCAAACTTTCCAATAGAATTGCTTGGATGCTCATTTGACAAATCATAACATGCCTTATAGAGTGGAGAATCATCCTAAAAGACAAAATGAAAACATTTAGTTTAATAAAATTACATATATGAGAAGCAATTGAATAAGGAAAAAAAAATGCCTAATCTATTTAAATTCAAGGCAAAACTACAATATTGGTCCCTTAAATTTACCTTGTGTGCACAATTGGTTCCTCAAGTTTGAAGCGTGCACAATTAATCCCTCAAGTTTTCAAAATGAGCAATATAAGTCTTTTTACTAACTGCCATTAACGGTGTTACTTGTGTGGCTAACGGAACAATGACTTGGCATTTTGTTTTAATAATGTAGCATATTTTTAATTAAAAAATTACAAACTAAAATTACACATGAAAAACATTATTTACCAAATTAAAAAACTATTTTCTACCAATTGTAAACACCTAGCCACGGCTTAAAAAAAAAAAAAAAAAAAAAAAAAAAAAAAAAAAAAAAAAAAAAAAAAAAAAAACTAGCCATGAGACAGAGAAGGGGAGACAGGGAACAACAAGCCCCACCCGCCGCAACGCTACCATACTGCAACGCTATTATGTCACCCTTTCCAAACCTGTAACGCTACCATACACTCAATGATTTAAATCAGCATCCAACTCTCTCAGCACTTCAAGCACAATCATACTTCTTTTATAGGTCTTGCCAACTATACCATTTAGCATACTTATAGGCAAGCTTGAATTGGATCTTAGAGGAGCCTTCCCTTTCAAAACTCTACTTATTGTACTACTTGAAGCAAAATCAGAAGTAGAAAAAGAAGAAAGAACCTTCTCTTTCATCAAAGCTCAACTGTTTATTTCGTAACAATGAAATCTCTCCCCTTCTCTGTCTCGTGGCTGGCTGGGTGTTTGTTTGTTTTTTTTTTTTTAAGCCGTAGATGGGTGTTTACAATAGGTAGAAAATAGTTTTTTTTAATTTGGTAAATAATGTTTCTCATGTGTAATTTTAGTTTGTAATTTTTTAATTAAAAATATGTCATATCATTAAAACAAAATGTCAAATCATTGTTCTGTTAGCCACATAAGTAACGCCGTTAATAGCAGTTAGTAAAATGACTTATATTGCTCATTTTGAAAACTTGAGAGACTAATTTCGCACACATGGTAAACTTGAGGGACCAATATTGTAGTTTCGCCTAAATTCGACTGCATATTAAAAAGATATTATTCTCAATAATACCATGCTTTACAACATGATAAGTTACATGCCTAAGATATGTTTTCATGGTAACTAAATGGTTGCATTCCAACCACTTGTCTTATCATACTTGACTGAAATGGCGAGTTTCCTCCTTGTAGCATATTTGGCAGCACATAATATGGACTCATCCCGATGATATTAGGAGGGCAATTAATGTTTGGCCACATGATGGATTCTTCATAACTCTCTTTACCAATCTGTTGTGACTGTTGCAATTCCAACTCCTACATTATGTACAATATAAAATTCACTATACTTAAACGATTAAACCAAATCTTAATTTCCTTGTGATACAAAATAAAGATTCCAACATTTAAGTTAAAACTCTTTTGTACTCCAAGCACCCTCAATCCCATAGTAGGGGTTGTACAAGACACATTATCAACCTTAGTAGCTATCTACAAAATGTAAACAATAATAGTTAGTAAATACTATAAACAATTATTAATTTAAAATCAAAAAGAAATATACTAAAACCTTCTTTTTCTTGAATTCATTTCTCTCACTTACTTTGGTTTTCTTTTTCTTTTTCCTTTCCTCCTTTTTTCTAACAACTTTTTCAACTATTGACTGCTTCCTTTTAGATGGTGGTTGTCCCTTTTGTCTAACCACTACTAGATCAATTATGTTTTTAGTCTCTTTAGAAATTGCAAGATCATCTCCACAAGAGGTTGAATCTGTAGGAATACATATAGAAATTTTATTTTGATTAAGTAAATAAATTTATTAATAGAAAAGTGCAATCCTAATACATAAGTAGGCACAAAATGATGCAAAATAAAATGATAAGAAAAAAAAAAAAATCAACCAACAATTAATACCTGCAGAAATGGGTTCATTACTTCCACAAACAAGTTTTTCTTGTTTGAACTCTCCTTTTAATTCAAGAATTCGTGCCACCACCTTCTCACACTTATCTTCAGAATCTACTGCCAAGTTTGCAACCTCATTGAAGACTTTGTACATTTTATCAAAGCGTTGTGTTTCAGGTTTGACAAGCCGGTTATCATAGTTGATGCGAACTTTGGTGTGGCCCCTCTTAATATTTTTGCACCATCTTTTCAAGATGTACTTGTTTGGTACCTGATTAATCTTCATGTGAAAGAGCACCGTAATTTGATGCCTACACAATATTCCCCTAAATTCAAAAAACCGGCAATTACAATTTACTTCATTGGTATCCTTGTTAAAATAAACAAGAAAGGTTGCATGCTGGAAATTTTCTCCAAATGCTTTAGCTTCACGTATTTCATATTCTGAAATGACACCATCTTCCTTACACGCAGAAAAATTACAACATATCTTCCCTAGCAACTCTTTTTGAAACTCTTTGTATTTTGCTGATGTGTAAACACTTTGAAATTGTTTCTCCATAGCATAATGAGTAAAACATGGTATGGATGATTGAAATGAATTGAAATCTTCAGTATTTTCATTTACCACATTTTTTGCCAAAGCCTTATCATATTGTTCTACAAATTCTTTCAAGGTTGTTTGATGATGTACATACCCATCAAAGAATGCATTTATGCTTTCACTCCGCTGTGTGGTTGACATTCCTGCCCATAATGTATCCTTCACAAAAGCAGGCACCCAATAATACCTTTCATTATACAACTCAAGTAACCATTCATGGCTTTCAAGATGATATTTTTCAATGAACCTACCCCACCTTTCTTCAAATTCTTCTTTTGTTAAGGAATCATAAACAACATTTTTCAAACAAAATTTGATTGATTTATATTCTTTGTACCCTCTAAATTTTTTAGGCATCTTTTTCAAGATATGCCACAAGCACCATCGGTGTCATGCTTTTGGAAAAACAATATGTATTGCTTTTTTCATGGCCTTGTCTTGATCTGTAATTATTGCACTAGGAGGAACTCTAGACATACATGTAAGCCAAGACCCAAATAGCCATCTAAATGTATCTGTATCTTCACCTGAAATCAATCCACATCCTAGCAATATCGATTGTCCATGATGGTTTACCCCAACAAAAGGAGCAAATGGCATGTTGTATTTGTTAACCAAGTACGTCGTGTCAAATGTAACCACATCACCAAACTCTTTAAATGCTTCCCTACTTCTTGTGTCTGCCCAAAATACATTCTTTAATCGACCATCTTCAGTAAAATCCATCATGTAAAAGAAATTAGAATTGTTAGCTTGCATTTTTAAAAAGTACTTATTCATTGCTACAGCATCTCCTTCCTCGAGCTCCAAACGCTTGACTTTATCCATGTGGTTTCTACAATCATTCTCTAGAAATGGCGAGTTTTCATGCCCCCCTGCCTCAACCACCAATGAATTGAAACTCTTTTTCAATTTAATACCAGCTTTAGCATTCAACTCAAGTTGTCTTTTCACATGTGGTTTTAATACTCTGTTGCATTTATAAAATCGGGTTTTGCTTGGACTTAATCCATGGTTATGGTCAAGTTCCATGGATTTCAATATCCACCCATGTAAGCATCGATCATATTAAAATGAGCTTTGCAACCTGTTTTCGATTGTGGTTGTGCTTTAAGTGAGTTGCTAGCTTTAATCTGTTGCTTTCCAGCACGATTACAAGCTATAGTCAAAGACTCCACCTCCTCATCATTTCCCTTTCTAGATGTTCTTTTAACCACTGTAAAACCCTTTTTATTACCATACCTTGTAAAATATTCCATGATATCAGCAATGGAACCAAACAACATTCCTACACAACGATCCTCCACTTTATCTTCTACCTTTCTTGTTTCCTCTTTTTCATTCTCAATATAATCTTCATTGAACTCATTATTTTTCAGATCTACTGTATCCCTCATTTTATTATCACTATTGTGCTCATTCGACTTTACAAGCTTAGAAGCACTTGTTATTTATTCTTCCATGTGTCTGCAATATACATTATATAATGCACAGTATTTTATTATTTTTGTCAATTTACTGTTTTAATCCTATTTTTAAGTATTAGGTAGGAGTATTTTTGACAAAAAAAAAAAAACTAATTTTCTTTTTACAATTTACTATTTTAAACTTATTTTTAAGTTGTTGCTTAATTATTTAAGGGTATTTTTGATAGCGAAAAAAAAAAAAAAAAGGTTAAATAAAAAAAAAAAATAATAAAGAAGAAGGAGGCTTGCAACTAAAAAAACCTGGCGGATTCTCAGAAAAAAAAAAAAAAAAAAAAAAAAAAAAAAAAAAAAAAAAAAAAAAAAAACTACTAGCGATACAGAGAGGGAAGGAGAAAGTTCCCGATCGAAAGTTCAGACTCACCCTCACTTCCATCTCTTCGGTGCAAATCCATATACACACAGATCAGAATAGCGTATTCCAAACCAACAAACATACGAAGAAAGAAAATCCAAAAGGAAGCGGGAAAAAAAAAAAAAAAAAAAACTGAAAACCTCTGTTTGTGATCTGCAACAGCGAAATATGAAAAACTTTGTTCGTCCTCTGCAACAGCAGGCGATTCAGAAGCTATCCCGTTCCTTCTCTTCAACATCAGACAATTCAGAAGGTAGGCATGTTTTTTTTTTTTCCCTTTTTCTGTTTTCTATTCAATTACCGTTTCTAGGGTTTTCAAAAATATATGGGCTTAGTAGAAGGTAGGCATGTTTTTTTTTTTTTTTTTTACCCTCTGTGTTTTTCCCATTCAATTAGCGTTTCAAATTGTATTTTTTTCGTTTTACCCTGTTAAAGTTTCACTGATTACTAACCGTTTGGCATATGGTATATATTAAAAAAAAAAAAAAAAAAAAACTAAAATGCCAGAGAAAGAGGTCTAAACGGAGATATATCAATAGAGAAAGAGATATGAGCGGACATATCGATGATTAGAGGAGTATTTGTGAGACACAGAAAGAAATCTGATAAGATGCAGAGAGTGTTGGAGAGGGAGATATGAGGGAGGCCTCTTCGCTTTTGTTAGACCGTTCTCCCACCATCTTTCGGTTCCTCACAGTTGTGGGTAAGTTTTATTTTCTTAATATCATCTTTATTTTTAAAATCCTATACGATAGTTCCTCCTCTCTCTTTGCCTCATGGTTGCAGAGTCCTCCAACTCAGTTACTGCTTCACCAAACTGCATAACCAACCTAAAATCAGACCGCTAGAACGACTATAGGTAAAATCTTTTATATTAATTTTGAGTGTTTAATATTATTTAGGTTTGGCTATTATGTTTGGTTTTGATTTAAGAAATTGGTTTAGATTTTGTTTTGATTTAGAATTGGTTTTTATCAATACTCGAACCCTAATATAGGTTCTCCCTCAATTTTGGTTCCTTTCAAAATTCGACCCTCTATATACAGTCAGCCTATGGCAAATCATTAGAAAGTGAATACCAAGTCAATCCTGTAGTAAAATTTGATACCATACATGACAAATAGATCATTATTGATTGAAAAAAATTTGTAAGTATTGGAAGTTTATTGTGTTTTGTTTTTGTTTTTATTCACAGAGAAACTGAAATTTAGTGCAAAAGTTATAGTAATAGTAAATAGTCAATAGCCTATAGCAAAATCATTAGACAATGACTGAATAAACTTCTTGATGTTAACAAACATATACATAGAATTAACCAAAGTTGTCTTTCATGATCAATGTGAGCCACAATCGTTGTCACTTCTCCTCATAACTGACTGTTCTCTAATAGCCACAACACATTAAAAGAATGAACCCCTCTCTATCTCTCTCTTCTTTTTAAATAACTGTATTCCAAATGACCATATACTTGCATTAGAAGTTTTTAGGATAATTAGAAAACTTTCTGTCCTTACTAAAAGTTGTTTTGAATCTTAACTTCAATGTGAAGGGTTTCACTAAATTTTTTTAGATAATCTTTCGCTTTGAAAAAAGACCCCTTAAAATGCTGCCACGTATATAGCTTTTAAGTTAAACCAGCCGTACGTTGCACTGTTTGGCCATTTAAAAATCTGCCACGCTTGCAATTAAAAAATGATAAATTATATTGTTTCGTTAGGTTAACACACCATTTGATAGCATCTCAGTATAAAAGGAAAAATAACCGGTTAAAATACAGTTTAAAGGCTTGCAATACTCCCAAAAAAAAAAAAAAGCCGCAGGATACAGAGAGGAAACTGTGTTCATAAGCCGTCAATTGCCAGACTAGAGCACCGCAACTGCAAGCACATGCATAGAGAAAGAAAAATCTATGGGCATCAACACCGTTTGGCTATCTATCTGCCACCATCGGATCGTCGAACCGGCTTCGGTACATTTTTTTAGATTTGGATATGAAATATTACTTTATATTGAGTTTTTTTGTTGGATAGGTTTAGATTTGATTTTGGTTTTGATTCCTTTTTGTTTCGGGTTTTTGGGTTCTGCATGAAAATGTTTGTTTTCTCAATTTTTCGATATTTTCTTTTGTTTTTGTTTTTTTTTTCCTATTTTGGATTATAGAAATCACTAAAAATATTGATCTTAATTTTGTACTTCCGTTTCTAATCTTAACAAAATAAAAGACTGGAAAGGTTGTGACTTTAAAACATCAAGCGTTTCAATTTCATTCTCTGAATTTTATTTCATTTTTTTTTTTCCTTTTCTTCCTTCTTTCTTTTATTTTCAATCCTTATATGATGGTTGCTTTTGAAAGGTAGAGACGGAGTTAAGTCCTGTTTTTTATTTTTGAAATTTAGGCATTAATTATGATTTACATGTGGGTATTATGGTTCAGTCGGTTATGATTTAGGTTTTTTGGTTAGGAATAGTTTTGTTTTGGGTATTTTGGATGGGAATCGAATTTGTATATTTGGGTTGTTTTGATTTTGGATTTCACCTTTTAATTTAGAGAAAGATGAAGTTTTGCTCTCCACACATCATGCACAATCAGTTATGAATGTATTTTAGCATCATTTATTATTATATTTGTGAGTTTTGTTTTGTTAATTTGCAAAATCTGTTTATTATTAAAAAATTCTGCCTTTCTTATGTTATTTTCTGTCTATTCTATTTAGTTATTAAGTTAATTTACGAAGAATTTTATTTCATATAATTTAATATTTTATACCATGGTGAACTAAGATAGTTTATAAATTTAGGTAGTCTTTGATCATGGGAGGTTCTACTTTTGTTTTCATTGAAGCTAAAACTTTTGAGTTTGCTATTGAGGAAGGGGGGTCTTTTTTCCTTTTACGTATTCATGAGAGGAGCAGGAGGTTCTTTCGTTCTGTCAGTATGGGTAAAGAGTGCGCTAAAAGAGTTCTGTTCCACGTTGAGGAGTTGATATCGAAGCCAAATCAGGGTCAGTTTGCGAGAACGGTCAGGGAGGGTAATAGCGTGATTATTCTCCAGTTGGGGTCCAATGCCCATGGCTTTTTTCTGCTGGTCTCTGAGTTGGGTTAAGGCCGCCGGAGGGGCTCCATTGTCATACCGGAAGGAAAATCGCGGAGTGGATGGAGAAGTTTTGGAGTTCAGTTGCGGAAGACAATCCATCCGCAATTTCAGAACAATGGTGTGATGCAAAGGAGTGCCTCCTTTAGACCGGGGAAGATGATGGAGAAAGTCCGGCAGATACCTGGAGGTTTTGGGAACAAAGGTAAGGAGGCTGCTTTGGATTTTCAAAATTTGAAATCCTGTATTTCTTGGGGAGGGATTTCCGGAACTGACAAGCATCAGGTTGGGGCGGTAGTCACGTCGGTCACGTCGGCTATTAATGAAGCCGAGAATCCTAGTGCTAATACAACTCTATCTCTGGAAATTTCTTTGCATGTGGAACGTGGGAATGATGGAAAGTGGGTTGTTTTATCCACTGATGTTAAGGAGGTGGGCCAAGCTCCTGTCAAGCCCATTGAAGAGGTTAAGTCACACAGTTTTAAAAATGTGCTTTTGAATGGTAGTGGGCCTCGGCCACTTGCTGCTTGGAAGCCCAAAGACCATTCTTTTAAAGCTTTGGGCTACAAGGCTGGGTCTCATTCCAAATACTTTTCAGATGAAGCTCAGTCTAGTGTTTTGGTCTCTTCTGATACAGCGACACAGGCGCTTGATGTTACGCCTTCGCAGCCAGGTGTTTTGCCTCAGACAAGTGTTGTGCCTCAGATATGTGCTTTGGTATCTCCTGATTCAGCGACACAGGTGCTTGAAATTGCTTCTTCTCAGCCATGTGTCTCGGGTTGTCTAGAGGGGGGACTGGGGCCTTCGCCTCTCGACGGTAAGTCCACTTCCGAAGCTGTTTCTCCTCTCCCGGTGTCGGATCAGGTGCTGCCTGGGACTGGGTCTTTGGAGCCTCCACCTCTCTTTGCTTTTGGCGCTGAATATGGGCCTCCTTTCTCTTGGGAGCTTCCTGTCCAGCCGCCACCACCCACTCTTGGGGTGGGTTCTAGTTTTCCGATGAGGGACACGGTTGGAATGGAGTCTGAGGAGGGGAATTCCGAGAGTTCGGATCCTGGGTCAGATCCGATGGTCAACTTAACGCCTCATGATTTTGGTCCTAGAATCAGTGACTATGTTGGGGACTTGAGTAAAACTTGGGGCAATTCTAAGGATTGGATGCTAGAACTTCGGGATGGGAGGAAAATCGTCATTCCGCTATCCGCATATCGCTCCCCTGATTCTGTGTCGGATCAGCCTATTCCAATGGATGATCTTACTCCAGGTTTGGATTCTTCTGTTAATAAGGGACTTATTGTTAGTTTGGATTCTGAGTATGAGGGGGTTGGGGGCTATGCTGTCTCTGATTTTGGGTCGGAGGGTGAGGAGTGGGACTCTGTTGAGGGGCTATTGGATTGGAATCATTTAGGAGATCCACTTGAAGTGGCACCATTGGCGATGGTTAATACTGTGGGTAAGGAGTGTCCCATTGTTGAGAAGATTGGGGGTAAGGTTGATGTTGATAGCACTAAATTGTCACTGTGGGTAACGAATAGTATTAAAGCTTTCCAGAAATCTGTCGGGACCTCGCTGGAGGGCTTCGAAGAACAAGTGACAGGCTTGCTTTTAGCTTTAGAAAAGCGTAGAAAGCAGCGAATGATTGATGTAGACTCTAAGAGGAAGTTGGGTAAGGCTGGGCTCAAAGGGCATCGTGAGTTGAAAAATTTGTTGAACTCGTGGGGTGAGGAAAATGAGCCAGAGAGGAGCAGGAGTGAGAGTAGGGATCGGGCCATTGTTGTACATCAATGAATTTGAGAATTGTTTCTTGGAATGTGAGAGGGTTGAATGAGCAGGTCAAGCGGCTTCGGGTTAGAAATTTGATCCGAAAGTGGAAAGCGGATATTGTCTGTCTGCAAGAAACTAAGATGGAGCTTATTAATAGAGGTGTCATTTGTAGCTTGTGGGGGGGTCATTATGTTGATTGGCTCTATTTAGGCTCGGTTGGTGCTTCTGGTGGAGTTTTGTTGATGTGGGACAACAGGGTAGTGGACAAGGTGGAGGAAGCGGTGGGTCGTTTCTCTATTTCTTGTAAATTCAATAATGTGGCGGATCATTTCGTTTGGGCCTTCACTGGGGTTTATGGTCCCAATAGTGATAGAGACAGGAGATTCTTATGGGATGAGTTATTTGGGCTGCGTAGTTGGTGGGATGTGCCTTGGTGTGTGGGTGGTGATTTTAATGTGGTGCGTTTTCCTTCTGAACGGTCTGGTTCTACAAGGTTCACTTCAGCTATGCTTCGGTTTTCAGATTTTATTTCTGAGCAAAGTCTTGTTGATTTGCCTTTGGTTGGGGGGAATGTCACTTGGTCTAACACTAGAGAGGTTGTTGCTAGTTCCAGATTGGACAGGTTTCTTTTGTCTGCAGATTGGGAGGAGAAATTTCCTTCTGTTTGTCAACGCCGTCTTCCTAGGTTAATGTCGGATCATTTTCCTATCCTTCTTGAGGGCGGAAATTTACACAGAGGAAAAAAACCGTTTAGGTTTGAGAACATGTGGTTAAAGGATGAGGGCTTTTTGGGAAGAGTGACTTCTTGGTGGGAGTCCTATCATTTCCAAGGAACTCCTAGTTTTTCTTTGGCTAACAAGCTGAAGATGCTGAAATTGGATTTGAAGAGATGGAATGTGGAGGAGTTTGGTAATATAGGCCGTAGGGTGCAAAACTTGTGGAAGGATTTGAATGTTTTGGAAGTTATTGAGGAAGCTCGTGCTCTTACTGAGGAGGAAAGGAGGGAAAAGGATCGTATTCATGGGGAGTTAGAGAAGTCTATTTTGTTGGAAGAAATTTGTTGGAGGCAGAAATCTAGGGCTCTTTTTCTTAAAGAGGGAGATAGGAACACAAAATTCTTTCATCGTATTGCAAACTCTCATAGAAGATGCAACACTATCGATAGACTTATGGTGGATGGAGAGTTATGTTCGGATCAGGGGATAATTGAGAGGTGTATTTCTCAGTTCTATAGGCTGCTTTTCTCGGAGAATGTGGTACATCGACCTCTTTTGGATGATGTAGTTTTTTCTAGAATTTCTGAGGATGATGCCTCTTGGTTGGACAGACCTTTCGATGAGGAAGAAGTTTCTGGAGTGGTCCATGAGTTCAAAGGTGATAAAGCGCCAGGTCCGGATGGTTTTACTATGGCATTTTTTCAGTCTTGTTGGAGCACAGTGAAGAATGATGTTATGAACGTGTTTCATGTTTTTCATGAACATGCTGTGTTTGAAAAGAGCCTTAATGCTACTTTTATTGCTCTTATTCCTAAGAAAGTTGATGCTGTGGATGTTCAAGACTTTCGGCCTATTAGTTTGGTGGGTGGGTTGTACAAGATTATCGCTAAAGTGCTAGCCAATCGAATGCGTAGGGTGGTTCATGGTCTTATTTCAGAATCTCAAAATGCCTTTGTGAAAGGTCGTCAGATTTTAGACTCTGTTCTTATTGCTTCTGAGTGTCTAGACAGTCGTTTGAAGGCGGGGATTCCGGGGGTGTTGTGCAAGCTAGACATTGAAAAAGCGTACGATCATGTGAATTGGGAGTTTCTCATGTTTCTGTTACAGCAGTGTGGATTTTCTGAAAAGTGGAGAAGGTGGATCAGGTGTTGTATTTCAACCGTCAAATTCTCCATTTTGATCAATGGATGTCCGTCTGACTTTTTTGGGAGTTCTAGAGGACTTCGGCAAGGTGATCCTTTATCCCCATTTCTCTTTGATATAGTCATGGAGGCATTGAGCCGTATGTTGGTTGCGGCTACTGCTGCTGGTCAGTTTTCGGGTTTCTCAGTTGGGAATGAAGCTGGTTCCTTGTTGTCGGTGTCTCATTTATTGTTCGCGGATGATACTCTTGTTTTTTGTGACGCTGACAGCACTCATATTACAGCTCTTCGTGGGATTCTCTCTAGATTCGAGGAGATGTCAGGGCTGAAAATCAATTTACATAAGTCTGAATTGGTTCCAGTTGGAGATGTTTCTAATCTTCATGAGTTAGTGGAGATTTTGGGCTGTAGGGAGTCTGCTCTTCCGTTGAAATATTTAGGCCTCCCGTTGGGTGCCTCTTATAAAGATAAAACTATTTGGAATCCTATCTTGGAAAAGATGGAGCGTCGGTTAGCTGGTTGGAAGAGGTTGTATTTATCCAAGGGGGGGAAAGTTACCCTCATTAAGAGTACGCTTTCTAGCTTACCTACGTATTTCCTTTCTCTTCTCCCTATTCCTGTTAGGGTGGCGAAGAGGATGGAGAAATTACAAAGAGATTTTCTATGGGCTGGTATTGGGGATGATCGTAAAATTCATTTAGTTAATTGGAATAAGGTTTGTAGGCCAGTGAAGAATGGAGGGTTAGGCATCCGGTGCTTGAGAAGGTTTAATTCTGCCTTGTTAGCCAAATGGTTGTGGCGTTATGGTTGGGAGAATGATGCCCTTTGGAGAAGGGTCATTGGGGCGAAGTATAGGAATGAGTGGGGTGGTTGGTGTACAAAATCTGTGTCGGGGGCTTATGGTGTGTGTTTGTGGAAGTGCATTAGAAGTGGCTGGCTGATTTTTTCCGAGTGCATTCGATATGATGTGGGTGATGGTACTCGTGTGAAGTTTTGGGATGATGTGTGGTGTAGGGATCGTCCTCTTAAGGAGGAGTTCCCAGACTTGTATAATATTAGTAGGACAAGGGAGGCGTCGGTCTCTGAGGTTATGTGCTTCGCAAATGGAAGAGTTTCTTGGGACATTCAGTTCCGTCGTTTAGTGAACGAGCAAGAGTCACTTTCTTTGGATTCGTTTTTGGTCTTGATTTATTCCGCAAAGGTTCGGGGTGTTGGTCCTGACAATCTTTGTTGGAAGCCTGCCTGCAACCGAGGTTTCAAGGTGAGTGGGTATTATCATTTTCTTTCCCCATCTACGGTATTTCCCTTTCCTTGGAAAATGGTGTGGCAATCGAAGGTTCCTCCTCGGGTTGCCTTTTTCTCTTGGACTGCGGCTTTAGGCAAGATTTTAACTATTGATAATCTTCGGAAGAGACACTTTGTTGTTCTTGAGTGGTGCTTCATGTGCAAAGGGTGTGGGGAATCTGTAGATCATCTCCTTCTTCACTGTCCTTTTGCTTATGAAATGTGGAGTATGATTTTCTGCTTGTTTGGTATTAGTTGGGTGATGCCGCAAAGGGTAGCGGATTTGTTGGATTGCTGGTCTTGCAACTACAGGCGACATCGTAATTTAGTTATTTGGAGGATTGTGCCGCACTGTTTGATGTGGTGTATCTGGCGGGAACGGAATTCGAGAAGCTTTGAGGATCGTGAGCGGTCCATTCTTGAGTTTAAGTCTTTTTTGTTTTCTACTCTTCTCGAATGGTGTTTGGTTTTACCTTCTTTTTCTTGTATTTCCCTTTCTGGGTTGATTGATCATTGTACTTTGTTTTCTTGATGCTCTTGCCTCTTTCGTACATTTCCTATGTACGGGGCGGTGTTTTTTCAATATATTGCTAAGTTACTTATCAAAAAAAATATTTTATACCTAATTTGTAAACCTAATTTATCATATTTGCCTTTTGTTTTGAAGATATTGGGAGTGTCACCCTTGATTGTAATAGTTAAATTTGAAAGCTTAATTCTGACCCTGTAATTCTATTGAAATTACAGATTTGTTGAGATCTTTGTCAATTACAACACTTGGGTAATTTCCAAGAAGAGTTGCTGGAACAAACTGATAGGTTAGGATGGTCTGATTTCCCTTCTACTAATCTCATACTTCGTATTAGGTTTTGTCCATTTAGTGTATTTGTGTTTGAATTGGCTTTGATTTGCATTTTTTAGCAAGCTTTTTTCTTTACATATTGATTTTATTAACCAAATCTGGTTTAGAGTGAAGATTTTGTTAAACTCTGTGTTATTGCATATTAAGTAATTATTTACCTGAGTTTTTTTATCTTAATATTCATATTCAAGCTAATGAGGACAATGTAATCGTTACTATCATGTAAGCTTCTTGAGCATCAATAACTATATAATATAAACCCTATTTTGAATTCTATAAAAATACTATATAGAAATAATATTGTTTATTATTTTTAATGTTCTTTATATTAACTTTGACTAAGAAGATTAATGAAAAGGTTAGGCAATGGAGTTATTCTTAGAAAGAGGATATAAATCAGCAGTTTATTTGTATATTTAGTTATCTGATTCCATGAAATTTCAAGTTAAATGAGTCACAAGTGAAAGGAAAAGATTTGAAAATATATCATAAATTTAAGAATCAAAGAAGACAAGAAATAGAGAAAGTAAACTTCTGCTTGGAAGAATTTCATCTTCACAGTTAAAATTAGAGTAGCAAATTTTTGAATATGACATTTTTTTTTTTTCTTGAATTTGGGGATGAGATATGACTTTTTTTTGGTTATTTTAGTTGTATTAGTTTTGATTGACATGTTTGAGTTAGATTTGTTTTTGTTGTGAGTTTTTGGTTCTCTCTCAAAATGTTTGTCTTTCTACAATAAACCTTCTCAATTTTATACATCTGCTTTTGTTATATTTTTATAGATTATAGATATTACAAAAACAGATTGATTTTAGTCCTGGTTTTACATTGTAAAGAAACAGAGTCTAAATGAAATTTCTCTTAAATTTAACAAATAGATTGTTTCACTCCAATATATATCGTTTACTTTAATGGGAGAACAACTCTCGCACTCTAATTTTGTTTGGTTTGGGAATTAAATAAAAAAGTTGATTGAAATCACTAACAGATACATAACTTGCATAATATGAATTAAATTTGGTTGATTTGTAGTTGGATTAGTATTGATTAACGTGCTTGGTTAATTTTGCAGATACATATGCCGATTTTGGTTGTATGAATGTTTTGTATACTTTAGTCAATTTTTTTTCTTCTAAAAAAAAATGGTTGGATTCAATTAGTTTTTATTCTAAGTTCAATTGACTTGTAAAATTGTTATGATTTCATTAACTTTTACTCACCTTTTCCCAGTAGCCAAATAGATTGTTAGAGTTCTTTTTATTTTATTTTATTTTATTTTTTTAAATGTTAGGCTATGCTTTGTAATAAATTTGGCTTATTTGTGTTTGTGTGATCTTACAATTCAGTCTAGCTTAGTGAAAATATTTTGTTGGGTTTTGAGAGATCTTAGTTTGTAATAGTGAGGGTTCTATAATTGCTAATTTCAATTTCAAGCCATTATTGTGTATTTGATTTGTGGTCTCTAGCATTTTAGTTTTTCAGTGTTTGTGGTTAAGCTTATGATTCATAAAACATTTCTTGCACTGGAACTGTTGATTTTTGAGTTTTTATATATGGTTTATGGTCTCCATTATTGTCCCCTACCGGTGTGTCTGAGTTTTGGTGTTTTGATTTTTAAGGTACTAATTCTAAATAAGTTGGTTTCCTGTCAAAATGATTGGATACGAAGTTTTATGTTTTTTTCCCCATAAATTAGTTCATTAATATAATGCTTAATTTCATTTTTATTGTCCAAGTATATATATGCTCAATTTTGTGAATTCAATATGCTACTATAATATGAATGGCCTTCATTATAACCACCATGTTCCATTTTATTGACCACTTATACTCTAGATGAAGTAGAAATATTAAATTGTTAAACTTGAGTTTGGTTTACTCAGCTTTCAAATGTTTTTATTTTTTACCGTTCATTTATTTAAACTTGCATGTTTTATGGATTTTAGATAATTATACTTGATTAGCCAGCAAACGGTAAATGAAACCCAAAACTTCTATTTTTTTTTTCCCTGTGGTGTCATGGTGTTTAGGAAATCAGTTTCTGGAGCCTCATTTACATTGATGTCTATCTGGTATTTTTGAATTCAAAGGCAAAGGAAATGAAGACCTAGACAATTCATTGCAGAATAGGTATGTTCCTAAATTCTTGGTAGAAAATTTCCGTCATAATGCATGATAATGAAACTCAAGTTCTTTCAGCTAAAATAGTATCAACAGGTTGGTATTATTGGCATGCATGATTTATGTTAGAAAAACATTATATTTAACAGATGATGAGAAAAGTCACTGTGTTCCAGGGATGTTAAGACATTTTTTCTGTGGCATATCTAATGTATTAAGTTATTAACAGAAACTTGAATCAACGTACTTCAAGTATGAAAGAAACTGTCAGAAACAACCACCAGCAGACACTGCCTAAACAACTGTTGTGTCTTTCAACCCAAACGCCAAATAGTACTGTTACGAAAACACATCTTACCATAATTAATAACTTATACAAGCCAACAAATTGAGAATAAAAAGTGAAGAACATTTTTAAGGCAGAGAGAGAGAGATCACGACTATTGTCATACCAGCACATTCAGGCCGACATCCGCCAAAATAACCCTGGCACTGCTATCAGTAAAGGTTTTTTTAATATATAAAAAATTTGACGTTAAGTATGCTAGGTACAAGTTTACTTGATGTTTCCGTGTTGTTATTTTTTTCATCATGAGATGTTGATTTGATTCATCTTTAATATTTCTATCTTAGTTGCATTAGAGTATAGAGTTTACTATCATTTTCTGCCGTAATTTTTTAGGCTATAGAACTCTTTATACCTTCAATTTTCTTTGGTGCTTTTGTTTTAATCTTAATTAGTAGTTATTGCATATTCAATTTTAGTTTAATTCTTTTTCTTAGTGACATTATTTTATCTATATATTCCAATTCAAAATTGCTAAAGCTTATAGTTTTAATTGGTTAAGATTGAACACTGATACTATCTCGGTTCAAAATTTCAAATTAGTTATCTTTTGAAGAATGTTATTGGAATTCTTATATCTCTATAATATTGTTGGAATTATATTCACTGAAGTATTTAAAATCATTTAAACTGAAGAAAACATTAAACAGTTTATGACTTGACCTAGGAACTATTTAGTCTTTTCTTATAAATCAAACTCAGAAGGCTCATATAATGGTTTTTATGTTATGAAATTGTATAGTAAATTTTCCTCCTGCTATCATAAACTTTTGTCAAGCTTGAACTTCAATCCAATTAAGATGAAAATTGTCAACCCCGTTTGTAATCATAAAACTTTAGTTCTTCACATAAGTGAGTTTATGTTGTCCACATTTTTTTTCAGTTCAACTCAAACCATCTTTTGTTCATTAATTAATTATTTTTCTTATGTATGATGAAAGACAAATAATTATTCTTAATTTACTTTTTTGCAATTGTAAGTTACATCTTGATGAAATTAAAAACAACCACTCAAGGAGCTACATGGAGGTGTATATACAACTCTGCTATATTGAAGGTACTGGCAGTGGCAAGCATGGGATCCCTCATGAGTTTAGGTTACCGGAGTGACATGTATTCATCTTAGTATCAGCTATTTGATAATTATGACTTTGTGTGTTTTAAATCCCAAGTCCAAGCATCTCACCCTCCCCTCAGTTTCTCTTTATCTAAGCAATGGTAGGCATATAAATTCGTATCAATGAGTAGTATTTTAATTAATGATTTATGAATTTTTCTTTGCCTTCATGTTGCACCACAAAACTTTATTTTGGAGACTAAAACTTCAAACTACAAGTTTGCTTACTTTCCCTTTTCTCTTTCTTTTTCTTCCATATTTTTATTTACTTTTATCCACTTTTTCTTCTTACATGATGTTAAGTTTGTTTGGAACTGGAATTCCCAACTTGACAGTTGTTTATGTCAAAGTCAATAAGAACATGCAACCCAGGTAATTAATGCATATAATATTTTCTAATTTTTGTACTCTAGAACTGTTGATGGGATTGTGCCTTAGCAAAATTTGGGAGCACTAAGAAGCCTTTGACTTTTTCACTTCAAAGCGTATGTATCCAGTAACAAAACGATATGAGTAATTTTTTTATTATTATTATTTTTTTTTTGTTCTTTGATGGGATTTATTTGAATGGTACTATTTTTAGCTCCACTGAGCAAGGTGTTTTTTTTTTTTTTGATTGCCTCTTCTTGCATATATGGTAGTTGGGAATGATTTTGTAATGTAGTCTCTGATCATTTTTCCTTTCATAACAAATGTTTATATGCATATTACCATGTTGATTCACTAAAATCATAGTTTAGATGTGATGAAACTCCTGTTTTTATGGTTTTTTAATAGGTCAACATTGGGTATATTTGCAATTAAAGGAATAAGGTAAACATATTGTAACGATGTAGCACATGAATTTCACCAATTAGGTTCTCCTCTTGCTATTTAAACAATTCTTAGCTTATTGTACATGATTTAGTAGGCTACTGTGTAGAGAATGAAAAATATGCTAAACTTTTCTGCTTTATTTTTGGAGCTAGGAGTCAAGAAATTCTCTTCAGGTATGTTCTATGTTGTCAATTTCAAGGCATGGCATATAGGTAGAACCAAGTTAGTTCTTTCAATACTTCACAAGCTCAGCAGTTGCATTGATAAATTATAATATGTTCTGGTTGTTTGCATTTTTTAAAAACGATATATGTTTTGGTGGTTTAAAACCCCATGAACAAGCTTTAGTTTTGTTAAGCAGCAGCAGCAGAAGCACAAAGTTTATTTAAATAGATTTTTTATATTACAATATTTTTGGAAACTTACTTTATTAGCCTCACTTAGAATTACAATTTTTTTAAAAAATGATATGAACAAATCATATACATTTAAAAAAAAAAAAATAATAAATAAAAGAACTTCTAATATGCAGTATCCATTGATCACAATCTATGTTCTTGGCAAGAATGCGACATAATCTACATACACATGTGGACATAGATAGGTGTACATATTTGCAATGTTATGTAATTAGGACACATCAAGAAACTCTGTATGCTAGGTTAAAGATCCATTGCTTTCATGTAACAATGATAGAGGATGCTTGGGGATTCTAGCCTTTTGCTCCTATTGGGCAAAATATTTGGCAATATGCTCCTGTTTTCAAACTATATAGGTTCGTGCTCTTATTTTGAAACTCGATTTTATTAAAATCAGGTTTCAATGAAAAACTCGATTAGTTTAAAATCGAGTTATGCCAAATGAAACTAAAAAAAAAAAAAAATTGCCTGGAACTCGAGTTCCATACCTATAGTGGCATTTTTTAAGTGCTATAGTGGCGATTTTTAGTACTATAGGGTCCGTTTAGATATAGCTGAAAACTAAAAACTGAAAAACATTATAGCAAATAATTTTTAAATGTGTAAATAGTACCGTGAGACTCATTTTTAATGAAAAAGTTGTTGAAAAGTGAAATTTGTGGGTCCATGAACAGTAAAATTTGTGTGGAAAAGTTAAATGTTGCAGCTATTGTTCATGAACAGTAGCCGCAACAGTAATGAACAGTAAGAAAAAGTGGACTGAAAATCTGAAATGCGTGAAAAAAAAAAAAAAAAGAAAAAAGAAAAAAGAAAAAAGAAAAAAAAAAAGCTAAAAACGCAGACACCCAAACCAAACGCACACATAGTGGCGTTTTAATGGAACTCAAGTTCCATGCAATTTTTTTTTTTAAAGTTTGATCGCCCCATACTTATAGTGGTGTTTTTTTAGTGCTATAGTGACGATTTTTAGTACTACAGTGGCGTTTTAATGGAACTCGAGTTCTATGCAATTTTTATTTTTATTTTTTTAAAGTTTCATTTGGCATAACTCGAGTTCCATGCAATAGAGTTTCAAAATAAAGGCACGAACCTATATAGTTTGAAAAACATGGATATATTGCCAAATATTTTGCTTAATAGGGGCAAAAGGCCAGAATCTCCGAGGATGCTTAGCATATCTTACCCGGAGTTTCTCAATTTATAGTTTTTTAATGTTTATGTTGCGATTGTTTTATATAAAAAGCATGATTTGATAAGCTTTTCCTATCATGAATTAAGCTTTTAGACTGTTTTTTTTCAAGCTGGATTTTGTAGAATCTAAGTGCACAACAATAATTATCAATAATTATCTAATCAAAATTAGTGTTAAAATTTGATGTCCAATTTTATGGACTATTTGCAGTTTTATCTTAGCTTCATTTGATCAATGTCTTCGGATGAAGAATTATTAACATCAACGATGTGCAAATGACAACAGCCATGCTTCTCTATCAAAGGATATTCTTACCATTTACTTTAGCTAGGCTTTTTTTAATTGATAGAAAAATAGTCTGCATCACATATGATGTTAAAGTTCACTATAGTTGCTTACAATATGTTTAAAATATTTTATTGATAAGAAATATATTGTTACATATATCGTATGATGATTTTGGACTCATGTAATCTATATAATTTGATTATTTTTGCGAATTGAAAACAAATGTCCTTAAGACTAAAGTATAAATATATATAATTAATTAAGAATGTCCATCTAACTTTCAGCCACGGCTACATATGAATAGAGAAAATTCTAAAAAGTCTGTGTTTCGCACGGCTAAATACTCAAAACCAAATTCAACACCGGTTTGGTATTAAACTATTTGACTTTTGGTTTATTTTAGGATTATAAATGTTATTTTGAGCTATGAATCCAAAATTTTATGTTGTTATGAAGAAATGTATTTATTTTTCAACAATTGTGAGTTTAATTTTATCTCCTTATTCAAAGTTTGTTAATATATGTTACTATGATGAAGTATGATTTGATTTACTTTTGATGATGTTATATAAAAAAGAAAAATACTTTTGGGATGCTATAAAAATGCAACAACAAAATTATAAAAAATTTTAAATAAAATTTTTGTGCATTAGCACGGGTTACAAGCTAGTTTGATTGGTTAAGTAAACAATTAGGGCACGTTTGATAGACTGTAACGAGAATTACATAGGAATAAGAATAAGTGTTACAAGGAATAAAAGTGATGTAATGTAATATTTATTACTATTTTTTTTTTTTTATGAGTATTACTATTTATTTGTTTGGTGACAACACAATAATAGAACCCTGAAGACAATGGAATGAAAGCATTTTAAATCAAATTTAACATATATTTTAGGAAATATCTTACTCATATAATTATATTTCCAAGAAAAAAATATTTTTTAAATTTGAAACAGAGATTAGTTATTTATTATTATTATTATATATATATATATATGAGTTGGGTTTAAGTTACACATGGTGTAACTCTAAGTAATGTTACACAACTCAATAATTTGTTATTGAATTAATATTTTGAAAATCCAACTGTTGAATTACATGTTTTATATGTTCTTAACATACATGCCAATTTTCATATCAATCGGATGCTATCTACCATTTGATTCATAAACTCATATTTTATGCATTATTTTAAATTACAAAAATTTGAATTTTAATAATTGATTGATGACATAGATATTAATTTTTAATCACCTTAAAATTTTGCAAGCATAAAGAATATACAAAGATAATGTAATCTAACGGTGGATTTGTCAATATTCGCATCCAATTAAAAAATATTGAGTAGTGTAACATTGCTTAGAGTTACATTAGGTGTAACTTGAACCCAACCCTATATATATATATATATATATCTATCTAAAAACTAAAGCGTAGTATTTATTGTTATTACGTTTTAGTTGAGCCACGTCAGCGTCCACGTTACTATCATTTATCTTTCCAATTTTCCTATAATTTTTTTTCAACATTTACTTTTTTATTTTTTTTTATTTTTTTTATTTATTAATATTTACACATTCTCTAATCTTTCTCTATCTCTTACCTTTTCATTTTTCTGCTACTCACTACCCTCTACCTTAATATCACTTTTCATCTCCTCACTATCCTCTACCTTAATATCACTCTTCATCTTTCCATTCATCTTCCTTTTTTTTTTTTTTTTTTTTTTTTTTTTTTTTTTGCCATTTCTTATTCACACACTCTTACTATAAATTTGTCATTCTCTCTTCCATTATTTACATACTTTTATCTCACAAAAAAAGGTTTTTTCTCTCTCTCTCTCTCTCTCTCTCTCTCTCACAATTTTTTTGGTGAATTTTTTTATTTTTTATTGCATCTTTGCTTTAGGTTGATAATTGTTGTGTTCTTTAGAACCTTATATTGAGCTGATGCGATTTAGTTTTATGATTTAAGTTTATTTTCTCTCTTTAATTTTTAATTTTATTACATTTGTTTTTCTTTAAAGTTGAAAAACATCATATATATATACAACACAATGGCACCAATATACACCGTCATCGATTTAAAAAAAAAAACACATAAAAAAAATACTCATAAGTTATACTATGTAATAGAATGCATTAAGAATTGATCATAGAACAAAAACATTAGCATTTAAGAAAAATAAATAGTAACGGTTGAATAGTAATAGAATGCATTAACATGTTTGTCCATGATCTATATTTAATTTATTTATAAAAAAAAAAATAGAGAGAAATCATAAAGGAAAAAAGAATTTTTAAAAAAAAGTATGACATGGAGAATGGGATGGCTCAACAGGAGTGTAGCAACGTTAAATGCTACGCTTCAGCTTTTAGATATATATAGATTGATTGATTTTTTCTTCATTCATCACTTACATTGTTTTTGTGTATTGCAAGCATGCTATGATTTTTAGGGTTTTAGTTAAAATCATTATTTGTTATCTCTTTGAGTATTCTTATCTCTTTCACACAACACATACAAGACATGAAATTGCTTGAATTTGCGTTAGCACATGTTTTGCCCTGTTTTCACATCGTTCCAAATAGGCGCAAATGGCATACGTAGCCACCAATGTTGTATACATCAAAGTCTATCACATAAGGCCAAAACAAAAAGTAGATGTGCGCCACCGAAGGCCAAAATAATTTTCCTTCTTTTATTTATTTTCTGAAACTTATTAAATGTTTGCATCTTTTTAACTTATTAGGATTAGATCTAGTAAAATTCACTTTTCCAAATTTTTTATTACACACACATAACTATAGACCAGGCCTAAAGCCTCAAATCTTAATAGGATTAGATCCGAGGTTGATGTTGTTTATCACCATATATATGACTTCGGCATATGGTGTTCTCATTTTGAAGGTTTGCTCTGCAGGAGCTATTGGACCTAAAGATAATAATTAATACACCCAATTAAGAACATGGTGGTTACTTTGAAGAAGAACTCTCTGGCAGAAGCCATGGAATTGGATCATTTTACAAAATTTTACTAAGAAGCTTTAGATGGACATTAAACAAGATATACCAGGTTGTGTGAATCAATTTAGTACTCAGTTTAACAATTACTCAGCCAAGTAGAGCCCATATTTATAGTGATTATGCAAAGATTATGCAAACACATGCACGCTTAATTGTCACTCAATTAATTGAAACCCAGTTGTCATTTCTTCAAAGCGCCCAGTGACACACCCAGAGCCCTACTAAATGCAAAGGGAAGTATGAGAAAATACTAAATATACTAAAAGTATTTTTGTCTTTGTCGAATATGTTACATACAACTGATTCTTCAAGGTTGCGCTTGCTAACAGTTACCCAAGATCTCCATAGTAATATAAGAAATATAACAGAAGTTCCAGCTAGTTAGCCCATCCCAACTAAAAGCTGACTTTGAGCATTCTTCCTTTGTCTCAGTTAGCCCTGATCTATAGAGGGAAAAAAGGGTTCATTAGCATTAGTCAATTTTGATTTAGTGCAGTTCGTATTGAATTCACGGATAACTTATTGAACAAATTGATTCAGATGGCAAGATTTGACATTAAAACAGCAATAGGTTAGAAGCTTCCAAGTGACCTGATTGCCAATCATCATTTACATGCTACATTTCTTGCATTTTAGAGCAACAATAATGAAAGATTTTGCCTTTTGTAGCAGGAAACAGACAATTAAAACTCATACAACAATTTTTACATTTAGATTGAAAGTTAAGACTTAAGACAAGAACTTTTTGGTTTGGAATACAATTCTCATGACTGAAGTAGAAGGTTTGATGTAGTACATAATTGAAGTCCAATAATGCGAATGTGAGCAACGTAGCACCCATCGAGTGCTTAATTTAAACAATGCCTATAGAATGAGTGCAAACTTATTGAGTATGACAATATTATTTAGAACTCAGTGGAATATGGGCAAGAAGTGATCACAAATTATCCCCCATCCAACGAATTTTAATTCAAGCAAAATCATTCAAGATTATGCATAGTAATCAAATACAAGAAAAAAAATGCATTTTCAAGGATAGTGTTCTTGCAAGGCACAGCACCATGCCACCATGTGTTTAGCAAAAGAAAAAAAAAAAAGCCATAGCACCGTGTGTCCGATGAAATCAACCGGTCAACATTTTTTTCTTTTTGCCCAAAAACAATCGACCGGTCAACATGATGAAATGTTGGCAGCTGAACATGTTGACTCTCTGTTTGTAAGTTGGCTCCAGCTTGGGTAAAGTAGACTAAAGGAATAAAAAAGTGGGTCCACTTGGAGCTAGTGCGTAAATGTAAAGCCAAGATTCCCCCTAGATCTGAAATCCCTAGACTTTCCTAGCGTGGGTTTGGATAGCCAGGTTAGTTGCGGTGTGTTTTCTCATGCGTTTTCAGTTTTTTTTTTTTTTTTTTTTGGGCCGGATTTCTTGACTTTTTAGAAACAAAAACTACTGTTCAGCACTGTTTTGGTACTATTTGCGCATTGTTCATGGGACCCACAGGCATTTTATTTAAAAAAAATATTAAAAATGGGTCCCGTAGTACTATTCACATATTTAAAAATTATTTTGCTAAAGTGTTTTCAGCAACAATCATCAGTTTTCAGCAACAATAAGCTCTATCCAAATAGATCCTAGAATCTCCTCTCACTCTCATTCTATTACCCATTTCAATCCCTCTTTAGAAAACTCCATCTCTCTCTCTCTCTCTCTCTCTCTCTCTCTCTCTCTAAGATGGCTATAGCCAAGACATTTGTATTTAACATAGCACAAAAAGTGCTGGAGAAATTGGGATCCCTGGCTTTCCAAGAAGCTCGCTTGATATGGGGTGCTGAAAGTGATCTGGGAAGATTTGAAAAAACCCTCTCCACCGTCAAAGCTGTGTTGTTGGATGTAGAAGAGCAGCAGGTTCATAACCAGGAGCTGACCGTCTGGCTTGGGCAGCTCAAAGAAGTGTTTTATGATGCTCAAGGTGTCCTTGATGAATTCGAGTGTGAAGCGCTGCGAAAGTAAGTGGTGGAAATGCAGGGGAGCATCAACAGGAAGGTACGCCGTTTCTTTTCTTCCTCCAATTCACTTGTATTCCGAACCAAGATGGCTCACAAAGTCAAAGAAATCAAAGCACGTTTAGATGAGGTTGCAGCCGATAGGGCTAAGTTTCATCTCTCTGAACGGTCGGATGATAGGCATGTGGTGTGTGGAAGGGAGATGAGTTACTCCTTTGTCCAGGCTTCAGATGTGATAGGAAGAGACCAAGACAAAGAAAATATTGTGAAGCATCTAATGGATCCTAGTGATGGTTAATCCATCTCTGTTGTTCCTGTAGTTGGGATTGGAGGTCTTGGCAAGACTGCGTTAGCTAAACTGGTGTTTAATGATGAAAGAGTGATAAAGCATTTTGAGTTAAAGTGTTGGGTGTGCGTGTCTGACGAATTCGTTTTAAAACAACTACTAGTTAAAATTATCAAATCAATAACTAGTGAAAATCGTAGCGATTTGGATGAAGAGCAATTGCAAGTGCTACTTCGAAATAATTTGGATGGCAAGAAATTCTTTCTTGTCTTGGACGACATATGGAACGAGGACAGGGGAAAATGGATTGAGTTGAGGAATTTGTTGAGGGGGGGTGCCAATGGAAGTAATATTCTTGTGACTACACGCAGCCCAACAATTGCTTCCATGATGGGCACCATGTCCCCATGCAACTTGGAAGGTCTTTTGCATCAAGAGTGTCTGTCTCTATTTATAAAATGGGCATTTGATGAAGGAAAAGAGAGGCAGCACACAAACCTCATGGAAATTGGGGATGCGATTGTGAAGAAATGCAAAGGGGTTCCCTTGGTAGCAAAATCGTTAGGAAGCCTACTATATTCAAAGCTTGATGAGCATTATTGGCTATTTGTAAGAGATAATGAAATGTGGAAATTGAAAAGAAAAGAAGGGGATATTTTGTCGGTCTTGCAATTGAGTTACAATTAGATGCCATCTTACTTGAAACAATGTTTTGCTTTTCTTTCTCTTTTTCCGAAAGATTATGAATACAATACTTTTTTTTTAATTCCATATTGGATGGAAAATGGGCTTCTTCAATCACCAAATGAAAATCAAGAGCTGGAAGATATTGGCAACCAATATATAGATGAGCTCTATTCAAGATGTTTCCTTGAAGATTATATTGATGGTGGTTACATGCGAGACTTCAAAATACATGATCTTGCACATGACCTAGCACAATCATCAGCCCAAAGAGAGTGCTTAATTATTAATTGTCAGATTCAAAACATCTCTAAAAAGGTTTGGCATTTGTCATATACTGACAATACTTGGCAGAATGAAAATGTTTTAAAATGTCTACAAAAATCAAAGAGTTTACAAACCATTCTTTCTCCGGTGGAAGGAGTTGGACCTTCTACTAAGTCCTATGTTGATTCATGTCGCTCAAAATTTAGATACCTGCGAGTTCTAGATTTAAGTGACTCAAGTTTTGAGGTGTTACCCAGCTCCATTGGTACCATGAAGCATTTAAGGTTGTTGGATTTGAGTAAAAATTGTAGAATTCAGAAACTCCCAAGCTCCATTTGCAAGCTTCAAAATTTGCAAACTTTAGCTCTCTGTGGATGTGAAAAATTAGAAGAATTACCAAAAGATATAAGATACCTGATCAGACTCAGATCCTTGTCATTGACAACCAAACAGAAGTCTCTACCTGGGTGCCCTAATTCCTTGCGACTTTTGGGATTATCAAATTGTGGCAATCTAGAATCTTTAGTTGAAATGATGCAAGTCTATACAAGCCTTCGGGTGTTGTTTATTGATAATTGTGGAGGTCTGATCTCTTTGCTTCCTACCCTAAAATTCCTTACCACGTTAGGGTCTTTGATTATTGAGAATTGTGAAAAGCTTGATCTGGCTGAAATGGAAAACAATCAAGATGATTTCCCAACGAGCCTTCGAGGATTACGCTTTACTGGATTACCACAGTTGGTGGCTATGCCCGATTGGATTAAACGCTCTGCAAAATCTTTACAAATCCTTTATATTCAGAGTTGTCCTAACTTGACAGCATTGCCAGAGTGGTTGGTGAATCTCAAATCACTTAGACGACTTAAAACTACGAATTGCCCCAAATTGACTTGTCTATCAAAGGGGAAGCTTTGTCTCCCAGCTCTAAGATCTTTCAGAATTGCAGAATGTCCCGAATTAATTAGAAGATGCCAACCGGAAATTGGAGAGTATTGGCACAAGATTGCTCATGCCTCAGACATTTATCTCGACGGCAAGCGGATTAAATAAGCTGGTAATTAGGTATGGAGTAATCGCTCTCCCTCTCTTTTATTTATTCTTACTTCCAAGAGTTTAACATTTATAAAATATTATTCTATCTCTAGTAGTGTGATCATTGCAAATCAATATATACATTAATACATATAAATATGCATTATATGTCCACCGTACATTAATTTGGTCAAAGTCGGAATTCTTGTTATGTTAATTAGATGTTGAAATTGGAAGTATTGATGGACTAATGGAGATATTCTTGATTTCATAAATTGCTTAATCTGAACAAGTGCTCTTAATTGGTGGAGATACTTATAGACTATATTATTGAGTAATTATACGAGTGCTCTTTTCTATCCTCTAATAAGGGTTCCTTTGGTTGGAGGGGTTGAAAAGTGGGAGGATAGAAAATGGGGAAGGGATGGAAGAGACTTAATTTTCTTTTATATATGTTTGGTTGGGAAGATGGAAAATGAAGTTGCTATAAATTTACAATTGTATCCCTATTAAATTTATGGACACTTCAATTAATATAAAAAAGACCACAAGCCAAAAGATCCAAAACAAATTAGAAAAAAAAAAAAAACAAATGAGAATGTAAGAAATGGATAAAAGAAAAAAGAAGAAAAAGACAAAAAATGACTTGTGTGAGTGTGTTTCTGATACTAATTGTACGTGTTATTTTTATTTTTATTATATTGTTATTTGTGTGAATTGTGATGTGTGTAGATGTGTGCATGTACTGTATAAATACAATTTAACTTTATATAATTTAATAATTATGAAATAAAGATGATTTGTTCAATGTATGCGTATTTTTATCATGTTATAATAATTTTTTGTTATAAAGTTAAAGATTCAAGAAAAAAAAAATAGTAAAGCTAGTGATTGTTCAAGCATTTGATTGGTGAAGTAGACACTTAGTGTATTATTTATGTATGGATGAGTGTGGCTGTATGGGTCAATGATTAATACAGTGTCAGTAGGTTGAGTTTTGTCATTTAGTTTAAAATATTTTTATAAAAACAATGACAAATAGATAATGGCAATTGCATGAAAAAAAAAAAATTATTTAAACTTAACAAAATACAGTGGTAACACCTACCTACACTAGCAATAGATAATGTCAACTACGATTTCAAAATTTGAAGACTCTTAGAATGAAATTGTAAAAGTTCATATATTTCCAGTTTTTTTTTTTTTTTTTTTTTTTTTTTTTTTTTTTTTTTTTTTTTTTTTGTCAATAACTCAATATACTAAAATTCATCTTTTATTAAATTTTATTTAATTTAAAATTTTTAATGACCCCCTAAAAGAATTCCTAGATCCACGCATTGAGAGTACAGTTATGTTGTATTGCCTCCTTTCACATTATTGTGAGTTCCATTAATTGAATTCATGGTGATTCAACCAAAAAATGATAATAATAAATTTATGGTAGGATCTAACATTCATATGAAATGAGGGAATACCATGTAACTAAGATATAGGAGTATCAAATAGTGTTCTCTATATTGTATATTATTGAGATCCAATTCCAACTCATTATAGCTTCATAATCTTTTATAAGAGTGTACATGGGTTGAGTTAAAGGATTTTTCAATCCAATCCACTATATTCGGGTTGAAAAAGAAAACTCAATCCAACCCAATCCATCATAGGGTTCAACCCAACCCAAGTGGATTAGATTGGACATTTAAAATAACAACATATTTACTAATTAAACCTGAGCATAGCATCAAACTAACACAAACTATATGATTAGTGCATTAAACCAACACAAATAAAGGCAAATTTATATCTTATAATTATGTTGGTATTTCATCAAACCAAAAGAGTAAATAATAAAACCATATAATATATATTTTAAATAAATATCAAATATAGGTGGGTTGGGTTGGATTAGGCAAATCTGTAACTCTGCTAACCCGCATACAACCCAACTCACTGTAAAATAAAATTTGGCAACCCAACCCAACCCACCAACCCCTAAATATCGACCCACCCAACCAATGGGTTGATTTGATTGGTTTTGGTGGATTAGTGGGTTAGGTGCACACCCTACTTTTTAACTTACTATATTGATGTATGTATACTCCTTTGACTTGAATTTTTGGCTATAAGATAGTTTCAGTAACCCTGTCCATGAGTTTAATATAGCCATTATCTGGATTATGTGATGTAGTGTTGGTTGTGCAGATTCGTAATGTGATTATGTTGATGATAATTTTGATAGTTGAGATATATTTCATTGACCTAAACCTTGAAGATAATAATGCGACCATATCTAATGGAGCACTGCACAAGACACTCAATTTTAGATTATCAAACTTGTGATATGTTTATTGAGTATAATTTATCTCGAGTGTCATTTCCATTATATAATACACGATCTTGTTCTCTTTTGACTTGCCTCTGATTCTTACGCTATTATCCAGTGAGTCTTTTGACATTTTTGAACCCATTAAGAAACCAATAATATTTTTCTCACCTCTACTATTCCATTTACACTTTGTTTTAATACGAATCCTGTAGTTCTATTTTTACCTCTAGATGTTAGTGTGTGATTTATCACGTACAAGGTTTATTTAGTGCCTTATTTGTTGTTTCAATATTTTTGCAGATTAGTTGATTGTGTTTACAGTTTTACAAGATCATTTAGGACGTGATGTTTTGAGCTTCAGGTGGACTGTCATTGAAATCTTTAGTGCATTGTTAATTTCGGAGATTTTCTTTTTGTATTTGAAATTCAATCATTTGGGAGTTTACTCTATCATGAGTTATTTGAAATTTTTATTTATGTTTTATCATTAGAAGTTGGATTATAATGTTATTTTGGAGTTTATGGATATTAAATCTTATTTTTCAAATGGTAAGCTTAGGCTGACATGTGAGAATGATAATATTTTGATTTTAAGATGCATAATGTTATGGCATTACATATGTGATGCCTTTAAATCTAGAACAT
This sequence comes from Quercus gilva, assembly GCA_023621385.1. Lineage (NCBI taxonomy): Eukaryota > Viridiplantae > Streptophyta > Magnoliopsida > Fagales > Fagaceae > Quercus > Quercus gilva. The sequence continues at coordinate 30,917,001 of CM042480.1, forward strand.
GCATAATATCTATGGATTGGTCATACACTAGAGCAGTGTCTATGGCTTGCTCATGACTCGTGAGGGTAGAGCAGTGTCTATGGCTTGCCAGGTAACGGAGAACATATTCCTTTGGCTTGATAACTGGTACTCTTAAAGAACCTCTGAGTTTTTGAAAATGGTTTGAGAACTTTTGTCTCATGATTTTGTTCTATATAATGCTAATGTCTTTAAGCTCAATGATTGGTTGTGTCCAGCAAGTTACAATGATTTTATATATTTATTGCAAACAAAGTTGGTTCCTACTTAGCACATCCTAATTTATTTAATTAATTTGTTTTTATGCTACTAAATATCCTTAAAGTAATTCACCAAAAAAAAGTAGAGGCGGTTAATCCTCTCAAAAAAAGAAAAAAAGAAAAAAAAAACCAAGAGAAATACCGGGTCATGAAACATAAATCAATGAGAAAGAATGAGAAATACTAGGCCCAAGGTCCTTCTGGCTTCACACCCTCTGGTCCAGTGACATAGAAAAGGGCCAATGTGTCTGTCACAAGGCATGACTAGGATGCCCTATAATATTGATGATAAATAGTAAGGCTGTTCCATGCAACAAGACTTAGACCCTCAAAAATAAACTGCAATTCGACTTGTTTCATAGAGTGAACATTGGGTGTCTTGCTACTAGAGCTAATCTTCATGATCATTAATCATCATATTCTCCTTGATGATTTTTATTTTTTATATTTATAATTAGAATGTTGTTGTTAGGTTCTAAGGATTTAGGATCTAAATGTATTAAAACTTCAATGTGTAATGTTGGCAAACCATGATCAAAACATTTAGTCTAGAATTAGGCTGCTCAAAGTGTGTTTATGTGTAAAGTTAGAATTGAGTGTATTACAGGATTTATTGTGTAAATCTGCAAGGCTCGATCAATCGAAGCTTGTGCATATTGTTTTTTTGCAGAATTTCCAACTCAGCCCAAGCACGTATGACATGTAGGGTTTTATGTTTTGCCTTTAGTTTAAAAGGAAAAACCATAGCCACGTTTTACTGCTGTCGTTTATGTTGTGTGTATGAATCTTTTGTGAGATCTAGAGGTGTTTACCTTCATACATACTTAGGGTTTTCAATCTCAAAATTGATATCGAGAGCTTGGTGATCGCTTCGTTTACTGCATAAAGAGTTTAAAGAAAAACACAAGTGGGAGTTCTTGTGGTTGTTGTGAATCCAAGAAAGAAGTAATTCGTGAACTCGGAGCTATCACGTGGTTGTGGTAGTAAATTTTCTACTCAAGGTAGCAATAGGATGTTAGTGGTCTAAGTCGCTATTGTAAAACTTCAATTCTTTCATAATGGATCTGTTTTACCTTGAGGATAGCTAGGCTAAATCCTCCCCAAGTTTTTTACTAGTTTGGTTTTCCTAGGTTATCATATCATTGTGTTATTTATTTTCTGCACTGTTTCAATGATATGATTTACTTGTGTTAGTCTAGATCTGAATAATTTACCTAAGTTAATCACTTGACTAAATAACTAGGTTAATCTGTTTGTGTTTAAGGGGTCTAAAAATGTACAGTTCCGTACATTTTCAATAAGTTTGAAAGGAAGCATTCTACAACTAATTATCCTTGTCTGAGCCCATGGTTTCTCAGGACCAAATGAATGCCTTCCTTTCTTAGGTCGCCATTGTTTTTTGTTCAAAATGCAAAAGCTATTCACGTACATAGCAATTTAGGCCAATTAACAAGCTGGGCTCATATTAAACAAGATTTTTTAATCCAAATTCAATTTTAGGTAAATAAATTTTTAGTCCTTAGCATTTATACTGTGTCAATTCAATCCATAACATTTCAAATATGTCATTTCAATCCTCAACCTTTTGGTATTGTGTTTGTGTCAAAAATTTAAAATAGTTTCTATTGTTAAGTGATTGATGAAAAATATTGATACCATAAGGCTTTTATTATTATAATTATTATTATTACATAAAATAAATAAATAAAATACCCTAAAAGAAGGTAGGCGACATGTCTAAGGGTGGTGGTCACTGGAGAGTAGAGCTTGAAGGTAGGGGTGTCAATTCGGATTAGCGTGTCGGGTTCGTGTTGTGTCGAGTTTGGGGTATTCGACTAAATGACTTAACCCAAACCCGAACCATTTAATAATCATCTCATGATCCTTCAACTCTAACCCGACTTGTTAATAAGGCGAGTTGACTTAACCCAACCCACTTGACATGCTTAATAAATGAGTCATGTTGGGTTGACACAAATATAACACAACACATTTCAACCTGCATAATATTAAATATAACATCCACTTAGAAATATATATATATATATATACATTCAAAAAGTAGTGCATATACTTTAAGTTTCCAATCTACATTCAAAATAATATAGTTCAACAAAAATAAAATATCTATCTAGAAATAAGTTCTTTACACCCCAAAAGAAGTACATACACTTCAACCCAAATTCAAAATAACATAGTTTAACAAAACTATAATATCCTCAGAGTTTGTAAAGTTTCAATTTCTAAATATATCCCTTGTAAGTTTTTGTAATTACTCACTTTTCTTTTAAAATTTAAAATATAGGTTGGATATAAAAGGTATTTGACAAATCTAAAATAAAATGACTATTTATTTGTTATACGAGTTAAACGGATTCTGATAAATTGGTCATTTCGGGTTGACACAAATAAATTGGCATGCCAAAGTGTTTATTGTAAGTTATGTGGGTTGGCTTGCTTATGACACATTTCTTATCATGTCGTTTTCGGGTTGACCCGTTTATGACCCAAACCCGCTAAGGCCTAACCCTAACCTGCAAAAACCCGTGTCGGGTTCATATCGTATTCGTGGATTGGGTCGAACATTGACACCCCTATTTGAAGGTCATGAGCATGAGAATTGAAGGGGGGGGGGGTGGATGGACAGGTTAACTTGGATTGGCAGTTTTTAATTATCAAGTTTTAATAGTTTTAATTTTTGAAAGTTCAAATAGCGTGTAAAACATCAATGAACATTTAGATCCCCAAAAATAAAAATACCAACACAAGCTTATACACAAACAATATATGTGCGGAATGATGAATATAAGCTAAACCCAAATTGGTAAAACACTCCAAACCTAAATTAATCACAACCACAACAATAATTAAAAGGTAAAGAGTAAGAGAAGAGAGATGCAAACACAAAGATAACATGAGGATGTGCTATCGAAGAGGAAACCGAAGTACTCGGCGAAAAATCTCTTCGCCGCCCTCCAAGCGGTCAATAATCCACTAAAGAATGAAGTTAGGATACATGAATAGTAGAAGACCCTCTAAGCCTAATCTACCCAATGCACCTAAGCCCTCCAAACTTCTTGCTCCAATAGGGTTACACCGAACCTTGTCTTTTCTAACTTACAGAGTCCCGCAATAGCCCATTGCATCAACCAAGTGAATTTGTCACTTTTGAACTGCTTCCCAAGCACTAAAATACCTCCTCACTGATATGGGTATAGTGCGATAAGGATTTGGCAAATGTACCTCTCAAGGATATGTCAATAAAGAGGGTGAGAGTAGAGGAATTTTGAGAATTAAAAGGTAAAGATTGTGGATGAGTCAATCTTGTTTTTCTCTAGGGTTTCTCTCTCAAAATTCTCTTTTGAAACTCTTTACATTTCATGGGTATAAGGGTATTTATAGTAGGGTATATGAGGAATGCGAAAGGTTAGTTTTCAACAAACAGGGCATCTGGCGACTTGGCCTTGCGATTGGAACGAGTCCTGAGTTTGAGTCGCGAGTTAACTGCCTGGCCAGACAGTAAGTTTTATCCTGTAGTGCTCCAGCTGTCGTGACCCTTCAGCTCCCCCTGCATACTTCACACGTGTGCCATTCTGGCGATTTACCAGTCGCGAGATCCAAACGCAAGACTTCCTTGAATTGCACACTTCTTGAGATTTCTTCACACTCTCTCAAACATTATCCTTACATAATTCCTACCTAAATACAGGGTATCTAATTGCTAAATTATAAGAAAATTTGGTACGGAATAAATCCAACACATGATTGAATAAATTCAACTTTACAATTTTTTATAAGAAAAATTAAGGCCACATGGCAGCCCATGTGGTAGTAAACATGGTATAAAAATAATATTTTAATATCACAATTAACCACATTAGTATTTTCTATTTGTCATTTAACTGTTTTGACTTAATACCAAAAAGTTAGGGATTAAAGTAACATATTTGAAATGTATGGACCAAATTGACATAGAGAATAAAGGATAAGTACCCAAAAAATAATTTACCCCAATATGTTGAAATTAGCATGGTTGGGATTGCGTGTCCGCTGGTTTGGAGTCGACCTTAGCATGCACCCTCATCCTTAGGTTAATGGGTGAACACTTACGCTGAAAAAAAAAAAAAAAAAAAAAAAAAAAAAAAAAAAAAAAAAAAAAAAAAGAGGGTCGAGCTTAACATAAATATTAAACAAGATTTTAATCCAAATTCAATTTTATATATAGGACCTGAATTCGAATTCGAATTTGAATACAATGAATATAGAAATCATAATTGAGTTAAGAACTTAAATCAAAATAAGAGCTTGTAAATTCCAAAAGCTATTAATTCCTTTTTTAATTTTTTTTTTATAAATATATTATATGATGGGATTTTAACTTATGACATTTAGTATATGATGATTCATATTTATCATCATCATAGAGTGGTAAGCATTTCCAAATCAATGAACCATTCTCATAATCTTGCTGTGCTAGTTGAGGGGACTAAAAGCTAGTTCATTCAATTTCTCGTACTGTGATATGCCTTCTTTTCTATAATAACTAGCGTTCAACCCACGCAATGCGTGGGATACTTTAATTCTTATTCATGGTAGAATATTTAAAAGTAATAATAATAAAATATTTAAATTCTATTGTTAGGAAATTGCTATTTTCACTAAGTGTTTAATCCTACCAATATTATTCTCTAATAATGTAAACATGATATCATAAAAACTCCATGATAGCTCCTTAAGCCAACTAATCATAAATATGATATCATAAAAATCTTATGATAACTCTATAGATGATTAATAGAAAACTAAATACTTCTGTCAAAAAAGTAAAAGACAAATTATTCAAATGACAAAAATATTCCCTATTTTTTTTTTTATAAACTTTTTTTTTTTTTTTAAGGAGATTATAAAATCTCTCTTAATCTGTGCTTATGCATGAAATATATTCAAATGAAACATAATGAGGAAAATACAAAACACCTCATCACCATTATAGGATTCTTACTGTAGCTCCCCAATTTACATTGCAAAGAGGACAATTAATTCCAAGAATACAAAGTCAAAATATATATATATATATATATCTTGAGGTAGGGGGGAGAGAAAATGAGATCCCTTAAAACAAATCCTTATTTTGCACTTGCATTGATTGAAACTAAAAATTGGTCCCTCAAGATCAAATGTCCAAGCCTATGTAAGTGCAAAGAAAGTGGCTATGGTAGGCCTAACCAAGTCTTCCATTATAGAATTTTCTCAATAGCAATCATTAAAAGATAAGAGCCGGTAACAATAGAAATCTGCATTGCCTTGCTCTTTCCTTGGGCCGTGCACATTTGGTTTTCAATTTCTTGATGCTTCCTACTACTGTCCTTTTCCATCAACTCCTACTTCATTAGGATCTTGATAATATTTGCACTTTTCTCAGTATCACCAATATTCATTTTCTTATTTGTCTCTACCTCTTTTTCAGCTACTCTTTGGCTCTAAGTACCAATTAAGACCTAGCAAAATAAGAAAAAAAAAATATTCATAAAAAGTAGCATTAGCATAAAACATAAATGATGCATTAAGTTGCACTCTATAAACTCAAAGGAAGATATCCTTCTACTTCACTCTTGTAGACAACATCCATCCCATTTAGCATCTTGCCAAAGACGACATGGCATCACTTTGTTATTAACTAATTTGGCCAAAAGTATAGGGTATGTTTTGGTTGTTAATGCTTAGGCTCTATAGAGCCATATATCTTGTTTATTTCTTTCCATAAGGATTATGTAAGTAAAAACAAATTACCATATCTGCTAGGTGTTCTACAAAAGGCCTCCCAATAGGTATTTTATATTTTGAATACTCATTTGATTTGCCTTCTTTTGTTCCCATACAAATAAATCTCTTGTTGTGGAGCTTTTAATGCTATAAACTAATGAAAGAGAATCGCAAACAGCTTATGTAGCTAGGACAAATCAAAAAACCCAATATGGTTGGTGGCAATTATTTTTAAAAGAGAACATAATAGCTTGACAGGTTAGTTGAATACAGGATAAGAATTAATTGAATGCAAATATTTGTTTCTTTGAAGAGAAAGCTAGCTAAAATATGCAAATCAGAGCCAATTCAAACACAAATACACTAAAGGCCTGTTTGGACGGAGGGGAGAAGGAGGAGGAGTGGAGGGGAGTAGTTTTGGGCAAAATTTACTCTACTCTACTCTACTCCCCCTCCTTCCCCCTCAATCCAAACGGATCATAATGGACAAAATGTAATATAAAGTATGAGATAAACAAAGAGAAAATCAGGTTGTCCTTACCTTTCAACAAAATGATAGGGTTAGAAGGTTTTTCGAATTATAGGAGAAAAAGATGAAAGAGAGACTACAAAAGAAAGGTTTGATCCATAAAAAATAAACATAAATTATGTAAACTTGTGAAACTAAAGAGACATTGGAATTTCAAGTGCATTCTCAAAAGAAAAAATGTAGCAAGGATCTTAGTTAAAAACTAAGTTTTGAACTTTACACTAACTATTAAAATCAAGAGTGAAAATCCCTAATATTACACAAACCAAAATATAGAGATGATAATTTAAGACCAAAGCATCCAAAGAAAGAGAATAAACCCATCTATCCTTCAATAGGGATCAAAGGAAAACCCTAGACAATTCAGCAAGAATGGAAAATTTTAAATATAGAAATTCAAAGAAGAAAAGTACCGTTAATAAGTTACAGGAATTGAAAATAGTGGGTGAAGTGGGAAAGAGTGTGCTTACCTTCCAGATATACTATTGCAGAGAAGGGATAGAGGCAGGAAAAATGAATAGAGGAGCAAGGATTGAGGCAAAGCACGGATAGAGCAGATGGCAATTAGAAGGGAAGGGATAGGGTAGAGAACGAACAATGTAGTTGGTAGTTAGAATGAATGAATATTGAGAGGGATAGTTCCACCACTAAAATACAATTTTCTGGCTCATTGATATTCAGTCGGATATGCCAATGAGCTTAAGGAACAAAAAAATAATTATTAGAATGATATTGTACTTGTTCTGTATAAAAGAAGTACATGAATAGAGCATCTCTGCAGTTTTTATATTACATGCAAACCTACAAACTTAATAGCGACCACTCATTTTTCAGTTGTGTTAATACAATTCACACGCCAGAATTGTAAAACTACAAAAACAAAACACATTGTCCGCAATTGTCTACCATTAAAACAAAAGTTTAAAGTACCTATCCCCGTTAATTATGTAGATAGAGTAGAAGGCAATAAAAACTTTTAATAGAAAATATGAAAGAAAAGCCAAAAGGCAATAACAAAAACTTATTCTAAAAGAGAACCAAGTAATAGCATTAAAAAGAGGGCTGAACCATATTAGACTCCATACCACACACTTGCCTTGACAAACAAACATTTACCACCTCCAACACTTTTACCAAATTAAACAAAAATGAAACACAGCTTCTCCCATAAATCCAAGTTGCATTTGTTTCCATTTGAGTTTCACTGATTTTTTGCAAATTAATTTTGGCTGTAGGGAATATTTTTTCTATTAATGAAGCAGTCCTATCTAGTAAGTTCTCTACTTATCTTCCTTTTGAATCAAAAGATAGATTTGTGTTAATTCTCACAATTAGTCTTAAAACACATCCACTTAAAGCAAAGTAGCCACAAAAGGTAAAAAGTCAACCCTCTTGGGACTTGGGAATATGGATATTAGTATTACACATTTGCGGTGCATGATTAGAATACAAATTGATCACAAAGTATCATGACTTGAATACACATCTTACTCAGTCATGAGGCCACATTTAAGGTAAGACATTATTTTATTTCTGTAATACCAAGATTGTACCATACGTAATTAATTGGCAATAAAAATGAACTCAACAAAATATGACCTATACCCCTCTGAATTCATCACCTTATTCTTTCATTCTTCAATAGGATAAAAAAAATTGAAGAAATTGAAAAGCCTTCCCTCCACAGAGATTGACATTACTACTTCTATAGGATTTGGATTAAGGGAATCTCTCAATTTACTTTTTCCTTCCAACTTGATTTGTATTGTTTATAACTTTGTCTAGAATAATCTCCTGCTCTATTTTGACATTCTAATTGTCCAAAAGAGACAGAGACTCGCTTAAGTTCTTTAAATCCATTCCCCTGTGTTTTAACCCAGACAACATAGATAGATAAACATGAACAAATTTAACCCAAATAACTTAATCATAACCAAATATAACATAAAGACCTAAACTGAAACCAATCCAAACAAATATAAAAAAAATTGATCCTATTTAATGCACAAACTGAAAAGCTAATAGAAAAACATAACTTCAAGTTAAAGACCTAAATCAAAACCACTCCAAATATAATATCAGATTCTGATCATATTTAATGAACAAACTGGAAAAAAGAAACACATATTGGTATTGGTTCTAGCATGATGATGGCAGGAGGAAATTCATTTAAAAATAAACACCTCATACTGACTTTGTTCTATGGTTTTTTTGTTGTGATTGCAATAGAAGATAAAGTGGAAATCACAACTTTGCATCAATCCAAAATGAAATCAAAACATGCATGAAAGGAAATAAAAATAATACACGAAGAAAAAAAAATTATAGTTTCTATTATATGACAAATTTATAATCGTAAACAAAATCAATTCAATTTAGTACCAAAACTTAAGCCTAAATCAAATCAAATGTTTAAAGCAATATTTACTTAAATAATACTGAAAGCTCGAAAATGTGTTGAAAACACAAGAGCTGTTTAGACCCCCAAATTAAAATTACGGCTCAATAGATTCTACACTAACTTAATACTAAGTGCGGAATAGTGTAAATGCGAGCGGATAAATAAACAAGCTACTCTAATCCATAAACTAAGCAACACACCAGTATAGTGGAATGTAAAAGAGTAGGAAAGAAGGATGCAAACACAAGATAACATGCCGATGTGTTATCGAAGAGGAAACCGAAGAACTCAGCAAAAAACCTCTCTGCCGCCCTCCAAGCGGAAATCAATCCACTAGACAATCAGTTGGGATACATGGGTTAGCAAGAGACCTTCCAAGCCTAATCTACCCGATGTACCTAAGCCCTCCAATCTCCTACTCCAATAAGGCTTCTCGGAACTGTGTCTTGTCTAGCTCTCCAAATCCCGTAACAAGCTCCATGTTGCATCTGCCATCCTTGGCTTCTTCCAATACTTCCCAGCAGCACCAAAACATCACTTGACACTCTCAAAGGATGTGGTAAGTGTTTGGACTATCAACCTCTCAATGGTATGGAAATGGAGAGGTAGGAGTTGAGGAAATACCACAAGCAAGTGTGTAGAGAATTGTGGGTATGACAATCTCTAATTCTCAATGTGTTTGGCTAGGGTTTTCTCTCAGAAGCACTCCTCAACATTTGTGGGTAATGTGGGTATAAATAGGGTAGGCACAGAAAGTGTGTATCAGAATGGACAGGCTGGCAGAATAGAATGCCTTGCGGGTGTCTCGCGTAAAGGCCTTACCCGCGAGACATAGCTGTCTCCATTTGGCCTGACTCTTCACATTCCAGCATATGCATGGCACATGAGTTACTTTGCGGGATGCTAAGTCGCAAGCTACTCGCGAGAACACTTCATTTTTCAATTGCTTGAGTCTTCGCACTCTCTCTCTCTCTAACACACAACCCTTACAATCAAATCCCACAATTAATACAGGGTACAAAAGATTGAATGCAATTACAATCAAATTTGGCACGGAATAAAAGCCAACAAAATACATAGTTGTAAATAACAACTTTACAAATACCTATAAAGGTTTTAGGCGGCCTGACCCAAGATGTCAGATTGCTCTCTTTCCAACTCATTTCACATGCCCTTGCCAACGCTCTCTCCGAATAGCAAATGTTAAAGAAATAAAAAATAGAGACTACATCAATGGAGGTATGGTCTGATTGGGGCAGAGGGGTGGACGTACTTTGGCGCAGTTTAACCAAAATAATCAAAACAAAACCACTTATAACTCAAATACCATAATGAGAACCAAATATAACGTAAGGACCCAAACAAATCCAAACCAATCCAAAAAAAATATCAAAACCTACTCATAATTAATAAACAAACTTAAATGTGAAGATAAAAACTCACTGGTAGTGGTTCCGTCCTCTCTCTATCTTCCCCTATGTGATAGGAGAAAAAAGGGGTAAAAAAAAAAAAAGAACCCTAGAAACGTAATTGAATAGGGAAAAAAAGGGGGGAAAATCAACATCTAATTTCTTGTTTCTATTGAAATGAATTTGTTATTTAACTGGAAAAAAAAAAAAAAAAAACAAAAAAAAAAACATGGAATAACTTTCAAAAGTATGATCTGTTTAAACAATGCAAAGAAATTTAATAGTGATGGTTGTATTTGCACTGTGCATTTATTTTAATTCCTTTCTAACCTCAATTACCCAAATACTCAAATCCACATATCTAACACAAATATGCAAAACCAAACCAATTCTAACCCAAATACCTTAATATATAAACCAAAATCTAAAATCAAACTTGAATTAAAATCAATCTGGCCAAAATACTCAAAGCCAAAACCTAACGGAGAAAGAGAAAACTTTACCAATAGCGACCCTCTGATCTCTCTATTCACACCTTATGGAGTTTCTGTATAGTGGTTTTGGTCGTCTGATAGGGGCGTTAGGGTGGTAGTATCTCTCTTTGAGTAGAATTTGTCATTCTATTTTATTTTTAGTATTTTATTTTTAAAAATAACCTTACCCATAATGGCTCCAGCAGTACGATAGTTGGGGAAAGCTAGTTTTTCGGTGGCTGCAGACGAACGGCAGCAGTGGCGCCCTGAGATGTCTTTCCTTTTCTCTCTGCGCCTTACAAATCCTCAAACTCTCTGTATCTCTCTCGATCCTTTTAGGTTTTTATATTTAATTCACCGGTTTTATTGAATTGTACAAGTTAAACGATGTGTAAAAGCGAAACGCAATAACTTTGCTATTTAAAGTTTACTGAAATGATGTGTCGTGCGGCTGGTTTAACTAAAAAGCTGTATACGTGGCAACATTTCAAGTAGTCTTTTTTCTTAACGTGGCAGCACCTTCTTAAAGGCTTCTGCTATTATATATAGTATTAATTTTTTCTTCATTCGTCAATTACATTGTTTGTGTATTGCGAGCATGCTATGATTTTTAGGGTTTTAGTTAAAATCATTATTTGTTATCTCTTTGAGTATTCTAATCTCTTTCACACAACACATACAAGACACGAAATTTCTAGAATTTGGGTTAGCACCTATTTTGCCCTGTTTTCACATCGTTCCAAATAGGCGCAAATGGCATTCGTAGCCACCAATATTGTATACATCAAAGTCCGTCACATAAGGCCAAAACAAAAAGGAGATGTGTGCCACCAAAGGCCAAAATAATTTTCCTACTTTTATTTATTTTCTGAAACTTATTAAATGTTTGTTTCTTTTTAACTTATTAGGATTAGATCTAGTAAAATTCACTTTTCCAAATTTTTTTATTACACACACATAACCATAGGCCAGGCCTAAAGCTTCAAATCTTAAAAGGATTAGATCCGAGGTTGATGTTGTTTATCACCATATATAACTTCGGCATATGGTGTTCTCATTTTGAAGGTTCGCTCTGCAGGAGCTACTGGACCTGAAGATAATAATTAATACACCCAATTAAGAACATGGTGGTTACTTTGAAGAACTCTCTGGCAGAAGCCATGGAATTGGATCATTTTACAAAATTTTACTAAGAAGCTTTAGATGGATATTAAACAAGATATATCAGGTTGCGTAAATCAATTTAGTACTGTCAATTTAACAATTACTCAGCCAAGTAGAGCCCATATTTACAGTGATTATGCAAACACATGCACCCCTAATTGTCACTCAATTAATTGAAACCCAGTTGTCATTTCTTCAAAGTGCCTAGTGACGCACCCAGAGCCCTACTAAATGCTAAGGGAAGAATGAGAAAATACTCAATGAACTAAAAGTATTTTTGTCTTTGTCGAATCTGTCACTTACAACTGATTCTTCAAGGTTGCGCTTGTTAATAGTTACCTAGGATCCCTACAGTAATATAAGAAATATAACAGAAGTTCCAGCCAGTTAGCCCATCCCAACTAAAAACTGACTTTGAGCATTTTTCCTTTGTCTCAGTTAGCCCTGATCTATAAGGAAAAAAAAAGGGTTCATTAGCATTAGTCAATTTTGATTGAGTGCAGTTCACTATAACAAGTATTGAATTCACGGATATCTTATTGAACAAATTAATTCAGATGGCAAGATTTGTCATTAAAACAGCAATAGGTCAGAAGCTTCCAAGTGACCTGAGTGCCAATCATCATTTACATGCTACATTTCTTGCATTTTAGAGCAGCAATAATGAAAGATTTTGCCTTTTGTAGCAGGAAACAGACAATTAAAACTCATACAACAATTTTTACATTCAGATTGAAAGTTAAGACAAGAACTTTTTGGTTTGGAATACAATTCTCATGACTGAAGTAAAAGGTTTGATGTAGTATATAATTGAAGTCCAATAATGCGAATGTGAGCAACGTAGTACCCATCGAGTGCTTAATTTAAACAATGCCTATAGAATGAGTGCAAATTTACTGAGGATGACAGTAGTATTTAGAACTGAGTTGAATATGGGCAAGAAGTGATCGCCAATTATCCCCCGTCCAAGGAATTTCAATTCAAGCAAAATCAATCAAGATTGTGCACAGTAATCACATACAAGAAAAGAAATCCATTTTCTAGGATAGTGTTCTTGCAAGGCACAACACCATGCCACCATGTGTTTAGCAAAAAAAAAGGCATAGCCCCATGTGTCCGATAATAATATCAACCGGTCAACATTTTTTTTCCCCCCAAAAATAATCAACCAGTCAACATGAAGAAAAGTTGGTAGCTGAACATGTTGACTCTCTGTTTGTGAATTGGCTCCAGCTCGGGTAAAATAGACTAAAAGCATAAAAAAGTGGGTCCACTTCGAGCTAGTGCGTAAACGAAAAGCCAAGATTCCATCTCGATCTGAAATCCCTAGACTTTCCTAATCTCTTCTCACTTTCATTCTATTACCCATTTCAATCTCTCTCTAGAAAACTCCATTTCTCTCTCTCTCTCTCTCTCTCTCTCTCCCTAAAAATGGCAGCAGAGACATTTGTGTTTAACATCACAGCCAAATTGCTTGGGGAATTAGTGTCCCCAGCTTCCAAGAAGCTTGCTTGGTATGGGGTGTGGAAAACGATCTGAGAAGACTTGAAAACACCCTATCTAACGTCAAAGCTGTGTTGTTGGATGCAGAACAGCAGCAGTTTCATAACCAGGAGCTGACCGTCTGGCTTGGGCAGCTCAAAGAAGTGTTTTATGATGCTCAAGATGTCCTTGATGAATTCGAGTGTGAAGCGCTGCGAAAGCAAGTGGTGGAAATGCAGGGGAGCACCTCCAGGAAGGTACGCCGTTTCTTTTCTTCCTCTAATCCACTTATATTCTGAACAAAGATGGCTCACAAAGTCAAAGAAATTAGAGCTTGGTTAGATGAGGTTGCAGTCGATAGGGCTAAGTTTCATCTCTCTGAACGGTCGGATGATGCATGTGGTGCGTGGAAGGGAGATGAGTTACTCCTTTGTCCAGGCTTCAGATGTGATAGGAAGAGACCAAGACAAAGAAAATATTGTGGAGCATCTAATGGATCCTAGTGATGGTCAATCCATCTCTGTTGTTCCTGTAGTTGGGATTGGAGGTCTTGGCAAGACTGCGTTGGCTAAACTAGTGTTCAATGATGAAAGAGTGATAGAGCATTTTGAGTTAAAGTGTTGGGTGTGCGTGTCTGACGAATTCGTTTTAAAACAACTACTGGTTAAAATGATCAAATCAATAACTAGTGAAAATCGTAGCGATTTGGATGAAGAGCAGTTGCAAGTGCTACTTCGAAATAATTTGGATGGTAAGAAATTCTTTCTTGTCTTGGACGACGTATGGAACGAGGACAGGGGAAAATGGATTAAGTTGAGGAATATGTTGATGGGGGGTGCCAATGGAAGTAAGATTCTTGTGACTACACGCAGCCCAACAATTGCTTCCATGATGGGCACCGTGTCCCCATACAACTTGGAAGGTCTTTTACATCAAGATTGTCTGTCCCTATTTATAATATGGGCATTTGATGAAGGAAAAGAGAGGCAGCACACAAACCTTGTAGAAATTGGGGATGCGATTGTGAACAAATGCAAAGGGGTTCCCTTGGCAGTGAAATCGTTAGGAAGCCTACTCTATTCAAAGCTTGATGAACGCGATTGGCTATTTGTAAGAGATAATGAAATGTGGAAATTGGATAGAAAAGAAGGGGATATTTTGTCGATCTTGCAATTGAGCTACAATCAGATGCCATTTTACTTGAAACAATGCTTTGCATTTCTTTCACTTTTTCCGAAAGATTTTGAATTCAATACTGTTGATTTAATTCCATATTGGATGGCAAATGGGCTTATTCAATCACCAAATGAAAATCAAGAGCTGGAAGATATTGGCAACCAATATATAGATGAGCTCTATTCAAGATGTTTCCTTGAAGATTATATTGATATTGGTTACATGCGAGAATTCAAAATACATGATCTTGCACATGACCTAGCACTATCATCAACCCAAAGTGAGTGCTTAATTATTAATTGTCAGATCCAAAACATCTCTAAAAAGGTTTGGCATTTGTCATATTCTGACAATACTTGGCAGAATGAAAATGTTTTAAAATGTTTACAAAAATCAAAGAGTTTACGAACCATTCTTTCTACGGTGGAAGGAGTTGGACCTTCTACTAAATCCTTTTTTGATTCATGTCTCTCAAAATTTAGATACCTGCGAGTTCTAGATTTAAGTGACTCAAGTTTTGAGGTGTTACCCAGCTCCATTGGTACCATGAAGCATTTAAGGCTGTTGGATTTAAGTAGAAATTGTTGAATTCATAAACTCCCAAACTCCATTTGTAAGCTTCAAAATTTGCAAACTTTACAACTCAGTGAATGTGAAAAAATAGAAGAATTACCAAAAGATATAAGATACCTGATCAGACTCAGAATGTTGTCAATGGCAACCAAACAGAAGTCTCTACCTGGGTGCCCTAATTCCTTACGACTTTTGGAATTATCAAATTGTGGCAATCTAGAATCTTTAGTTGAAATGATGCAAGTCTGTACAAGCCTTCGGGTGTTGATAATTGATAATTGTGAAAAGCTTGATTTGACTGAAATGGAAGACAATCAGGATGATTTCCCAACGAGCCTTCAAGTATTAGGCTTTCTTGGATTACCACAGTTGGTGGCTATGCCCGATTGGATTAAACGCTTTGCAAAATCTTTACAAATCCTTGTTATTGATAGTTGTGCTAACTTGACAGCATTGCCAGAGTGGCTGGCGAGTCTCGAATCTCTTAGATGACTTACAATTACGAATTGCCCCAAATTGTCTTCTCTATCGAAGGGGAAGCTTTGTCTCCCAGCTCTAAGATCTTTCATAATTGCAGAATGTCCTGAATTAATTAGAAGATGCCAACCGGAAATCGGAGAAGATTGGCACAAGATTGCTCATGCCTCAGAAATTTATCTTGACTACAAGCGGATTAAATAAGCTGATAATTAGGTATGGAGTAATCGCTTTCCCTCTCTTTTATTTATTCTTTCTTCCAAGAGTTTAACATTTATAAAATATTATTCTATTTCTGGTAGTGTGATCATTGCAAATCAATATATACATTAATACGTATAAATAAGCATTATATGTCCACCGTACATTAATTAGGTCAAAGTTGGAATTCTTGTTATGTTAATTAGATGTTGAAATTGGAAGTATTAATGGACTAATGGAGATATTCTTGATTTGATAAATTGCTTAATCTGTACAAGTGCTTTTAATTGGTGGAGATACTTATAGACTATATTATAGAGTAATTATACAAGTGCTCTTTTCTATACTCTACTAGGGGTCCAATTGATTGGAGGGGTTGAAAAGTGGAAGAATAGAAAATGAGGAAGTGATAGAAAATTGTGAGGATAGAAGAGATTTAATTTTCTTTCATATATGTTTGGTTTGGAGGACGGAAAATGGAGAGATGAAAAATGAAATTGATATAAATTTACATTTTTTCCCTATTAAATAAAACAAAAGGTAATACATTTTTTTAATTAAATTTTTTTTTATGGACACTTCAATTAATATATATATATATATATATATTTTAAAGACCACAAGCCAAAAAGATCCAAAACAGGGGAGAAAAAAAAGGTGGGGAAAAAAAAATGAGAATGTAAGAAATGGATAAAAGCGAAAAGAAAAAAAGTGAATTGTGTGAGTGTGTGTCTGATACTAATTGTACGTGTTATTTTTATTTTTATTATATTGTTATTTGTGTGAATTGTGATGTGTGTAGATGTGTGCATGCACTGTGTAAATATAATATAACTTTATATAATTTAATAATTATGAAATAAAGATGATTTGTTCAATGTATGTGTATTGTTATCATGTTATAATATTTTTTTTGTTATAAAGTTAAAGATTCAAGAAAAAAAATAGTAAAGCTAGTGATTGTTCAAGCATTTGATTGGTTAAGTAGACACTTAGTGTATTATTTATGATGTAGAACAGACAGCACTTGCCTTCCTAGAGCAGCAGGGGCGTAGGAAGTCACAACGCAGGATCAAAGGGGGGGTGCCAGTAGGGGGCTGTCGGGGTAACAGTGTCGGAATTGCATGAAATTTGGCAAGTTGAAGGGAAATGGCATTCTGATCCAGATTCATGACATGCCATGAACGTCGCCAAAATTTAGGCGAATTCCTTCATTAAGGCCCTGAAAACAATGTTTTTGCTATTTATAGTATTATTCGTTTTTCCTTAATAACTTTTAGTTTAAAAGTCAGAATAAGGTCCCGTCTGTTTTGGGACGACCCTTAAGGTCATTAGGTTGTGATTTTGCATTTAACTCAATTTTGCTATTTTTGGTAAAATTCGGTAATTTTGTCCCCTAATCGCGTAATTAGTGCGAATTAAGGTTTTAGACGTTTTCCTTAGTATTTATATGTTTTGTAGCCGTCAGAGGCAAGTTAGTTGATTATCAATAAAAATTCAGACTTTTGTCAAATTTTCTTCTGGTGGATTCCAGTTTTATCTCCTTGTGGATTTAGGGAAACCCCTCGTGGATTCGAGGTTTACTACCCAAAAACTAATAGTTTAGTTTCTGTTCCATCAAGAGAGTATCGTGTGTGCTTCTCTTCAGGCTTCCGCGACATCAATTTATGTATGGATGAGTGTGGCTGTGTGGGTTAATAATTAATACAGTTTCAGTAGGTTGAGTTTTGTCATTTAGTTTAAAATATTTTTATAAAAACAATGACAAATAAATAATAACAACTGCATGAAAATAAAAATATTATTTAAACTTAACAAAATAAAATAGTAACACCTACCTACATTGGCAATAGATAATGTCAACTGCGATTTCAAAATTTGAAAACTCTTAAAATGAAATTCTAAAAGTTCATATATTTGCGGTTTTTTTTTTCAATAACTCAATATATTAAAATTCATCTTTTATTAAATTTTATTTAATTTAAGTTTTTTAATGACCCCACTAAAAGAATTCCTGGATCTACCGAGAGTACAATTATGTTGTGTTGCCTCCTTTCACATTATTGTGGAATGCATTAATTGAATTCATGGTGACTCAACTAAAAAAATAATAATAATTAATTTATGGTTGGATCTAACATTCATAAGAAAAAAGGGAATACCATGTAACTAAGATCTAGGAGTATCCAAAAATTGTTCTCTATACTGTATATTCTTGAGATCCAATTCCAACTCGTTATAGCTTCATAATCTTTTATAAGAGTGTGCATGGGTTGAGTTAAGGGATTTTTCAATCCAATCCACTATATTTGGGTTGAAAAAACACTCAATCCAACCCAATCCATCATAGGGTTCAACCCAACTGTAAAGTTGTAATTTACAACTATGTTTTGTTGGCTTTTATTCCGTGCCAAATTTGATTGTAATTGTGTTCAATCGTTTAAACCCTGTATTTGTTGTGGGATTTGTTGTAAGGGTTGTGTGATAGAGAGAGTGTTTGAAGACTCCAGCATTTGAAGAACTGAAGGATTCTCGCGGGTATCTCGCGACCTGGCATCCCGCGAAGTGAGCCATGTGCCAGGCACATGTTGGAATGCGAAGAGTCAGGCCAGGTGGAGACAGTTGTGTCTCGCGAGTATCTCGCGGGTAAGGCCTTCCCGCGAGACACCCGCGAGTTCTCTCCAGAAATGAGAACTCTCAGCTATGTCATGATCCATAACCTGTATCCGGTCACCAACCTCACCACTCTCTCGGCTCCAAGGACGAGGTTTCTCTACGACCTCTTTACTCACAAGGAAATTGATATCTGCAGCCACATCTTCCACATTCTGAAGAAGAGCATCACGAAGCAAAATTCCAGAACCATAATGCCCTTTCCTTCATTGATCATGGGGCTCATTGCCAAGACAAAGCTGAAATTCCCTAGTGGCCTCATTGTTGTTCAGAGGGACTACCCCATTGGTGCAAACACTCTAACTCGGAGCACAGCACACATTAAAGGCCCCAAGACTGGTGCTCATCTCATTCCACCACCTCGGGTCGTGCCTCAGGATGCACCAGATGAGGGTGGGGATACAGAGGAGGAGATTGACAGGTTTACTTCTGCTCCAGAGACTGCACATCCAGAGACTGCACAGCCATCATCTTCAACACAAACACCAGGTCTCAGCAAGCTTGATCAGATCCTAGCTAAGATGGATCACATGTCCACAGTGCTTGACACTCATGTACAGCACACAGCGGATCAGTTTGCATACCTCCAGGAGCAGATCACCACATTGTCAGCCCAGATTCAGAGCCTATCTCCTTCACATGTATCAGACTCCGACTCCGATCAGATCTAGTCCTTTGGCCATTCCGGTCAAAAAGGGGGAGAAAATTTTGAGGGGGAGCTGCTGAACAAGAGCTTGCACAGCCTTAGGGGGAGCATAGCCTAGACACATAGCTATAGTTGATATTGGTTATTGGTTTTACAGACGGGTTTTATACAGCTCTTTTTAGTTTTTTTCTGGTTTATGGTTTATAGTTAATGTCTTACTGTTTTCTGGTTTATAGTTCTGACACTTATGCTTTAACTTCAGTATTAATTTCAGTATATTCAGTATATTTTCAGAACTGTGTGTTTATTTTCTATGCTTTGTGGCATATATGCTATGTGGCACTTTTATGTATGTACCCATGTTGCTTATGTAAGCTTTAAGGGTTTGTTTCATGCATTGTTTTGTAGGTCTTTGTGGTTTGTGCCATGCATTTGCAATACCTTGCCTATGCAACCTTCATGCATGTTTGCTTGTTGTTCAATGTCATGCATTTTACTTCAAGTACATCACTCTTGTGCCCATGTAGGATTGTTCCTAGATGCATATACGTTCTATGCATTGGTTGAGTGATGAACACTCGTGTGCCCTAGTAGGATTGTTCCTAGATGCAAATACTTCGTGTATTTCGCATTGGTTGAGTGCTGGAGTTGCAAGTGACTCTCTTCAATTGAGCGTATCTTCTTGCAAATCCGGATGTTCGTTCCATGTGTGAATGAGCATAGTAATTGCTTATGTATAGTGATTACTTGTTTGATCTTGCCATGATCTAGTGTTTCTATTTCGTTTTGCTCGATCATGCTATTATTGCTCCATATGTTTTCAAGTTTTCTGCATACAATGATGTTATTGTGTTGTTGTGTTTCAGGAGTTACTTGTTCATATGTTTCAAGAGCACTTCAGAATCTAGAATTAGGTGTGAGTGAGTTTTGCCTTTGTTCCCAAACTCACGTTTAAGTCTAGAGTCTGTTTTAGGGTTTTGTCACGGAATAGCCAAAGGGGGAGATTGTAAAGTTGTAATTTACAA
Source organism: Quercus gilva (assembly GCA_023621385.1). Classification (NCBI taxonomy): domain Eukaryota; kingdom Viridiplantae; phylum Streptophyta; class Magnoliopsida; order Fagales; family Fagaceae; genus Quercus; species Quercus gilva. The sequence continues at coordinate 30,937,271 of CM042480.1, forward strand.
CTATGTTTTGTTGGCTTTTATTCCGTGCCAAATTTGATTGTAATTGTGTTCAATCGTTTAAACCCTGTATTTGTTGTGGGATTTGTTGTAAGGGTTGTGTGATAGAGAGAGTGTTTGAAGACTCCAGCATTTGAAGAACTGAAGGATTCTCGCGGGTATCTCGCGACCTGGCATCCCGCGAAGTGAGCCATGTGCCAGGCACATGTTGGAATGCGAAGAGTCAGGCCAGGTGGAGACAGTTGTGTCTCGCGAGTATCTCGCGGGTAAGGCCTTCCCGCGAGACACCCGCGAGACTAGCTGTTCTGCCAGCCTGTACTTTTTGAGTCACACCTTTTGCACCTCTCCTATATATACCATCATTACCCACAATTGTTGAGGAATGCTTCAGAGAGAAAACCCTAGCCAAACACATTGGTAATTAGAGATTGTCTTCCCCACCTTTCTCTATACATTTGCTTGTGGTATTTCCTCAACCCTTCCCTCTCCATTATCCATATCTTTGAGAGGTTGATAGCCCAAACACTTACCACACCTTGTGAGTGCTGTGTGACGTTTTGGTGCTGCTGGGAAGCATTGGAAGAAGCCTTGAATGGCAGATGCAACATGGAGCTTGTTGCGGGATCCGGATAACTAGGACAAGACACGGTTCCGAGAAGCCTTGTTGGAGTAGGAGCTTGGAGGGCTTAGGTACAGCGGGTAGACTAGGCTTGGAGGGTCTTTTGCTAACCCATGTATCCCAACTGATTGTCTAGTGGATCGATTTCCGCTTGGAGGGCGGCGGAGAGGTTTTTCGCCGAGTTCTTCGGTTTCCTCTTCGAGAACACGTCTCGGTGTTTTCTGTGTTTGCATCCTTCTTCCCTACTCTTGTTTAATTCCATTATACTGCTGTGTTGCTTAGTTTATGGATTAGAGTAGCTTACTTGTTCATCCGCTCGCTTTTACACTATTCCGCACTTTGTATTAAAGTTGTGTAAAATCTATTGAGCCGTAATTTTAATTTGGGGGTCTAAACAGCTCTTGTGTTTTTCAACACATTTTCGAGCTTTCACCAACCCACATGGATCGGATTGGACATTTAAAATAACAACATATTTACTAATTAAACCTGAGGATAGCACCAAACTAACACAATATATGATTGGTGCATCTAACCAACACAAATAAAAGCAAATTTATATCTTATAATTTCTTTGGTATTTCATCAAACCCAAATAGTAAATAATAAAACTATATAATATATATTTTAAATAAATATCAAACATAGATGGGTTGGGTTGGGTTAGGTGAATTTGTAACTTTGCTAACCCGCATTCAACCTAACTCACTGTAAAATAAAATTTGGCAACCCAACCCAACCCACCAACCCTTAAATATTGACCCAACCGATGGGTTGGGTTGGATTGGATTGGTTTTGGCAGATTAGTGGTTTAGCTGTACACCCTACTTTTTGACCTACTATATTGATGTATGTATACTCCTTGGACTTGAATTTTTGGGTGTAAGATAGTTTCAGTAACCCTATCCATGAGTTTAATATAGCTATTATCTGGATTATGTGATGTAGTGGAGGTTGTGCAGATTCATAATGTGATTATGTTGATGATAATTTTGATAGTTGAGATATATTTCATTGACCCAAACCTTGAAGATGATAATGTGACCATATCTAATGGAGCAATACACAAGACATGCAATTTTAGATTATCAAACTTGTGATATGTTTATTGAGTATAATTTATCTCGAGTGTCATTTCCATTATATACACGATCTTGTTCTCTTTTGACTTGCCTCTGATTCTTACGCACGCTATTATCCAGTGAGTCTTTTGACATTTTTGAACCCATTAAGAAACCAATAATATTTTTCTCACATCTACTATTCTATTTACACTTTGTTTCAATGCGAATCTTGTAGTTCTATTTTTACCTCTAGATGTTAGCGTGTGATTTATCACTTGCAAGGTTTATTTAGCGCCTTATTTGTTGTTTCAATATTTTTGTAGATTAGCTGATTGTGTTTACAGTTTTGCAAGATCATTTAGGACGTGATGTTTTGAACTTCAGGTGGACTATCATTGAAATCTTTAGTGCATTGTTAGTTTGGGAGATTTTCTTTTTGTATTTGAAATTCAATCTCTTTGTTTTGGGAGTTTACTCTATCATGAGTTATTTTAAATTTTTATTTATGTTTTATCATTAGAAGTTGGATTATAATGTTATTTTGGAGTTTATGAATATTAAATCTTATTTTTCTAACGGTAAGCTTAGCCTGACATGTGAGACAATGATAATATTTTGATTTTAAGAGGCACAATGTTATGGCATTACATAAGTGACGCCTTTAAATCTAGAAAATGCATAATATCTATGGATTGCTCATACACTAGAGTAGTGTCTATGGCTTGCTCATGACTCATGAGGGTAGAGGAGAAGGAGAACTAATGGGTATGGAGTTTAGTTAACATCATTTGGCCAGGTAATGAAGAACACATCCATTTGGCTTGATAACTAGTACTCTTAAAGGACCTCTGAGTTTGTGACAATGGTTTGAGAACTTTTGTCTCATGATTTTGTTCTATATAATGCTAATGTCTTTAAGCTCAATGACTGGTTGTGTCCAGCAAGTTACAATGATTTTATATTTTTATTGCATACAATGATTTTATAATTTTTTTTTTATGCTACTTAATATCCTTGAAGTATTTCATCAAAAAAAAGTAGAGGAGGTGAATCCTCTCAAAAAAGAAAAAAAGAAAAAAAGTGAAATACCGGGCCATGAAACACAAATCAATGAGAAACAATGAGAAATACCGGGCCCAAGATCCTTCTGGCTTCACACCCTCTGGTCCAGTGACATAGAAAAAGGCCAATGGGTCTGTCACAAGGCATGACTAGGATGCCCTATAATGTTGCTGATAAATAGTAAGGCTGTTCCATGCAACAAGACTTAGACCCTAAAAAATCAACTGCTAATCTTCGTGATCATCAATCATCATATTCTCCTTGATGATTTTTATTTTTTATTTTTTATTTTTTATTTTTATAATCAAAATGTTGCGTACATTTTCAAGAAGTTTGAAAGGAAGAATTCTACAACTAATAATCCTTGAAAGTTCAAATAGCGTATAAAACACTATGAACGTTTAGACCCCCAAATAACAAATTACCAATTCAAGCTTAATATTAAACAATGTACGTGCGGAAAATAAATATAAGCTTATAACAGAATTGATAAATAATCTAAACCAAATAAAATCACATCCACAGCAGAAATTAAATGGCAAAGATTAAGTGAAGAGAAATGCAAATACAGGGACAACACAACGATGTGTTATCAAAGAGGAAACCGAAGCCCTCAGCGTAAAACCTCTCCGCTGCCCTCCAAGCAGTTAATAATTCACTAAAAAATGAAGTTGGGATACATTAATAACAGAAGACCCTCCAAGCCTAATCTACCTAGTGTACCTAAGTCCTTTAAGCTTCTTACTCCAATGAGGTTGCGCCAAACCTTTGTCTTCTTTAGCTTACCGGATTCCGATATAGCCCATAGTATCAACCAATATCAATTGGTCCCTTCCTAACTACTTCCCAAGCACCAAATAGCCTCCTCAGAGATATGGGTATGGTGAGAAAATGTTTTGACTAATGCATCTCTCAAGGATGTAACAATGGAGAGGGTGAGAGTAGAGGAATTTGGAGAAACAATGATAAAAATTGTGAATGAGTCAATCTTGTTTTTCTCTAGAGTTTCTCTCTTAAAATTCTATCTGGAAGCTCTTTACATTTTGTGAGTATAAGGGTCTATATATATTGGTGTGTGTTTGGAATGCGAAGAGTCATTTTTTCAAAACAGAGCTAGCTGACAACTTGGCCTCGCGACTTGATTGAGTCGCGAGTTCAAGCCTTGAGCTAACTAAATGGCCAGTCTGGACTTTTTGTCCTGTAGTGCTCCAGCTGGCGTGATTGTTTAGCTCCTCTGCATGCTCCACTCGTGTGCTTCTTCTAGCGCCTTGCTAGTCACGAGCCACCCGCAAGATCCAGCCACGAGTCCCTGCTTCAATGCACAGTCTTGAGCATTTCTTCACACTCTCTCACACACTACCCTTATATGATTCCCACCTAAATACAGGGTTTCTAAATGCTGAATTACAAGCAAATTTGGTATGAAATAAAGCCAACAAGATGGTTGATTAAATTCAACCTTACAATCCTTGTCTGAGCCCATGATTTCTCAGGCCCAATTGATGCCTTCCTTTTCAGTGGGACAAATTGAATAATGATTCTTAGGTCGCCATTGTTTGTGTTCAGAATGCAAAGCTATTACACATTTATATGTACATGGCAATTTAGGTCTATCAACAAGCCGGGCTCTATGTGCATATCAGATAAGATTTTAATCCAAATTTAGTTTTAACTAAATTCCATCCTTAGTCCTTAGTATTTACATTATGTGTCAATTCGATCCCTAACATTTCAAATGTGTTATTTTAATCCTCAACCTTTTGGTATTGTGTTTGTGTCAAAAACTTAAAATAGTTTCTATCGTTAAGTGATGTATTAAAAATACCGACACCATAAGGCTTTTTAAAAAAAAAAAAATAATAATAAATAAATAAAATACCCAAAAAGGATGAAAGTGACATCTCTAATGGTGGTGGTCACTGGAGAGTAGAGCTTGAGGGTCACTAGTATGAGAATTGGGGGGGGGGGGGGGGGGGGTTTATGGATAGGTCAGTTTGGATTGGCAGTTTTTAATTATCAAGTTTTAATAGTTTTAATTAAAAAAAAATTATGGCCACATGGCAGCCCATGTGGCAATACACATGCTATAAAAATAATATTTTAATATTACGGTTAACCATATTAGCATTTTCTATCTGCCACTTAACGGTAGAAACTATTTTGAATCAATACCAATAAGTAAGGACTAAAGTGATACATATGAAATGTTATGGACCAAATTGATACAAAGTATAAAGGTTAAGTACCAAAAATATAATGTACCCTAATATGGTGAAATTAGCATGGCTGGGTTGCATGTCTGTTGGTTTGGAGTTGACTTCAACATGCACCCTCGCCCTTAGGTTAATGGGTGAATACATATGCTGAAAAAATAAATAATTCAAAGACGGGCTCAACGTGCATATTAAACAAGATTTTAATCCAAATTCACTTTTATATATAGGACCCAAATTTGAATTTGAATACGATGAATATAGAAACCGTAACTGAGTTTAGAACTTCAAATCAGATAAGAGCACGTAAATGCTAAAAGCTATTAATTCCTTCTTTTTTAATTTTTTTTAATAAATATATTATATGATGAGATTTTAACCTATGACATTTAGTATATGATGATTCATATTTATCATCATCATAGAGTGGTAAGCATTTTCAAATGGACCAAATCCATGAACCATTCTCATAATTTTGCTGTGCTAGTTGAGGGGACTAAAACTAGTTCATTCAATAGCTTCTTTTGTATAAGAAATTTGTCTTCATTAGTCACTCACATTGTTTTTGTGTATTGCAAACCTGCTATGATTTTTAGGGTTTTAGTTAAAATCAATATTTGTTACAGCCATTTAATCTATTTAATATCCAATTAAATTGTGACATTTGTTTATGAGTATTCTTATCTCTTTCTCACAATACATACAAGACACAAAATTGCTTGTCGCTTGTTTTGCCCTGTTCTCACACTGTTCCAGTAGAAAGGTGCAAATGGCAATGAGTAATACAGTATATAAATCATGTCAAATCAAAGCAAAGAACTCAAAAACAAAACAAAGAAATTGTATTTGGGGCCGGCTGGCCGCCATGTGAATATAGTAGAAAGTCAATGGTTGGGTGGGAACACTGAGAACCAGCTCATACTTTGAAACTGAAATCCCTTTACTTTTCCTCATTATCTACTTTCAACCTCACACGGATTAAGAAACTCCGTTCATTCTCTCTCTCTCTCTCTCTCTCTCTCTCTCTCTCCCTCTAAGATGGCTGCAGAAACATTTGTCTTTAACATCGCAGCAATAGTGCTAGGGAAAATAGGGTCCCCGGCTTTCCAAGAAGCTTGCTTGGTATGGGGTGTTGAAAGCGATCTGAACAGACTTGAAAACACCCTATCCACCATCAAAGCTGTGTTTTCGGATGCAGAAGACCAACAGGTTCATAATCAGGAGCTGACCGTCTGGCTTGGGCAGCTCAAAGAAGTGTTTTATGATGCTCAAGATGTCCTTGATGAATTCGAGTGTGAAGCGCTGCGGAGGCAAATGGTGGAAATACAGGGGAGCACCACCAGGAAGGTACGCCGTTTCTTTTCTTCCTCTAATTCACTTGTATTCCGAACCAAGATGGCTCACAAAGTCAAAGAAATTAGAGCTCGTTTAGATGAGGTTGCAGCCGATAAGGATAAGTTTAATCTCTCTCAACGGTCGGATAATAAGCATTTGGTGCGTGGGAGGGAGATGAGCTACTCCTTTGTCCAGGCTTCAGATGTAATAGGAAGAGACCAAGACAAAGAACAAATTATAGAATGTCTAATGCATCCTGCGGATGATCAAAAGGTCTCTGTTATTTCTGTTGTTGGGATTGGAGGTGTTGGTAAAACTACATTAGCTAAACTAGTGTTCAATGATGCAAGAGTAGTCCACCATTTTAAGTTAAAAGGTTGGATGTGTGTTTCTGATGAATTCATTTTAAAACAGCTGTTGGTAAAAATTATCAGATCAATAACTAGTGAAAATTGTAACGATTTGGAGGAAGAGCAATTGCAAATGCGCCTTCGAAATATTCTGGATGGTGAGAAATTCTTGCTCATCTTGGATGACGTTTGGAACGAGGACTGGGTGAAATGGATTGAGTTGAGGAATTTGTTGATGGGGGGTGCCAATGGAAGTAAGATCCTTGTAACTACACGCAGCCCCACAATTGCTTCCATGATGAGCACCATGTGCCCATACAATTTGAAAGGTCTTCCACAAGAAGAGTGTGTGTCTTTATTTATAAAATGGGCATTTGATGGAGGAGAAGAGAGGCAACATGCAAACCTAGTGGAAATTGGGGAAGAGATTGTGAAGAAATGCAAAGGAGTTCCCTTGGCAGTGAAGTCTTTGGGAAGCTTATTATATTCAAAGCTTGATGAGCGCGATTGGCGTTTTGTTAAAGACAATGAAATTTGGAAATTGAACAGAAAAGAAGGTGATATTTTGTTGGCCTTGCAAGTTGCAATTGAGTTACAATCAGATGCCATCTTACTTAAAACAATGTTTTGCTTATTTTTCATTTCTTTTAAAAGATTATAAGTACAATAGTATAGACTTAATTCCATTTTGGATGGCACAAGGGTTGCTTCAATCACCGGATGAAAATAAAGAGCCAGAAGATATTGGCAACCAATATGTAGATGAGCTCTTTTCAAGATGCTTTCTTGAAGATTATAGTGATGCTGGCTACTTTCGACTATTCAAAATACATGATCTTGCGCATGATCTAGCTTTATCAATAGCCCAAAGTGAGTGCTTAATTATGAATTGTCAGACCCAAAACATCTCTAAAAAGGTTTGGCATTTGTCCTATTATGACAACACTTGGCAGGATGAAAATATTTTGAAATGTTTACAAAAATCAAAGAGTTTACGGACCATTTTTTCTCCGATTGAAGGGGTTGGACTCACTTCTGAATCCTTTATTGATGCATGTCTCTCAGGATTTAAATACTTGCGAGTTCTAGATTTAAGTGACTCATGTTTTGAGGTGTTACCTAGCTCTATCGGTACCATGAGGCATTTAAGGTGGATAAATTTAAGCAAAAATGAAAGAATGAAAAAACTCCCAAACTCCATTTGCAAGCTTCAAAATCTGCAGACTTTATTACTCGATGGATGTGAAAAATTAGAAGAACTGCCAAAAGATATAAGATACATGATCAGCCTCAGATGGTTGTCAATAACAACCAAACAAAAGTCTCTACCTAGGGCCTGGAATTCTCTAAGAAATTTGGCATTATTTAATTGTGGCAATCTAGAATCTTTGTCTGAAATGTTGCAAGGTTGCACAGGCCTCCTTCGGATGTTGATTATTGACAGTTGTGGGGGTATGATTTCTTTGATTCCAATCCTAAAACTCCTTCCTAGTTTTGAGGTTTTGGCCATTGAGAATTGTGAAAAACTTGATCTGACTGAAGGGGAAGACAGTCAAGAAGAATTCCCAACAAGTCTTCGAGCATTAAGCTTCTCTGGATTACCACAGTTGGTGGTTTTGCCTGAATGGATTAAACGGTCTGCAAAAACATTACAGACCATATCAATCCAGAGTTGTCCCAACTTGACAACATTACCAGAGTGGCTACTGAATCTTGAAACACTTAAAAAACTTATAATTTTGAATTGCCCCAAATTGTGGCTCGAAGATCATTCAGCAGTGCCAAATGTCCCGATTTAAGTAGAAGATGCCAACCGGAAATCGGAGAGGAACGGAACAACTTTGCTCATGCATAAGAAATTTATCTTGACTATATGCGGATTAAATAAGTTGAGAATGAGGTATGGAGTAATCAGTTCCCTCTCTTTTAATTATTCTTCTTCTAAGAGTTTAATATTGTTCTATATCTGTTGTGTGATCATTGGTGTTGCAAATCCATATACACATATAAATATATGCATATTAAATACTCATTCGCCCACTTTACATTTGTTTAAAGTTGGAATTCTTGTTATGCTAATTAAATTTTGTATAATGTTGATCAAGTTGAACAATTTTTTTTAAAGAAGTTGAACTTTTTAACATTTTATCGATGTTTTCTACTCAAATTTGCTACTGCATTGCAAAAATAAATGAATATTTTTAAAACAAAATAAGATAGCTTGTGTAATTTGTGTTATATTCCCTACTACATAAATTTCAAACCACTGATTTATAATTAGATAACAGCATCTAGATCAGTATATTCCAAGAAAAATATCCGAATTTGTTTTATGAGCTTCTAACTCTGGCTAAGTGTTTTTTTTTTTTTTCTTTTTTCTTTATTGTGTAAAAACATGTCATGGTGCACACGAGTTGTTGAGTGTGGGTGAAATTTGTGTTTCATGAGTGTGCTTATGTTAGTGTAAAAAAAATGCAGCAAGTGAGTACAAATCTAAAAATCTGGATCTATAAAGGGTAAGTAATGTGTATTAATCTTCTTGTTTTTTCCCCTTTGCTTTGATTTTTGTTATTGCCTTTGCTTCTTTGTTGTTGTTGTTGCCTTTGAGTATTTTGTTACTGCCTTATTGGTACCACTTGAGCAATTTCAGGATTTTTTTTTCTTTGACATTAACTAGAAATTCTGTTGCTTAGTCATGAGGTATTCTAAAAATCCTTATGACATTTTTCTTTTTTGTCCTAATTTTTCTAAAGTGCGTGTTATTTCCTAAATTTGGATTTGCCATGCACTATGCAGCAATGTATTATTTTGGTAGGACAATATGTTTGGCCTCTTTACAGATGAACTTGTGGTGAATTTTTTTGCTGTCTTGAATTGTTACTCATCATACTTTATAAGTTAGCCCAAATTTTAGGTAATAAATTACATATTTTTATATTTTTTTAGTGCATGCCCAAAACATTTTGGGTTCTTGGTTCAAAATCATCTTTCAAAATTTGGTGATTTTTTCTATGGTAATGAATTTATCAATGATTCATATAATTAAAAAAAAAATAATGTTCTTTACAGTTATGGACTTGTGGTAGATATTTGACTAGTAAGTTCAAATTATTGACTTTAATGATTGTAACCAAAAAAGAAAAAAATTCTATGGTTACCGTACTAATTGAAATTTATTTTTCAACACTGCAGGATGACATAGAAGCCAAGCCTACTCGATTTGTTTTTCAACACTACAGGATGACATAGAAGCCAAGCCTACTCGACCTACTGCAAAGTTGGCTTTGTTCATGAAATTTTTTTCGAGAAACTGTTCATGAAATTTTAGATATAAAGAACATGACTCATATCTATTTTGGTTGGGATCATTATCAAGATGTGGCTATTTTGGCTTTCTTGAAACACTAAAATCACATTGTCATTCATATTGTGAAGCTAATTTAGCTAGGATATAAAGCCCTTTTTTATTTAAGGTTTTGTTCATTTGGTTGTGGATAAAAATTACAATGAAATTATGTTGTTTACAACAATTGACAAGTGAATCTGGTGGCTCTACTATTAAAAGAGTAGATTAATGCACAATGAGAACAAAAAATTCTCACAAAAGAAAGTACAAATTCTAATGCCATTGTACATGTGCTAGAATTTTGTATGAATAGATTATCTTCCATGCAATGTCAAGAGATTGACATACAAGAAGAAAGCATCATTTTGACTTATTATGTACACATTAAAGGCCAAAACTCATATAGGTGATCTCTATAAATGTAATAATCACAACCTCTTAACCTGTAGAAGTGATCTCTATAAACGTAATAATCACAACCTCTTAACCTGTAGAAGTGATCTCTATAAACGTAATAATCACAACCTCTTTCCATTGGCCATTTTGCCTTGTAGCATCTGCATGCTCCTTGTAATCTTATTTACAGGGGTTTTAAGTGTAAATCTTATTTACAAGGACAAAAAAAAGCTTTTTTTACCTTCATTCTCAAAAATACATACATTATTAGCTTGTTTTTGAGACTCAAGCCATGTGTAAAAAGAATGAAGTGCTTAATGCAGATTAAACATAGGGAAATATCTTGACAAGCTCATTGCAATGAGCATTATTTTAAAAGTAGATTCAACACAATATAACCAGTTTCTCTAACACTATAATTATATAGTAGCACAACAAAAGTTCAATTACAAATTTATGATGAACATAAGGAACACAATAACCATAGAAAACGTGAATGTAATGGATAATAAATCAGATGCATATCTATAGTTATCAAAGTGTCGCACTAATTTCTAACAAGCAAAAATCCAGAATTCAATCTACAATACAACATAACATTGCGAATTCAATCTACAATACAACATAACATTGCGACTCCAACAACGTATCATTCCCCATGAACAATTCCGGTTCAAAAAGTGGCTTCGAGTAAGAGCATGTAAAAGAAATTGGTTATCCTTCCCCTAAATAAATTCTCTTCAAGGAGCTTCTAGAATTGAGCAAATATATGTGATGAAGCATAAAAGTCCAAGTCTGCATTTTCAGGGTAAAAAAACACATGTTAAAAAATGGCAAACTTGATGATTACACTCAAACTCAACCTGACTTCAAACAATCAACATAATTAACCATTCAAAAAGATAACATACACTGATACATAACTAAATAAATGCATCAGGACAGTGCATAATCTGATTGCAACACATTCAACAAGAATAATCAACAAACAATTAAGCATAATTTAAGATTCAGGGAAATTTGGGAAAGTGATGAAGGTTATAGACAAGAAGAAACCATCAACTCCAAAGGTACATAAGAAAACTTGACTTCGATAGGCCAATTGAAGGAATAAAACCTCTGTTGCCAATTTGTTACTAAATCAATGTTAGATATTTAGAATAGAAGAATAATAACACAGGAGAATTTCCACTTATAGTAGAAGTTATACATTGAGCAAGGATTGGTTACAACAGAATCAACATAGTACAAATCAAAGCCTCAAGGACCTTGGAGATCTTGGTATTTTTCTAATAAAGAAAAGAAACCTAACATTCTTGCCAAACTGTGTTGGAGAATGGCATAGGACTTTGAAGTTCCATGGGTCCGAATGCTAATTAAAAAGTACCTTACTCAATCTAGAATCAATGAAAAAGGAAGGATGTATAGTTGCCTGTATGTCTCGTATTTGGATAGCGTGCAAAGATGGAGGTATAGTTCTCAATAAATGCTTAAAAAGGTCTATTTCTAATGGAGATTCTGCTTGCCTGGGGGTGATTTCTGGCTGTCACTACTGACAACAGCAAAAGTTCGACTAAGAAAAATTCTTTCAACTAATTTGTTATAAAAAAGCCCTATGTGCCATTAATAACAATAGGACATAAATTTTCCTACATTGGAATAAAAACAAACAGATTCTAACTAAATAGAATGTCACTACCAATCAAGAGAAATCCCCAAAAATTTGAAGCTGGAAAAAATTACCCAGTTTTTGAAGTACAAGAAATTTGTGGAGTTCGTATAACTGATATTGCTCAATCACAAGTACATGGTTCAAGTACAGGTGATTTCAATTCCTAAGCTAAAAAACAAAAACATGGTTAAGTAGAGGTGATTTCAATTCATAAGCTAAAAACCAAAAACATAAAAAATAAGAGAAAATAGAATCAAATTCAGTAGAAATAAATCAATCAACAAAATTGGGACACCATTATTTACTTTCCTTCCTTTCCTAGCAACCAAACAGAGTTTATAAAAAACAAATTAATTATTAAAAAAAAGAAAAAAAAGAAAGAAAGAAGATAAGGGAAAACCTACCGGACCAGTCAGCCTCTTCCTCTCTTTCTGCTGCCATGGCTCATCACAACCACCACTCACCACCACCTCCGATGGTGGCTTCTTCGGACCAAACTCTCTTTCTCTGTCTCTCAATCTCACTTCCCTCCTTAGATCGAATCCCAAAAGTATCAACTTCCTTCTACACCCGATTCTCTCCAAACCCCAACCCTTGCTCTCGCTCTCTCTCTCATCTTGGTCTAAAAAGTGCTCTACGAGGCGTCTGAGTGTTTGGGGATTTGGTTTCAGATGGTGAATTGCTATTTTTTCTTTGTTTTTGCTGATGGGTCTAAGTTGGGTATGCTGGTAACGGTGATGAAGGGGTTGAGGACTTGAGGGAGACGCACAGAGCAAGTGTGGAGGTTAAGAGAGTGGTGGAAGCACAGTCGGGTTGAGAGAATGAAGCGTTAGGGAGAGAAAGAAAAACCCAGTTAAGGTGGGAGAGAGAGTTTTATTGAATTCAAATTGGGTTGCTGAAATGAAAAGAAAAAGTGGGAGACACGGATTGCCAGGCTGGAGTGTAACGTGTCAAATTAATGGGCCTTGGATTATACAGACGGCTGAGAATTGAGGTATTGCACACCAGTACACTTTGCTTTTGTAGACTCTTGCTTTTAACCATACACGTGTGGAGCATTGGAGCCTTGGAGGTAATAATATATCTATTTGGACAGTTAGATCAAAACTTTAAATGTTACACAACTAACAGCTTCGTAAAAAACGCAAGAAGTAAAGAAGTAAAGGAAAGAAAAACACAGGAACAAAAACATTCAGATCTTGAAACTTGAGAGTCTTGAGACATTGTAGAGAGATTTGGGCCCGTTTGGATTGGCCGTTCACAAAAGTGCGTTTTAAAAACAAGCGTTTTAAAAACGTGCGTTTTGAAAACATCATTTTAAAAACCACATATAAGCATTTGGTAAAAATGCGAAAATATGCGTTTTTTTTTCTTTTTCTAAAGTTACATTAAGTGTTTGGATAAGCTGTTTTAAAAATGGCTGTTTTAAGTGTAAATTCCAAAAAAAAAAGACTTAACTATTTTGTTAAGGTTACTTTGCCATTTTTGCTTTAATCAGTGTTTTTTTTTTTTATTATTATTTTAAATTATTATTGAAAATAATTTAATAACAATAATGATATTGTCGTTGTTGGAATTCATGGAGAGAAATTTATATAATTTAAAATTGAAAAAGAAAAAAAAAAAAAAAACCTTCAAGAGGAAGATATTAAAATGATTAGGAAAATAATTATATTAAAATAATTACTAAAAAAAATAAGCAGAGCTAATTATCATAAAAGTTAAATTATGACATATGGATCCAAAGCTTAATGACTTGTATGGCTATAGAGTTATTGCCAGTGAATATAAAGCTTGGGAAGGCTGCACAAAGCTACATCTGTAGAGCACATAGTCATATATTATCTAAATCTTAGTAAGATAATGTGGAAGTAAGAAAAACAGAACAGAGCAGGCTCACGAAATGCTAAAAACAAAACAGAGAAGGCTCACAAAATGCTGAAAACAAAACTAATGGAGTTCAACTATTATGCAAAATGCAATGAATCACATCAATTATGATGGAAAGCTTAAAGGCCACATCTAGAAATTTGTAATAATTTTTAATTCCAATTAGTTGTATTAGCAAAAAGCTCTAACTCAAATGCACTCCCTCCTCCAATAAAAAAAGGGATAGAGAGTGAGATTATAGGTTCAAGGCTATTGGATGCATGTGTAATTTACCAATCCACAATAAAATTTCCCTCTATACAACCTTCCACTAACCAGCTCAAATTATACTCATATGGCAGAAAGAAATGGAAAGATTCCTTGTTGGTACCCTAGGGGTCTGATTTCCACTCGGGTTCCTAGAACCTAGTAACCAAACTATTAAAAATTTGGACAGTGATTATTGGTATGTTTCCTCTCTCTCTTTCTCCCTCTAATACTTGTACACAATCCAACATGGTGAAAATAACAAGGTGAGGCAACAGGAATCTTGGAATCCAAAACAGTATGAGCAAAAACTGGAATCCAAAACAGTATGAGCAAAAACTTAGCTTACCTTATAAGCAACAGTGTATTGATAGAATTTCTAAACATTGCGAATCCAATCTGCAATTAATTCTAAAGTTTGGAAAGCTCTTTGTGAATTGAAAACTATGAAAATTATGACTCATTTCATTAATAGTAAGATGTCTCATAAACAAACAATTATGAAGCACATTTTCAAGCGTAGGATAGTGCATCACAAACTTATTGGGTTGTAACATACTTAGAAAGAAATTGAACCCCAAAAAAAGTGAAAACCCCACAATAATAGGATACTCTCTTTCGTTAGTTTCCATCACAATATCAAGTGTTATAAATTGTGCTAGATATTAGGCCCAGGCCAACCCAATCAAGGAGCCATTACGAGCCCAACCAAGCTGAAGGGAGCTTACTCTTCCAAGCTATTATGAGGGATTAGGAAAACCACATCATTAAAAAACATGGCAAGTTCACTTCAAGAAGAATTTACTACAACAACAACTTGATTAACTGAGATACACATCCTAATAGTCTCCGAAGTACCTGCATTTTCACTCACACAAAGATTATACCACATATAGCCACTGCCCCCAAGATACTTGACATTAAGTCTAGTACATAAAACCAGATCTTCAGCTTGAGATTAATGCACAAAATATTATGAACAAAATAATATAAAAAAGAGAGAATCAAATTAAGGCTTAAATTAGTCTAACCTTTCAAATAAAAGCTAAAGTTCCTATAAGACACAACCACTCTGATCTGGAATCCAATTTCAACATCAAGATGTCAAATTGAGATATGGCAGCTCATGTACACATCAGAAAAACAATCATAGTAGTCGGAACAAAAGCTTTTGTAAGTAACAAGTGAAAACTCAGTAGTATCTACGAAAACAAACTCAATACTTTCAAATAGCTCCAGCATTTCAAATATGCCGTCTTCAGCAACGCTTAAGCATAATAAAAGCAATGTAAAAGCCTACATATACTACAAACAATGTTATGGCTGTTTGTAGTGCTTTTGCTTTTGTTCTTGTTCCCAGAGGTGTATGCATGTGTATCATTTTTTTTTTTTTTTGGTTTTTCATTGATGCTTAAATGAGCAAGATGGTTATGCATTTTTTGTGTATTAGAGTAAAATGAAGCTAAAAAGCAATGAAATCAGTGCATTGTCATCAAGATACTAACACTGCACTTTGTAAAGTTTGGTGAAGATCAAATTTGAGCAATATCAATTGTAGGTTTATATTTGTTGCCTTTGTTTGCTTCAAGAACTATAATTATACTACCACTATTTAGTGTTGAGGGTAAATTGCATTTTTGGTCCCTCAATTTTAAAAGGTTTGATTTTGGTCTTGCAAATTTTTAAATTTAACAATATAATCCCGTCTAAAAGCCATGAAAGTTGAAATATTGGAAAAACACGGATTTCCAAGGGCAAGTGCAACTCTACAAACTCAGCTAAAATATATGGTTCATATATGTGTATTGAATTATATGGTTCATGTAAAATATGAATCCAATATCTAGTCATGTAAAAGCTAACAAACATGATAGCAGACTTCTTGGTAAAGACCACAAGTAAAATTCTTTATCATTCCAAATTTTCTCCATAACAGCAAATTGTTAGTTTCAATAAATAGTATTTTTGCTCCTCCCCTTTGTTATCAGAACTATGCCCACTACAAGCACATAGAGATAGACATATCTAACCCTCAACTCCCTAGCAGCACACATAAATAGATTCCAAAATCTATCAAACTCAAAGGGCCACCTCGCATAGAGAGGATACACAAACACTTTATTGGAAGTGCATTTACAATACCCATTAAGCTTTTTATCACTAAAGAATGTTAAAAATTGAATTTTTATCAAAAGCCCATAAACACAATCATGATTCTTGAATGAGAAACATAATAAAGAAAACTCCTTCATCCATTTATTCCCAACCTGCCAAAAACAAAACACAGGGGTCTAATTCAAATGATATCTATGTGTCTACAAATATAAAGTAATAATTATAATCAAAACCCAAAATGGGCAGGTCTCAAAAGTAGCCAAAAACCCAAATAAATCCACAACCCATGAAGAAACAAAAATGGCAGCAGCAACAAATCTCTCAGCCAAAATAAGTTCTAAAATTTTGATTTCAAAATCAAACAATCATGTAACCCACCAGTAAAAAGCCCAAATCTGTAACATAAGTTCAGCAGAAGAGAAACAGAGATTTGTTACCTGGCAAACAAGATGAAGAACGAAGCAGAAGTAGGAACAGAGAATTAAGAGCCTGTGGAAACTGAGAGAACAGAGTAGCAAATATACATGGAGGAGTATAGACTGGCTGAGAAAATAAAGGAGAAGATATACATGGGGGAAGGGATAAAGCTGGTATTTCCTATCATATTGGCGCTATTTCTTATCGTAATGGCGCTATTTTGATTTTCTGAAGAAAAAAAATAGCGGTTAGCCCATTTGCGTTTCTGAAAATGTGAAGCTTTGCAGTGTTTTGCAAACGTGAAACATCCGGATTTTGAAAACGCAAACGTGCTGATTTTGTGGAGCCAAACGATTTGGCAAATCACGTTTTGTCTAAAACCTGCGTTAAGGATTTGTAAACAGCCTATCCAAACGGGCTCAAAATATCAAAGAGTCACATGAACTGATGGTGCTGCAACAGTGTGGTGGCGTGCAAATAGGTGCCCTTTCTATGAATATTTTAGAGGCGAACCAAGATGGCTCACAAAGTCAAAGAAAAAAGTGGGTCCACTTGGAGCTAGTGTGTAAATGTAAAGCCAAGATTCCCCCTCGATCTGAAATCCCTAGACTTTCCTAATCTCCCCTCACTCTCATTCTGTTTCCCATTTCAATCTCTCTGTCTACAAAATTCTATTTCTCTCTATCTAAAAATGGCAGCAGAGACATTTGTGTTTAACATCACAGTCGAATTGCTTGGGGAATTAGTGTCCCCGGCTTTCCAAGAAGCTTGCTTGGCATGGGGTGTGGAAAGCGATCTGAGAAGACTTGAAAACACCTTATCTAACGTCAAAGATGTGTTGTTGGATGCAGAACAGCAGTAGTTTCATAACCAGGAGCTGACCGTCTGGCTTGGGCAGCTCAAAGAAGTGTTTTATGATGCTCAACATGTCCTTCAGTGGCGGAGCCACATGTTAGGACATATGTGTTCACATGTTATGAACATATGTCATATTTTATGTAAATTGGCTAATCCTTTAACAAAACGCACTCTACTTGTAATTGGGTAGTTCTAGGTGTTTTTAATACTTCAAGAAACAAGGTTTCAAGATCAAGTATTGAAGTCATCAAGTCTGTCCAAGAAAAAGCAAGTTGAAGTGCAAAGTTTTTAAATCTCGACACCTGCTCGACACCTACCTCGACACCTGCTATCTGTCGAGAATTAAAAAGTCAGATTTCTGTTCTGATTTTCTTGGGATCCGTGAATGTGTTTTTGGGCCTTCTTTTCTTCTAACCCTAAACATATTTAAGGAGTGTTTTAAGAGCCGTCAACAGAGACACAAGTTGCATAAGCATTGAGCAATCCTTGTTCAAGCAAATTGTGATCTAAGACGAAGTTCTTGACCTAGTTCATCTTCTTCAAGAAGTTGCTGTGTATTTTGCACCGTAGGGTTTTGTGACCAACCATCTTCCTAATCTTCATTGCATAGGATGATCTGAAGAACTTTGCAGCCAACCTCTCTTCCTAAAGTTGGTGTTTGAAGTCGCGTACTGGGATCCGCGCATCTGGTTAGTCACGTACTTGGGAGCCGTGCATCAAAAGGGGGAACTGTCACTACAGATCAAGTCCAATTAGGTATTGGGGTAAGGGTTCAACTGTAGGTTGGTAAGGTACTTGGGATTCCTTATTTGTAACCGCTTGATTTGATAATAGTGGAGTTTCGGGAGTGGTGACCTGAAAATCACCCGATGGGGTTTTTGCCGTTAGGGTTTTCCCCATTCATGAACAAATCACCGTGTTATTTATTTTCCGCTGCATATTTAGTTATTCGGTGATTTGTTTGTGCTGCCACGTATTTGCATGTTAAATTGATTAATTAATAACTTAGCTAAATTAATTAATTAGTTTAAATCACAAGGGGTCATTCAGTTTGTGGCCTATCACCACACACAAAGGTGAGGGGGAGGGGGCAAGGCCCCTCCAAAATTTAAAAAAATTAATTTATAGTATGTATATTATTTACATTTTAAAAAATGTAGCATGTAAAAATTGAAGTTGGCCCCTCCAAATTTTGAGTTATTTCAATGGTGCTCTTAAAAGGAAGAGAAATTATATTAAAATCATATAATTTAAGAAGTTTAACAAATTAAATTATGTAGAAAATGATAAATTTTTGTACATGTCTAATAGAAGAAATACATGACTTTTATATACTTATTAAAATTTAGATGATGATAAATTCTCTTAGTAAATTAATTTATATATATATGTGTGTGCGTAGAGGTCTGTTTTAATTAATATATTAGCATCATAACTCGCCCCCCCCCCCCCCCCCCCCCCCCGGAAACCAAAATTTCTAGCTCCGCCCCTGATGTCCTTGATGAGTTCGAGTGTGAAGCGCTGCGAAAGCAAGTGGTGAAAATGTAGGGGAGCACCACCAGGAAGGTACGCCGTTTCTTTTCTTCCTCTAATCCACTTATATTCCGAACCAAGATGGCTCACAAAGTCAAAGAAATTAGAGCACGTTTAGATGAGGTTGCAGCCGATAGGGCTAAGTTTCATCTTTGTCCACGGTCGGATGATAGGCATGTGGTGCGTGGAAGGGAGATGAGTCACTCCTTTGTCCAGGCTTCAGATGTGATAGGAAGAGACCAAGAAAAAGAAAATATTGTGGAGCGTCTAATGGATCCTAGTGATGGTCAATCCATCTCTGTTGTTCCTGTAGTTGGGATTAGAGGTCTTGGCAAGATTGCGTTAGCTAAACTGGTGTTTAATGATGAAAGAGTGATAGAGCATTTTGAGTTAAAGTGTTGGGTGTGCGTGTCTGACGAATTCGTTTTAGAACAACTATTGCTTAAAATTATCAAATCAATAACTAGTGAAAATTGTGGCGATTTGGATGAAGATCAGTTGCAAGTGCTACTTCGAAATAATTTGGATGGCAAGAAATTATTTCTTGTCTTGGACGACGTATGGAATGAGGACAGGGGAAAATGGATTGAGTTGAGGAGTTTGTTAATGGGGGGGTGCCAATGGAAGTAAGATTCTTGTGACTACACGCAACCCAACAATTGCTTCCATGATGGGCACCATGTCCCCATACAACTTGGAAGGTCTTTTACATCAAGAGTGTCTGTCCCTATTTATAAAATGGGCATTTGACGAAGGAAAAGAGAGGCAATACACAAAACTCGTGGAAATTGGGGATGCGATTGTGAAGAAATGCAAAGGGGTTCCCTTGGCAGTGAAATCGTTAGGAAGCCTACTATATTCAAAGCTTGATGAACGTGATTGGCTATTTGTAAGAGATAATGAAATGTGGAAATTGAACAGAAAATAAGGGGATATTTTGTCGGTCTTGCAATTAAGTTACAATCAGATGCCATCTTACTTGAAACAATGTTTTGCATTTCTTTCACTTCTTCCGAAAGATTATGAATTCAATTCTTTTGATTTAATTCCATATTGGATGGCAACTGGGCTTCTTCATTCACCAAGTGAAAATCAAGAGCTAGAAGATATTGGCAACCAATATATAGATGAGCTCTATTCAAGATGTTTCCTTGAAGATTATATTGATTTCGGTTACTTTCGAGAATTCAAAATACATGATCTTGCACATGACCTAGCACTATCATCAGCCCAAAGTGAGTGCTTAATTATTAATTGTCAAATCCAAAACATCTCTAAAAAGGTTTGGCATTTGTCATACACTAACAATACTTGGCAGAATGAAAATGTTTTAAAATGTTTACAAAATTCAAAGAGTTTACGAACAATTCTTTCTCCGGTAGGAGGAGTTGGACCTTCTACTAAATCCTTTGTTGATTCATGTCTCTCAAAATTTAGATACCTGCGAGTTCTAGGTTTAAGTGGCTCAAGTTTTGAGGTGTTACCCAGCTCCATTGGTACCATGAAGCATTTAAGGCTGTTCGATTTGAATAAAAATGGTAGAATTCGTAATCTCCCAAACTCCATTTGCAAACTTCAAAATTTGCAAACTTTAGGTCTCCGTGGATGTGAAAAATTAGAAGAATTACCAAAAGATAGAAGATACCTGATCAGACTCAGATTGTTTTTAATGACAACCAAACAGAAGTCTCTACCAGGGTGCCCTATTCCCTGCAAGTTTTGGGATTATATAGTTGTGGCAATCTAGAATCTTTGGTTGAAACGATGCAAGTCTGTACAAGCCTTCAGATGTTGATTATTGTCAATTGTGGGGGTCTGAACTCTTTGCTTCCTACCCTAAAATTCCTTACCACGTTAGAGGTTTTGCTTATTGAGAATTGTGAAAAGCTTGATCTAATTGAAATGGAAGTCAATCAAGATGATTTCCCAAAGAGCCTTCGAGTATTAGGCTTTACTGGATTACCACAGTTGGTGGCTATGCCCGATTGGATTACCAAATAGTTTCTATCGTTAAGTGATTGATGAAAAATATTGATACCATGAGGCCTTTTTTTTTTTTTTTTTTTGGGTGTTTTTCAATGAGTTTTTAGCTTCTTCTTTTTTTAATAAAAAAATTTCTTTAAAAATACAATATAATTTCATGCTATGACATCTGATATATATATATATATATATATGAGATGGGTTCAAGTTACACCTGGTGTAATTCTTATAAAGTTACACATTTTTTACACCGTAGATTTCTAAAAGATCTAATGGTTGAAAAAATATCGTTAAATGCTATTACTTTCCATCTAATAAACTAATTAATACCACAATATTTTTCTCTCTCCCCTTATTTATTGCTTTCCACTTATTGAAAGGCACACCACATACCACCATTTTCAAGAACCTGCAAAACACAAACTCATCTGCAGAAGAGCACCTTGCCATTGCCAAAGTGGGAGTTTCAGCAAAGAAACAATTGCACGGTACACTAGAAATTTGTTAGGTTGGCACTGTTTGCAAATCAAGCATTTTAGAGCAGTTTTCCTATCAAACTTAATTACCATATATCTATTATAAGAGTTTCTAAAGAGTTTTACTTTAGAAAGAATCCAAAAAAAAAGTTAAGTTAAATTTTAATTTATTTTTAATGATTCCTCCCATATGTAATCAGTAATCATATGGGGAGAAGACTTGTAGCATTCTCATTTAGACACCCATTAGAGGAAGCTTGAAATATCATGGATAAGTTTCAAATAATCCAATTGCACACAACATAAAATACCAACATACAAGGAGGCAAATGATTATCACAATAAGCCTTTTGTACTCCAACTAAACGGATATGGATGGGAGAAATCCAACCCATCATATGTGATTTATAGCAACCTCTATAGTTTGCTCAATTAATAAAATTTCTACAGTTCACTTAAAAAATTGAAAGTTTGAGATAATATTTTGGCCTTTATTAAAAATAAAAAATGAAGTGCTCTTCAACGGGGTGGAAAGAAAAAGGAAAAAAAAAAGTGTGGAAAGTAATAAATAAAGAGAGAAAAAAAATGTTATTAATTAGGCAAATTATATGAAAAGTAATAAATGTTTAATTGTTTGTTTTTATCTGTTAGATCTTTTAGAAATCTATGATGTAAAAAATGTGTAACTTTATAAGAGTTACACCAGGTGTAACTTGAACCCATCTCATATATATATATAATGAATAAATAAAATAC
The DNA here is from genome assembly GCA_023621385.1 of Quercus gilva. Lineage (NCBI taxonomy): Eukaryota > Viridiplantae > Streptophyta > Magnoliopsida > Fagales > Fagaceae > Quercus > Quercus gilva. Next base: position 30,959,599 of record CM042480.1, read on the forward strand.
CTAAAAAGAATATATATATATATATATATAAATGAATAAATAAAATACCTAAAAAGAAGGTAGGCGACATGCCTAAGGGTGGTGGTCACTGGAGAGTAGAGTTTGAAGGTCCCTAGCATAAGAATTGAAGGGGAGGGGGGGGGGGGGGGGGTTGATGGACAAGTTGGCTTGGATTGGCGGTTTTTAATTATCAAGTTTTAATAGTTTTAATTATCATTTGAAATGTATAGACCAAATTGACACAGAGAATAAAGGATAAGTACCACCCTCCCTTAAAAGTTACCATGGTTTTTGAGTGGAGTTGTAGTGTGCCTTTGTGTTAGAACCCCTTTCCCTCTCTCTTGTGTGTGTGTGTGTGTGTGTGTGTGTGTTTGTTTCTCAAAAAAAAAAAAAAAGTACCAAAAATAAAATTTACCCTAATATGGCAAAATTAGCATGGTTGGGATTGCGTGTCTGCTGGTTTGGAGTCGACCTTAGCATGCACCGTCATCCTTAGGTTAATGGGCGAACACATATGCTGAAAAAAAAAAAAGAAAAAAAAAGAAAAAAAAAAAGGCCAAGCTTAACATGCATATCAAATAAGATTTTAATCCAAATTCAATTTTATATACAAGACCTGAATTTGAATTCGAATACGATGAATATAGAAATTGTAATTGAGTTCAGAACTTAAATCAAAATAAGAGCTTGTAAATGCCAAAAGCTATTAATTCCTTCTTTTTTTTATTATTATTTATAAATATATGATATGATGGGATTTTAACTTATGACATTTAGTATATGATGATTCATATTTATCATCATCATAGAGTGGTAAGCGTTTCCAAATCCATGAACCATTCTCATAATCTTGCTGTGCTAGTTGAGGGGACTAAAAGCTTGTTCATTCAATTGCTCATACTGTGATATGCCTTCTTTTCTATAATAATTTTTTCTTTGTTCGTCACTTACGTTGTTTGTGTATTGCAAGCATGCTATGATTTTTAGGGTTTTAGTTAAATCATTATTTGTTATCTCTTTGAGTATTCTTATCTCTTTCACACAACACATACAAGACACGGAATTGCTTGAATTTGGGTTAGCACCTGTTTTGCCCTGTTTTCACATCGTTCCAAGTAGGCGCAAATGGCATACGTAGCCACCAATGTTGTATACATCAAAGTCCGTCACATAAGGCCAAAATAAAAAGGAGATGTGCGCAACCTAAGGCCAAAATAATTTTCCTTCTATTATTTATTTTTTGAAACTTTTAAATTTTTGTTTCTTTTTAAATTATTAGGATTAGATCTAGTAAAATTCACTTTTCCAAATTTTTTTATTACACACACATAAATCTAGACCAGGCCTAAAGCCTCAAATCTTAATAGGATTAGATCCGAGGTTGATGTTGTTTATCACCATATATATGACTTCAACATATGGTGTTCTCATTTTGAAGGTTCGCTCTGCAGGAGCTGCTGGACCAGAAGATAATAATTAATACACCCAATTAAGAACATGGTGGTTACTTTGAAGAAGAACTCTCTGGCAGAAGTCATGAAATTGGATCATTTTACAAAATTTTACTAAGAAGCTTTAGATGGACATTAAACAAGATATACCAGGTTGCATAAATCAATTTATTTCTGTCAGTTTAACAATTACTCAGCCAAGTAGAGCCCATATTTATAGCGATTATGCAAACACATACACGCCTAATTGTCACTCAATTAATTGAAACCTAGTCGTCATTTCTTCGAAGCACCCAGTGACGCACCCAGAGCCGTACTAAATGCTAAGGGAAGTATGAGAAAATACTAAATATACTAAGAGTCGTCATTTCTTCAAGGTTGCGCTTGCTAACAGTTATGCAGGATCCCCACAATAATATTAGAAATATAACGGAAGTTCCAGCATGTTAGCCCATCTATCTATATATATCATATCATATTATTATATAGAATAAAAATTGGGCTTAGACGCTGTGGTTGCGCCAAGTGGCAGCACCAAACTGAAGAAATTTTGTTAGATTTTTAGATTTTAAAAAGAAAAAATGGATATAATTTTTTTTCTTATCTTCTTCTTCTAAAATTTCTAAGTTGATAAAAATCTTAATTTAATTACAAACCAAATTCTTTGCTTCATCTATTTCTTGTTAATTTGATTACAATCCAAAATCTTTATCTTCATCTAATCCTTTTTTATTTATTTAAATTACTACACCTATTGCTACACGTAAAAAATATAAAAATATAAAAAAATGTTGATATAATTTTTATTTTTATTTTTTATTTTTTTATCTTCTTCTCCTATTATTTCTAAGTTGATAAAAATCTTAATTTAACTACAATCCAAATTCTTCTCTTTATCTCTATTTCTTTTTAATTTGATTACAATCCAAAATCTTCATCTTCATCTAATCCTTTTTTTTTTCATTTAAATTACTACACCTATTGTGACACGTATATATAAATAAATAACTAAAACAGCAACATGATATTTAATTGAGTGAACGTGATTATTTTTTACACCTTTACAAATAAAGTTTGAATCCAAGAGTTATTGAGTTAAACTAAAACTCTACTAACTCTACTCTACTCTACTATTTAAGAATGCTTAAATCAAACAATTAAAAACTAAAATTAAGTGAAGAATTGTAGAAGGAAGGATTTGACGGCTTTTCCGTGAGAATAGCTATCTTCTTTTTGTTTTTTTTGCACAACTTTGGTACATCATCAGAGAATACATCTCTAATTCTGAGGTATGGATAGTGAGATTTTCTTTGGTAGTTCACTCCCAGTTCCTTTGTTTAATAGTTCCCCATCTCTAATACCAGTGTTCCATCTTATCTGGATTTTCTAATTTTGGTTCAGGAGTGAGGTGTGGATCCAGCTGATTTAAATTTCATTCCTATTAGAGCTTAGCTTTCATGTCACCGGTGAGGTATTAGATATACCTTGATATACCTTTTATATATATATATATATATATATATAATTACAATTTTACTACTATGAGGTTTTAGAAATTTAAAACTTATCATAATTTTTAAAAATATTTTATAATATCTTTTTTGCAAAAAAAAAAAAAAAGGGTTACATAATGTACATTTCCCATGTAACTTAATTTTTAAAAATATTTTTACTATTTTTTTATTATATTTGATTATATTATCAAAAAATATATTTTTTAAAATTTATATATAATTTTTTTTTATTAAACCGTGCATCACAAGGGCATAATACAGATTTTTTTTTTTTTAGATTTTTAAAATATATATTTATAAAAAAGTTAGCAAAGTGTACTATTAAAAAAAAACAACGCGTATTATAAAAAAAAATATAATTTTTCTTCTCTTATAATTTCTAAGTTGATAAATATCTTAATTTAATTACAATTCAAATTCTTCATCTGATCCATCTAATCCTTATTTAATTACTATACTACACGTAAAAGAAAACATTTATAATTTAAAAATATATATATAATTTTTCTTCTCCTATAATTTCTAAGTAGATAAATATTTTAATTTAATTACAATTCAAATTCTTCATCTGATTCATCTAATCCTTATTTAATTATTATACTACACGTAAGAGAAAACATTTATATATATTTTTAAAAAAAGGTAGCAATGTGTATTTAAAAAAAAAAAAAAAAAGCAACGTGTATTATAAAAAAAAAAAAAAAATGCAGCAACTTAGTGTAATCTAATCCTTCTCAAATTCTACATCTAATCCATCTAATCATGATAGAAAAATTTTAAAAAAAAATTAGCAACGTGTATTATAAAAAAAAAAAATGTTGAATTAAGTTCTTTTTTCATGCATATACACAAACATGTAGTGTGATTTTTACTTTCTATTTTTACTTTTGATTATATAATTGTAATTCATTTAGCTTTTTTTTTTTTTTAGTAAAATTATACGTTTTATGAGTTTATACTCACGAGATTTAAACTTCAAGTTTCAGTGTCTTCTCTCATGCTTTCAATGATAAAAATTAAATTCTCATGTGAGTTTCTCTACTTTAAAAATTTAAATCTTTAATAATTTAGATTATTCTTAATTTTATATATATATATATATATATTATGATTCTTTAAGTCTCACACAATATACATTCATTATATAACTTAAAAGTAAAATATTCATTTATTTTTATTATCTATTTTTAAGTAAATTAATAAAAAATTATTTACATATGAATTTAGATTAAACCGTGCATCGCACGGGCATAACGCTAGTTATTACTAAAAGCTGAAACGTAATGTTTAATGCTGCTACTCTCACGTTACGCCACATTAGCTGCCACGTCATTTAAAAAAAAAAAAAAAATATATATATATATATATATATATATAATTTGTCATACAATTTTAAAATGGTTTTTACAATTTTCAGCCTTATAAATGCAGTCCACTACTTATTTATTTACTCCCACTATCACCCTATAATAAATTCAGCCTACTACTTATTTATTTACTCCCACTACTTATTTATTTACTTCCACTATCACTCTATAATAAATCTGTATAATTAATCCAGCTTACCTCTTATTTATTTAGTTCCACTATCAAGCCCAACCCAAAACCTTTTCAGTTCAGTTTTAGGGTTTTGTGTAAGCCTTTTCAGCTTAAAGGAAGGAAAAAAAAAAAAAAAAAAACAAAAAAAAAAAAAAAAAACAAAAAAAACAAAACAAAACAAAACAAAACAAAAACAAAAACGTTGAAGCCTTTCAAGGTTTAGAGTTTTTTTTTTTTTTTTTTTTTTTTTTTCAATTTTTCTATAATTGTTTTTAACATTTTTTTTTTTAATATTTACACTTCTCCAACCTTTCACTCTCCCTTACCACTTCATCTCCCCACTACTTCTTCAATCTTTCTTCCTCCCTTATCTTTTCATCTCCCCACTACCTTCTACATTAATATCATTCTTTCTCTTTCCCTTCATCTTCCTTTATTTTTGTCACTTCTTATTCACACCCTCTTACTATAAATTTGTCACCATTTCTTCTATTCTATGCATAGTTTTCCCTCACAAAAAAAAGGTTCTCTCTCTCTCTCTCTCTAAATTTTTTGGTGGATTTTTTTTTTCTTGCATCTCTACTTTAGGTTGATAATTTTTTATATTCTTTAAAACTCTATTTTAGGTTAATGCGATTTGGTTTTGTTTTTTAAATTGTTGTTGTTGTTGTTGGTGTTTTCTCTCTCTCTCTCTCTCTTTGATTGTTAAATGTTGTCCTATTGTGTTCTAAAGAATTAAATATAGCATATAAAAATATAATATTATTCTATTACATAGCATGATTTGGATAATTTGGTATTTATTCTGTTACATATCATGATTTTTTATAATGCTTAATTTAGATGTTAAACTATGAGACTTTACTAATTTTTTTGTTTTTGTTTTTGTTTTTTTTTTTCTAATCCTTTGTGGTGGACAAAGTACTCTTAATAGTTGTATTAAAAGTACTCTATAATATCATTCATTTAAATAAAAGCAAAGATTAGCCAAATGAAAATAATTGGGTAAGTGACAAATTTTAACTTTTGCCATTTTATTTTAATTATTATTATTTTATAATAAATGCATGTATAGAAATTTAATTATTAGATTTTGCTAATAATTATTTATTTAATAATATGTTTTGGGTGGCCGAAATTATAATTTCTACAAAGAAAATAACCTTAATAGATTATCAAAAACAAAATTTTATACTAATATTGGTTCAATTAATCATTGTTTAGTTTTTTTTTAGTTTACGTTTTTTGGTGTTTTGATATTACATTTATGATTATTCCTATAATAAATAAAAATATAATTATGAAATACATTACTCATTATTAGATTAGTTTAAATTGTAAAAAAATAATAATAATAAAACCACCATAAAAATAATAATCACAATTGACTTTGAGCATTTTTCCTTTGTCTCAATTAGCCTTGATCTATAGGGGAAAAAAGGGTTCATTAGCATTAGTCAATTTTGATTTAGTGCAGTTCACTATAACAAGTATTGAATTCACGGATATCTTATTGAACAAATTGATTCAGATGGCGAGATTTGACATTAAAACAGCAATAGGGCAAAAGCTTCCAAGTGAATTGAATGCCAATCATCATTTACAAGCTACATTTCTTTCAGTTTAGAGCAAAAATAAGATTTTGCCTTTTGTAGCAGGAAACAGACAATTAAAACTCATACAACAATTTTTACATTCAAATTGAAAGTTAAGACAAGAACTTTTTGGTTTGGAATACAATTCTTATGACTGAAGTAAAATGTTTGATGAAGTACATAATTGAAGTCCAATAATGCGAATGTGAGCAACGTAGCACCCACCCACCGAGTACTTCATTTAAACAATGCCAATAGAATGAGCACAAACTTACCAAGGATGACAATAGTATTTAGAACTGAGTGGAATATAGGCAAGAAGTGATCACCAATTATCCCCCATCCAACGATTTTTAATTCAAGCAAAATCAATCAAGATTATGCACAGTAATCACGTGCAAGAAAAAAATGTATTTTCTAGGATAGTGTTCTTGCAAGGCAGAGCACCATGCCACCATGTGTTTAGCAAAAGAAAAAAAAAAAAAAAAAAAAGCCATAGCACCGTGTGGCCGATAATATCAACCGGTCAACATTTTTTTCTTTTTGCCCAAAAACAATCGACCGTCAACGTAATGAAATGTTGGCAGCTGAACATGTTGACTCTCTGTTTGTAAGTTGGCTCCAGCTTGTGTAAAGACGTAAAGTAGACTAAAGGAATAAAAAGGTGGGTCCACTTGGAGCTAGTGCGTAAATGTAAAGCCAAGATTTCCTCTCGATCTGAAATCCCTAGACTTTCCTAATCTCCTCTCTCTCCCATTCCGTTACCCATTTCAATCTCTCTCTCTGGGAAACTCCATTTCTCTCTCTCTCTCGCTCTCTAAGATGGCTGCGACAGAGACATTTGTATTCAACATAGCACAAAAAGTGCTGGAGAAATTGGGATCCCTGGCTTTCCAAGAAGCTCGCTTGATATGGGGTGCTGAAAGTGATCTGGGAAGATTTGAAAAAACCCTCGCCACCGTCAAAGCTGTGTTGTTGGATGCAGAAGAGCAGCAGGTTCATAACCAGGAGCTGACCGTCTGGCTTGGGCAGCTCAAAGAAGTGTTTTATGATGCTCAAGATGTCCTTGATGAATTCGAGTGTGAAGCGCTGCGAAAGCAAGTGGTGGAAATGCAGGGGAGCACCAACAGGAAGGTACGCCGTTTCTTTTCTTCCTCTAATCCACTTGTATTCCGAACCAAGATGGCTCACAAAGTTAAAGAAATTAGAGCTCGTCTAGATGAGGTTGCAGCCGATAGGGCTAAGTTTCATCTCTCTGAACGGTCGGATGATAGGCATGTGGTGCGTGGAAGGGAGATGAGTTACTCCTTTGTCCAGCCTTCAGATGTGATAGGAAGAGTCCAAGACAAAGAAAAAATTGTGAAGCATCTAATGGATCCTAGTGATGGTCAATCCATCTCTGTTGTTCCTGTAGTTGGGATTGGAGGTCTTGGCAAGACTGCGTTAGCTAAACTGGTGTTTAATGATGAAAGAGTGATAGAGCATTTTGAGTTGAAGTGTTGGGTGTGCGTGTCTGACGAATTCGTTTTAAAACAACTACTGGTTAAAATTATCAAATCAATAACTAGTAAAAATTGTAGCGATTTGGATGAAGAGCAGTTGCAAAAGGAACTTCGAAATAATTTGGATGGCAAGAAATTCTTTCTTGTCTTGGATGACGTATGGAACGAGGATAGGGAAAAATGGATTGAGTTGAGGAATTTATTGATGGGGGGTGCCAATGGAAGTAAAATTCTTGTGACTACACGCAGCCCAACAATTGCTTCCATGATGGGCACCGTGTCCCCATACAACTTGGAAGGTCTTTTGCATCAAGAGTGTCTGTCCCTATTTATAAAATGGGCATTTGATGAAGGAAAAGAGAGGCAGCACACAAACCTCGTGGAAATTGGGGATGCGATTGTGAAGAAATGCAAAGGGGTTCCCTTGGCAGTGAAATCGTTAGGAAGCCTACTATATTCAAAGCTTGATGAACGTGATTGGCTATTTGTAAGAGATAATGAAATGTGGAAATTGAAAAGAAAAGAAGGGGATATTTTGTCGGTCTTGCAATTGAGTTACAATCAGATGCCATCTTACTTGAAACAATGTTTTGCATTTCTTTCACTTCTTCCGAAAGATTATAATTTCAATACTTTTAATTTAATTCCATTTGGATGGCAAATGGGCTTCTTCAATCACCAAATGAAAATCAAGAGCTGGAAGATATTGGCAACCAATATATAGATGAGCTCTATTCAAGATGTTTCCTTGAAGATTATATTGATTTAGGTTACGTGCGAGAATTCAAAATACATGATCTTGCACATGACCTAGCACTATCATCAGCCCAAAGTGAATGCTTAATTATTAATTGTCAGATCCAAAACATCTCTAAAAAGGTTTGGCATTTGTCATATACTGACAATACTTGGCAGAATGAAAATGTTTTAAAATGTTTACAAAAATCAAAGAGTTTACGAACCATTCTTTTTGTGGTGGAAGGAGTTGGACCTTCTACTAAATCCTTTGTTGATTTATGTCTTTCAAAATTTAGATACCTGCGAGTTCTAGATTTAAGTGACTCAAGTTTTGAGTTGTTACCCAGCTCCATTGGTACCATGAAGCATTTAAGGCTGTTGGATTTGAGTAGAAATTGTAGAATTCAAAAACTCCCAAACTCTATTTGCAAGCTTCAAAATTTGCAAAGTTTAGAACTTGATAGATGTGAAAAAATAGAAATACCAAAAGACATAAGATACCTGATCAGACTCAGATATTTGACAGTGACAACCAAACAGAAGTGTCTACCTGGGTGCTCTAATTCCCTGCGATTTTTGAGCTTATTTAATTGTGGCAATCTAGAATCTTTGGTTGAAATGATGCAGGTCTGTACAAGCCTTCGGTCGTTGTATATTGACAATTGTGGGGGTCTGATCTCTTTGCTTCCTACCCTAAAATTCCTAACCATGTTAGAGGTTTTGGCTATTGAAAATTGTGAAAAGCTTGATCTGACTGAAATGGAAGACAATCAAGATGATTTTCCAACGAGCCTTCGAGTATTAAGCTTTATTAGATTACCACAGTTGGTGGCTATGCCCGATTGGATTAAACGCTCTGCAAAATCTTTACAAATCCTTTATATTGAGAGTTGTCCTAACTTGACAGCACTGCCAGAGTGGTTGGTGAATCTCGAATCTCTTAGACGACTTGAAATTGCGAAATGCCCCAAATTGTCTTCTCTATCGAAGGGGAAGCTTTGTCTCCCAACTTTAAGATCTTTCATAATTGCAGAATGTCCTGAATTAAGTAGAAGATGCCAACCGGAAATCGGAGAGGATTGGCACATGATTGCTCATGCCTCAGAAATTTATCTTGACTACAAGCGGATTAAATAAGCTGATAATTAGGTATGGACTAATCCCTCTCCCTCTCTTTTATTTATTCTTTCTTCCAAGAGTTTAACATTTATAAAATATTATTCTATTTCTGGTACTGTGATCATTGCAAATCAATATATACATTAATACATATAAATATGCATTATATGTCCAATGTACATTAATTTGGTCAAAGTCGGAATTCTTATTATGTTAATTAGATGTTGAAATTGGAAGTATTAATGGACTAATGGAGATATTCTTGATTTGATAAATTGGTTAATCTGTACAAGTGCTCTTAATTGGTGGAGATACTTATAGACTATATTATAGAGTAATTATACAAGTGCTCTTTTCTATCCTCTAATAAGCCCCTCTACAGTTCCATAGTAAAATATTCATTGGGATAGATATGGGAAGAAATAGTTCTCCTTCATGCAGATTCTAAGCTTCCATCTTGCTCAGTAATCTCCATCCTAGCTCCCTCAGAGATCTCCTGGGGGGTTCCACTCCCTGTGCAAGAGGCACCATGTGTTCCAGAACTCCTAACTGTCTCCTTTGATGATATCAGCAGGTTTGATCCCCCATGGTTACTTCGGCCTGAATCAGACTCTTGGAAATTACGTTTCCCCAACACCTCACTACCCCCACCTTGGACATCCAAATTTTCCTTACCACGTCCTCTTCCTCCAGTTCCAAGTCTTTCAAGCTTTGATCCAGAGATTGCGGTGATAACGCTCTCCACCCGAAAACCTATGCTTCCCCCTTTATTGGACTGTCTGACAGAAATATCCACTAAAGGCAAGCCCATTCCATCCACGTCGGGTCTGACAATGGAAGCCATCCCTTCTTTTTGCTTTTTGGAATTAGAGGGAAGATGTGTTGCCACGCTTTTTTCTCTTCCAAATCGTACCAGCCCCAAATCATGGTGGGACTTGCTTTTATTTGTGCCAACATGCTTGGAGATACCATCATGATTTTTCCCTTTCGGAAAATTGCCCACTCTTGCTTGCTCTGGCCGTCCAGCCCTACCATCTCCCTTCTCACTTCTCCCTGAGCCTAGAGGTGTGGCTGAGCCAACAATACTTCTATCACTAGAGACACAAGTAGCAGACGGGCTAGGAGAAGTCACATGCTTGGGGTTGGTCCTTGCACTGAAGGAAAAGATAGGAGCACTATCATAATCATGAAAAGGGGCTTCTTGAAAAGATTAAAGCTTTCTGTTTCGTGGAAAAGGGGGGCTGCTTTTTCCTAGGGGTGGCAAATGGGCGAGTTGGGTCATAAATGGATTGGGTGTGTAAATTACCCATTTATCCATTTATGACCCATTTATATATAAATTAATTATCCATTACCAACCCAACCCAACCCATTTAATTAGTAACCCGCCCATTTAACCCAATATGACCCAAATACTTTTAAAACTACTTGAATACCCTATTGACCTCCAAAATTACCAAAATACCCTTAAATACCTAAAATGATACAAATACTCCCTACACTTCCAAAATTACCAATATACCCTTAGACATCCAAAATTATCCCCAAAATCTATAAAATGAACAAAATACCCATGAAACCTCTAAAATGACCAAAATACCCCCGATATCTCTAAAATCACCATATATGCTTAAAAACCACTAAAATGACCAAAATATCTTCAAAATCTCTAAAATGACCAAAATACCCCCTAAAACCCAAAAAATGACCAAAATACCCCCAAAACCTAAAAATCTAAAAATGACCAAAATACCCCCAAAACCTAAAAAATAACCAAAATACCCCAAAAACCCAAAAAATGACCAAAATACCCCCAAAAACCTAAAAATTACCAAAATACCCTTCAAAACCTAAAAAATGACCAAAATACCCCCTGAAACCCAAAAAACGACCAAAATACCGCCAAAACCCAACAAATGACCAAAATACCCTCAAAATCTAAAAAATGAACAAAATACCCCAAAGTCTAAAAATGACCAAATAC